>JAVQMG010000120.1:28030000-28630000 GCA_032878915.1 Castanopsis chinensis
GCCTATACTTTATCGTAATGTTGTTGATAGCCCTGCAATCAACACACACTATATAAGATGTATCCTTCTTAGGCATAAGCAGCACCAGCACTGCGCACGGACTCATGCTCTCTCTCACATGTCCTTTGGTCAGCAACTCCTCAACTTGCCTTTGAAGTTCCTTTGTCTCCTCCGGATTACTCCTATAGGCTCGTCCGTTAGCAATTGTCACACCTGGCACAAAATCAATTTGATGCTCTATTCCTCTAATAGGTGGAAATCCACTGGGAACTTCATTAGGAAACACGTCATCATATTCTTGCAACAAAGAGACAACAACACTAGGTAAACATTCGTCAAGCTCATTAGTATTAAAACATACTTCTTTGTACAAGAGTATAAATATAGGCTTGTTTGTATAAAAAGCACTCTTGACATCACTTGCCTTATCATAAAAACTTCCTCATTTTTTTTTCCTCTCATTTTTTTTGCCCTCAATTGTCTTTTCACTCTCTTTTTTCTGCTCACCCTCTTTTTTCTTTCACTCTCTTTCTCATCATCTTTTTTTAAACTTTCAGTCTCACAATTTTTCTTCAAGTCATTCTCTCTTTTCAGTTTCATTTGATCTTCTTACAGTTGTCCTAGAGTTAATGGTACAAGAGTAATGGTTTAGTTATTTTTTACAAAAGAGTACCTATTCTTGAACCCGTCATGATTGACCTTCTTGTGAAACTGCCATGGCCTGCCCAATAAAATGTGACTCGTATGCATTGCAACAATCTCTCAAAGTACTTCATCCGTGTACCTCCCAATTGAAAAAGAAACTAGTACTTGCTTATTTACCATAACCTCTCCACAATCGTTCAACCACTGCAACTTATATGGTCTAGGGTGTTTCAAGGTTGGTAAATTCAATTTTTCAACTAAGTAGTGCTAGCCACATTAGTACAGCTCCCCCCATTAGTACAGCTCCCCCCATATATGGCATCTAGTGTGAAAAATGTTTTCTCTTTGTTGTTCCATGTTATCTCCTTTGACTTGGGAACTTTAAGCATGCCTAGCCACAAGTAACTCACCCTTCACTAGATACTCTACATCATCGTCACAAGCATCCTCAAGTGATGGAATCTGGTCATCATCTCCCTCGCTTTCAGTTTCCACCTCTCCATCAATACGTGCGATCGTGGTCCTTTTATTTGGTCATTGTGAAGCTATATGACCTACTCCCAAACAAAGAAAACACTTAATATCATGATTATGAGTTTGAGATTCATTTTTACCTTTGTTGACACCGGGAGCTTCATCTCTCCTTTTTGGTGGTTCGATTTTGGACTTAAAAATAGCCCCTTCGTCTTTCCTACCATTTGACATCCATGAAGCAGAGGAGCCCGAATTTTGAAATGATCAAGTTCATTTCCTTTTAAGTTGTCGTTCCAATGTCCTCCAACTCCACGTAGTGCAGCAAATCCACCATGTTGGCAATGTCCCAATTCAACCCATTCAGAAACCTTGCCATGGTAGCTTCTCTATCCTCCTCTACATTTGCCAGAATCATGGCAATCTCCATCTCCTTGTGGTAGTCATCCACGCTCCTTAGCCTTGAGTAAGACTCTGTAATTTTTGATACAGGTCCCTATAGTAGTGACTAGGAACAAATCGCCTTCTCATGATAGCCTTCATTTCCTCCTAAGTCTCAATTGGTCTCTCATGGTTTCTCCTTCTGCTCATCACAAGTTGATCCCACCATATAGTAGCATAGTCAGTAAACTCAATGACAGCGAGTTTTACTTTTTTCTCCTCGGAGTAGTTGTGGCACTCAAAGATTAACTCCACCTTCTTCTCCCACTCCAAGTATGCTTCTAGATCATTTTTCCCTTGGAACATTGGTATCTTCATTTTTATGTTTCCTAGGTTTCTGTTAGTCCTTTCTTGCCATCTTGGATCTCTTCAGAAACCTCTACCACGCCTTTCTCCCCTTGGCACAAACCTGCCCTCATTGTTTAGTGAAGCTTGATCATTTTCATCTTTGAACTCATCCTCGTGGTAGTCATCAGAATCATCCATGCGTGCACGCCTTTCTTGCCTTCTAGCATTAGGGCCTCTTTGGGGACATTCCTCACGTAAAGTAGCAATAACAGTGTCTTGCTTATCCATCTGATCCCTAATCTCATTAAACACCACGTTCATGCGTTCAAATTATTGTTGCATATCCAGCAAAATGATGGACTCCTCCTCCCCTCCTTCCCTATTTGATGTTTCGCCCCTAGAAGACATACTTTTGAAACTACAGAAAATTGTTAGAAATAATTCCTCACAACACTCCCTTACGTGTTTGCACTCAAATTGTGTCATTCCCACTCGTGTTTTATTCTTAAATTGGTTTTTTCCCGATATTAGTCTCATACTCTCTTACCTTTTTTCACTCGTAGCTTCCCCTTTTTAGTTTTGCATTAAATTAATAAACTTGATCAAGGAATTCTACTTGTAGTGTTTAAACAAATACCAATAGCAAAAAATGTGACAGAAACGCTAAATCAAAGGAAGAGGACAAAAGAAAAACAAAATTTTGGTCTGAGAGAACTGAAACTACATACAATATTCTTTTTTCTCCTTTTTTTTTCACTTTTTTTTTTTGGGATCTGGGTGCGCGATTTTAACCTAGTGCACGTCAAAAAAAATAAGAACGATGAATAAAGAACACTAAAGGAGCAAGATAGGATGATACAAAAAATAAAGGGATAGAAAACTGATTTTAAAACCTGTGCTTTGATACCAAATGATGCGAATCTCAATTGACACGCTTTGAGACCCAACAACAATATTAAAATATTTACCCAAGAAAGCTAAAATTCAGATTTTGATTGAACCTTGACCCAACGTTTATAAGTGAAATGTGAACCAAGAGTTTAACAGTGATTATATTTGAATCACGAACCGAAGGTATAAAGTTTGAACGCTACAAGGAAGAATCCCTGATAAGTTCACAGTTCTTGAAGAACCAAAAGAAGAGCAAAGCCTCACATTTTTCTGATTTTTATTCAATAATCCTCTATTACAATGAGTGCATGCTATTTATAAGACATGACTGAAAAATAGAAAATATAAAAAACATACTAAATAATAAAAGCCTAAATAAAAGTTGATTTGGTCTGAAATTAGCAGATCCAAAATAGGAAAATAGCTAGAAAACATTCTAAATAATAAAAACCTTAAATTCAGGTAGACTTGGTCTGAAATAGCAGCTCCAGAATAGGAAAAAATCTCCATTGACTGATATAGACTTGGAAAGTCAATCAGCCATTAATCCATGCCATAAATCACTCCCGATTAAGCTAGATTAGGCCTCAATAGCTTGGATTAAATTTATTACGCCTTCATCTCCCTTTGGGCCAAGTTTGGAATGTCCTGCGTTAGAATCAGCCTAAAATCTCTTGAATCAGCCCATTAAGTGTTTCCTTGATCTTCTTAGGTCTTGCTCTTGTAATAGTCCCAACTGGAACATGCAATGGATCCTTGAATGTTTGTTGATTCTCATCACCATGGCTCGCTGGTAAGTAGCACCAGCGTTCTTTAAACCGAATGGCATGACATCATCCACATAGGTTCCCCAATGAGTGGTGAATGCTATCTTAGCTTTGTCTTCCTCAGCCATTTTGATCTAATTATAACCTAAGAATCCATCCATAAAGGAGAAGAACATGTTGGTAGCAATATTATTGATTAGTGTATCGATATGTGACAATGGGAATTTGTCCTTGGGGCTGGTTCGGTTCAAATCTCTGTAATCAATGCATATGCATACTTTCCCGTCTTTCTTAGGCTCGGGAACAATGTTGGCGACCCAATCTGAGTAGGCTATCATGGTAAGGAAACTAGATTTCAACTGCTTTTCTACTTCCTCCTTTAGCTTTAAAATGATCTCAAATTTCGTCCTTCGAAGGGCTTGTCGCACTGGAGGGAATTCTAGCTAGACTAGAATTTTGTGCACGACAATCTTAGTATCCAACCTTGGCATATCTTGGTAGGACCAAGCAAATATCTCTTTGAACTCTTTGAGTAGCACTATGAGCTTAGGCTTCATGTCTTTAGGAAAGTTCACCCCAATCTTGACGGGTTTTTCATTCTCTCCTTCGTCGGCAAGCTTAATCACTTCAGTTTCTTCTATTTTGAGCTTGGAACCCTCATTTTCTCTATTTATGCTTGCAAAATATCACGAGTTAAATTCAGAATCTCCTCTAATCCTTCAACATCATGATCCAACTTTATTGTCTCATTCACATCATTTTTAACCTCATATGGTAACAGGATGATGTACTCGCTTAGGAATTAGAATAGATCCTATAAAACAGAACATATACAAGGAAACATATGACAATTTTCCCACATATGCATAGGAAAGCAAATAAAGAGATAAATGCAGAATTTCCTGAATAGTATGCTAGATAATTTTCATTAACGAGTTATAGATAGGGGGATCACAAAGTTCATGCCTAATAATGATAAAAAGGGAATTTTTTTTTTTGGGAAATAAACTGGGGAAACACAAACAAGGAATGCAGAAAATAGGAAATAAACATCCAAAACAAACTAGATATGCTATTCCAACTCTTTTGGGCAATTGGAGGATCCAACCACACGATGATGGAACACTCCTTACTCAGCCGATGCAACCACAAAGCAAGGCTTGATGGTCTAATGGCCTACTATCTTGCCTGACACGTAGGGCCTAAAAGTAGAAGTTAGATCATCCCTAGGGGATATGATGGTATTCACTGAGAATTCTTCAAAACACAAGCGGTTAAGATAAGCTAGATCTGATTCCTCCTCATATGATTCTTATGCCATTTCAGATCTGATGACCTCAGCGAAAGTCGAAAAAGTGACCCTGATATGGGGAATGGACATCCCTTGGCCAGTGCACTTCCTTTTCTTTTTTCTGGAAGCCTAGAAAAGTTTTCATTGGAGGGGTCGTAGCTGAGACCGAATCCTCTTTTGTTGTCTAGGAGTTCAATTGGTGAAGCATTCCCATGTCCTATGGCATTGAGGTCTTGGCCAAACTGATAGCCAAATTTAAGCATCTCTTTGGTAACCATTAAAGCAGCAGAGGGCCTTGCTGACTCAAGTTCTAAAGCTCTGGAAATCATGAAGACTAGCTCGAAACTATGAAAAGTTGCCTCTAGAAAGGCATTAGCACCAATGTAGGGGATATAAGTCTCCTTGAAGATGGTTAGGGGCTCTTTAGCCATAATAGTGATCAACTAATCCTCAGAGGGGAACTTGAGCCTCCAGTGAAGGGTAGAAGCAACTGCGCATGCGGCGTGTAGCCAAGGCCTCCCTAGGAGCATATCAGGGAATCCACCTTGATGGCTTGGAAGTTGACCATGAAAGACCTGGGCCAATTCCAAATTCTAATTCAATCTCACCTTGCACTTCTCGAAAAGTGCCATTAAAGGCTTTGATGATCATGTTGGTAGGGCAAATAAGAGTATTAGGTTCGAAGACCCTTACGTTTAAATGTATTAGAACACTAACTTGTAATGTTGGCAAACCATGATCAAAACGGTTTAGTCTTGTTTAGACTGCTCAAAGTATGTGTCTTTCATGTAAAGTTGGAATTGAGTTGCTGCAGAATTTACTGTGCAATTCTGCCTGGCTCGATCGATTGAGAATTAGACTCGACCGATTGAGAATTGGACTCGACCGATCGAAAGTCGTGCAGATTGTTTTTCTGCAGAATTTTCCAACTCAGCCCAAGCCCGTTTTATGTGTAGGGTTTTATGTTTTGCCCAAGGTATAAAAGGGAAAACTCTAGCCATGTTTTTAGAGGTTGTTAATGCTGTGTGTGTGAATCTTTTGTGAGATATAGAGGTGTTTGCCTTCACACATACTTAGGGTTATCAAGGATCGAGATTATGTCAAGAACTTGATGATCATTCAGTTGTTGCATTAAGAGCTTAATGATATATAAGCAGGAGTGCCTGTATTTGCTGGGAATTCAAGAAGGAAGTAGTTCGTGGACTCGGAACTGTCACGTGGTTGTGGTAGTAAGTTTCCTACTCGAGGTAGCAATAAGATGTTAGTGGTTTAAGTCACTATTGTATAAACTTCAATTCTTTCATAGTGGATTTAGTTTTTACCTTGAGGATAGTTAGGTTAAATCCTCCCAAGGGTTTTTACTGGTTTGGTTTTCTTAGGTCATCATATCATTGTGTTCTTTATATTTTCGTTGCTTTGCATGATATGATTGTTTTGTTTTAACCTAGATTTGAATAATAAATCTAAGTATTCACTTGGTTAATTAATTAGGTTAAACTGGTTTATTTAAGGGGACTAAAAACATACAAGTGGTATCAAAGCGGGTAGCTCTTTTGTTGAAGATTTTTTTATCTTTGAGCTGATCCTTGACCCCAGCTATCATGGAACACAGACACTTTCTTGTTATTTCTCCTCACTTTGATGGGAATAATTATGCTTATTGAAAAGTCAGGATGAAGGCATTCCTGAAATTTATTGATGAGAGAGTTTGGAACTCCGTTGAATACGGATGGGAGAAGCCCACTGCTCCTTTAAGTGAGTGGCAAACTTCTCAGAAAGAAGCAGCAGACTTCAATAGCAAAGCCATGAATGTTATCTTTAATGCTGTTTCTATGGAGGAATTTTAGAGAATCATTAATATTAAGATTGCTCATACTACTTGGAATATCCTCTAGACTGTACATGAGGGCACAAAGGCTGTTAAAATTAATAAGCTGCAGCAATTAACTACTAGATTTGAAAGCATTAGGGTGTCTGATGATGAATCTTTTGATGAATTTTATGCTAAACTTAATGATATTGTTAATTCTGTATATAATCTGGGTGAAATCTATGATTAACCTAAAATTATTAGGAAGATTCTTAAATCTTTGGCTGAGGACTTTAGACCCAAAGTGATTGCCATCACTGAAAGTGAGGATGTGGACTTCATCCTTGTTGATGAACTTGTAGGATCTCTTTAGTCCCATGAGTTGGACCTACCTAAGACTAGCAAATCCAAATCAATGGCTTTTAAGTCTGTTGATGATGTTGATGTGAGTGGATTTGATGATGTGCTCTCTGCTACAGAGATTGCATATCTTGCCAAGAACTTTAGAAACTTTCTTAGGAACAACAATAGAAGGGCAAAAGGCAAGAATACTACTGAATCTAGAAATTTTAGGAGGAATGATCCCACTAAGGTTAATAACACTAAAAAACCTAAAGAAAAAGTAGGCCAACCTTTTAGTAATTTTATGGGACAACAATGTTTTGGGTGTTAAGTGTACGGTTATGTAAAATTTGAATGTCCTACGTACTTGAGGACTAAGGGTAAGGCTATAGCTGTAACCTTAGTGATGATGAAATTTCTGACAATGAGTCTAGTAGTGATAAGGATGGAAACTTCATTGCTTTCACTACTACTATTGTAGTTGTTTGAAAGTGTTGCTGTTGAGGAGAACCTTTCTGATGGAGAACTCTCTGAGGATGCAGATCTTTAAGAAGCCTACAATAAACTTTGCAAAGTTGCTGCAAAGGAAGCTATGAATGTTGATCTAGGCTTAAAGAAAATTGCATCTCTTGGGCTTGAAAAGAAAAATTTGCTTGTGAAATTGTTTGATGTTAATGAACTGTTGAATAATGTGAAGACTGAGAACATGCTTTTACTTGATAAAATTAAGAATTTGGAACATGATTTATCTGTTACTAGAGAACAATCTAATAAGTCTGCCAGTTTTAAACTTGATCATATGCTGAGTGTTCAAAAGTCTCCTTTAGACAAAACTGGGTTAGGTTTTGTGGAAAGCATCTCTGTTTCTGAAACACACTCCATAAACTTTGTTCCTTCTTTTGAGCCTCCTGTGAGTGAGGTGGTCAAACCTGTAGAAGTTACACCTCCTAGGAAGATTAGGGTTGATCTTCAAGAGTCTAAACCTAAGACTTCTAATCCTTCTAAGGGCAAGTTGCATGATAGACCTGCATGGGTCTGTCATTTTTGTGAAAAGTCTAGGCACATTCGTCCAAACTGTTTTAAGTTGCAAGCTGCTAAGCGAGCAAATAAACTAAAAGTACTTGTGCCTCAAGCACAAGATCCAATGGTACTTATTGGCGAGTTGGTAAAGGCTTTAAACCTTTATTCCAATTCTAGAGTTGGAAATCATTCTAATGTGAATAAGAACTCCAATGCTCAAGATGCATCTAAAAAGCTTTGGATGCAAAAGGCTCAATATAAGTGAGTCTTTCTGACATTGTCCTTGTACTTCATTGCTCTACTCTTTGTGACCTTTTTGTTTGGATGTTTTTGTTGTTGTTTTCTTTGTATTTTCTGGGATTCGCATTGCATAACATTTATGCATTTCAGTCTAGGTTGTTTTGTTATTTTCATCCATATTTAAAAAGAAAAAAGAAAAAAAGAAAAAAAAAAAGGGGAAGCAAAATGTGTTTTGCATTTTTCTTTGGATTTGAAATCAAGATTGGCCATATTATATTTACATAACATGTTTATGTACTTTGTTTAACTTGGATGAGCTTATTTTATTGCACTTTACTAGTTTGAGCTTTGTAGTGCATGTTGTGTAGGGAGATGTTTGTAGTTTTTGATCACTTTATCTTGATCTTGAAGTCACATGCCTTTGTTTTTCGGACTTGAACTTATTAAGAAAGGCATAAATAACCATCTCACCACTGTTTACTAGCCAATCATGAACACCTTAGTGCATATCGTAAGATTTTGTGCTCAAGAAAGTGTAGCACATACACATAAAGAACATAAGGTGTAGCCTCGGTTTTAATGATAAAATTGATGTGTACATTATTGGACTATAATATCTTCTATCAATTAAAATTGGTGTGTACATTATCCCGGCTAATCTTAATAAGTTTCTAATCAAATAAAATTTATGTGTATATTATGAGGCAAATCAAGAAATTTACATGATTGCAGGCTTTTATTCTAGGAGTAATATGATGTAACTCTTTAAGGGATAGTCTTTTTTAAATGTATGTGATGGATTTTGTAGAAATTGTGTTTAATTACTCTTTACATATGAACTCATATGTCTCTCAAGCTTTTGCTAGTTGCACACACAACACAAGTTACTCTTTACTAAACTTTGTACATGTTTTTGTGTGTGATTTAGTGTTGGCCATCCAAGATTGAAACTTCCTTGAGTTTAAATGCAAAATGTGTTTTGAAGTTTGAGAATTGAAGTTGAATTGAGTGAATATTTTAATTATTGGGAAAACTGGGCTTAAATCATGTGTTTTTGAAAAGCATTTCATCTCATACTCATGCATTTTATTCATAAATTTCAATGCTTTGAGGAGTTTTTGCATAAATATGCTTTATTTTTCAAAAATCTGATTTTTCTAGAATTTCGATCAATCGAAATTGTTTCTCGACCGATCAAAATTGCAATTAAATTTTTGGTCAGCCCGTATCTATTTCGATTGATGCTCGATTGGTTCTGGATCAATCGAAGGCATTTTCGATTGATCGAACCTATCTTTCAACCGATCGAAAATCATATAGAGAGTTTTTAAAATCATGAGTTTTTCACGTGTTTTTGCACTTTTCAAACTTTTTCAAACTCTTTCTCTCTCTATCCGATCTGTCCAAGCTCCTACTCAAGATTTTTGTCATTTTCCTCTGATTCTTTTGCAAGGTTTTTGTCTTCTAAGGCTGGTATGACCATTCTGCCCTTCTTTTTTCATTTATTTTCATTTTTCATGCATTGAATCATGCATTTAGAGGGGAATTTCGAACCTAAGATTTTTTGGGTTATGTGTTGATTCAAGCTGTTTCTTGTGAAATTGATCAATGGGTTTTTATTGTGGGATGTTGTAAACATGATTCTTGTGAATTAATTTGATCAATTTGATGCTTTGTGAAAAGTTGAAAATTCTAGGGCTTGAAATTCCCTAAATTGGAGATTTTGTTCAATTAAGTTTAATTTGGTGAAATTGGCTTGTTGAATTGATTAATTTGGTCATTTTAATGTGTTGTCTATCGTATGTAATGATCAATTGGTCAATTTCTTTTAAAAAAGAATTGTACAAGTAGTTTTTCAAAATTTTAGGGTTTTTGATATAAATTCTATGCTCAATGCAATCTTGTGATTTTAAAGTTAAATTGAACTTTTTCTCACTGAATTAGAGCATGCATCATGTATTTATTTTGTTCATGCATCATATAGAATTGTTATTTCTATATCCGTTTTATGCTAACTTGCAATCTGCCTTTGGTTTTTCTTGTCCCTTTTTGGTTCTTGTCTGTCTGTTCATTCCTTAGCATCTTGCCTGGGAAAACTAGAGCCAACAAGCAATCATCCTCTTCTTCTGCTCCATCATTTGAGAGTGAGCAATTCTTGAGTGCAATACACCAAGAGATTTTTGAGTTTCTTAACCTTAAGAGGAACATTTGGGTTGAGAGAAAGGTTCTTTTAGATGAGTTAGATCCCGAGATTAGGAGGAACTTTGAGCGTCGGGATTGGTTATCTTTGTTAGATATTTCTCACCTCCCTCCGGCTACCTTGATCTGAGAGTTCTACTCGAACCTCTCTGTTCACTCATATGATTCCGGCACTCTTATAAGGAGTTGGATTCGTGGTGATGAGTACACCATTACCTCTTCGGTAGTGGCCGTTGCTCTTGGGGTGCCTCTTGTTCAGCATCCTGTCTACTCTTATGATGAGTCTCCTTCGCTAGACGACATCATGTCTTACATCACTGGATCTTCTATCTAGTGGGGTTCTGATCCTTGGATCACTACTGCTGAGCTCACTGAGGTACACTATCTCTTCTTTAGGATTTCTTGTCATTCCTTGTGGCCTATATCTCATCTGCACACCATCCCTATTGAGAGATGTGTATTTCTGTATGCCTTTGTTATTGATGCACTTATCAGTTTACCTCATCTGTTCATTCTTTCTTTGAACGAGGTTCATCGGAGTAGTTCTACTGCTCACGCTATTTTCTTCCCTATCGTTATTCATCTGATCTCTTACATCTTGGTTTAGAGGAGTTTTCGGCGTTTGAGCCTGTTCATATTATCATTCCTATAGGTGCCATCTTTCTTAGGTAGCGGGCTGCTCAGTTGAGAGTGAGCTCTAAACGTCCTAGGGTTGAGTGTTTGGGTGGCGTACCTCCTCCTTCTCCTCCCTCATCTACAGGTGATACTTCTGCTGAGGCGTTTGATGATCGTGTTTCAGATTGTATCTAGGTGCTTCACTCTGTATTTAGCTTTTTTGGCTCATGATGTTGTGTTCGTGTCATTCATGATAGGGGGAGATATTTTGTTTTGTTTATCTGTTTCTTTTTTCACATTGTGCTACATTATTTATTGATCTTTATACATGAGATTATTCATAATATATGTCTTGTAGTTTATGTTTTTGTGAAATCAAGAAGTTATGTTGTTTTACTTGTATTTTTCACACATGCGTTTATATGTTTGTTAAGTGTTACAGGAATATATAGGTTGATTCAGTCGTGCTGTTGTCTACACTTGCAACTGATGGATAGTAGTTAGGTTGAATTTGTTATGTTGGGCTTTGTATTTGTAATGGGCTGTTTATATGTAAACTTTGAGCATTTTGTTGTGTTTGTGTTTTGTCGCGGATTGCCAAAAAGGGAGTTTGTTAGGTTTTAAGACCTTTAGGTTTAAATGTTAATGAACACTAATTTGTAATGTTGGCAAACTATAATCAAAATGGTTTAGTATTGTTTAGACTGCTCAAAGTATGTGTCTTCTTACTGAGAAAGCCCATCCCTCTGTAAATCTTCTTCTCCCCCTTGCCTTATTTATTCCTTTTGTTTTCTCTAGCTATGGGTTTTGCCCACTTAGTCAATACCACGGAAGCCCTGGCGGTCTTTGAGGCTAGATATGCCATTCTAGAGGACGTACATATTGAGTATTGTCTAGAGAGAGACATAGAGGACAAGAAAGTGCCCAGGGTGATATTTATCCCCCTAATGGCAGTTCTAGAAGGTAGGGTAAGGTTCCTTCTAGATCTATTACTGTTGACTACCTTTAGGTTTTGTGGTAGTTGGCCCAACTAGTGTTTGCCCAACTTTTATAGGGTAGTCGGTTGCGTCAACTGATTAAATAGGCTTTTCAACCTAAAACTTACATGCCATGACATTAATTTCCTATGCAGCTACTGTGGCAGTGTTGTCAATGGGCATTATCTTAAAGTTCAGGACCCCCGAAAAAGGTTAATATCTTGTTTGCCAAACTTCAATAGGAATTCCCAGGGGGAGTACATAAGTGTGTAGGGAAATTTAGCTCGGCAATCAACTCACTTGCTCGAGAATGCAAGTTGGTACCTCGAAAAGTCTACAATGCTTGTTTTTGCTGTTTTCCCACATTTATTTACATGTGTATTTTTATATTATTTTTCCTTTTGCTCATATTTGATTTTTCACGCTGACCTATGTGATCTTGCTGCTCATCCAGTGCTCATATTTGGACATTATCATATAGTCCATGAGATGCATAGTATGTGATTTATGTGAAAAGTCATAGAAGATATAAATCACAACTTCTTTGTAAACTCAAAATTTATAGTTCGTAGTCGGTGATGAAATTTGGCATTTCATCTGCGAAGACTATAATGTATCAACTAAGATGATTTGTCTTGATCATGGAAGTGGTGACTTCTAGTTGATATGTTGATATGTTTTAAGAGTTAAGACATATTGAACTGGACCGCTGTGAGATTTATTATTCTCCTAACGACTGTCAAATGAATAATAAATCTCACGACTTTTATTTGCATGAACTCTTAATTCTGAGAGAATAATGGACTTGATCATGAGGTGTAGGTTGCTTTGATATATCAGGAGTGTGATCTAAAATAACGGTCAAAACCTCAGTATGTTGGGCAACCACATTTAGTGTTGATGGAACATATATTCTCAAGATGGAATTCATAATCTCTTAATGGAGATACAAAATATTTCCTTGAGATAAGTTTAATGGGTTCAGTTATTCAGAGAGTTAGACCTAACCACTTTGGTAAGAAATTACTAAAGTATATATTTATGAAATTGGATTTCATGAATATATGATGAATAACTTTAAAGGATTAAACCGGGTACTCAAGGATAAGATGTAGTAATTTACAAAGTGATAGTTTACATTCATGACTTTGTGTAACTACGAATATTTTATGAAGGGGTTGCGTGTAAAATAAAGTCTTGGGATATAATTTATTAATAAGACCTAGAGTGCAATTATATTTATATAGTGGTATTAAATATAATTAATGGTAACTTTGGACTTGTCAAGAGTTGACGGAAAAGCCCAAGGCCCATTGGAGCTAGTGTCTTATTGGTCCCTTTTTGGTCCCATTCCAAGCCACACATTAAAACCCAATTGAAAAAGCCCAATAGGCCGGCCCAATTAGATAATCAGTTAGTTATAAAGGGAGAAACATACAGAATTTTTTAATGCGATTTTATCGTAGAGAAAAGAAAGAGTGTGAGACACATTTTCATTCTCCCTTTGGAAACTGATTGAGAGACCACACATCTTAGGCGTAAAGTGGAATTGGAGTGAAGATTAAAAGTTTTCCCAAGTGCTTCTAATCTTTGTTTTGAATTTCTCCACACCAAGGTACGCTATCTTGTTCTTAAATTCTAAAATTTACATAGTGCATGTTGTCAATCATGAATGAAATAGATCCTTGTTTGTTGCTTCTGCTGTGTGTTTTGTATGAGATACAAAACCAGATTTTCTCCAACAACTGATAGGCAGCATTGAGCCTCACACCTCATCATTGGTTACATCCCCTCCTACACCAACTTTTAGGACCCTGAGGTTGCCTTCTTGGCCAAGTATCCTTTCCTGACATATATCTATGTACGGCTGAGGAGATTTTTGCCAAACATCTCGGAGAATGAAGCTCGACAACAAGGTCCTTGCAGAAGAAGGGCGTATTTCCCAAAGCTCTATAACGTTGGTTTAGGAGATACGGTCTTCCGGGAAAAACTTCGACAACCAACCCATGGGTAACGTTGTAGAAGTGGAACCAGATGACAACATGGTTCAAAGAAGGACTATTTAGTTAGCCAGGTACATCCCTAGAGCCCGGGCTCCTGGGTGGAAAGTGTCTACTCTATCCATGTCACCTACCTTGCTAGGACCTCAGTTCTCGGTTGGCACCCTTCCTTGTAAACATAAGAGGCAAAGGGGAGCTGACATCGAAGTAAAGCAGGTTGACACTAAGCCCGGAGTTTTCATCCTGGTCACATCGGTCCCTGCAACAGCCCACCAAAATATCACTACTGAAAGGCCAATCATTCCTTCGCTTGTTGTTGGGATTAAGGGAGCCTCGCCCTCCAACCCTCCTTCTTTGGGGTATCAACATTCCTTCACACTGGGTGAGGGGACACTCCCTTCCATAGCATTCCTCAAGACATAAAGAGGGGAGCATGGACGCCACGCATGGTTTGGGGAGTACGCTTTGGTTGAATGGACCGGGGTAGAGAAAAGAGTCGCCACCTAGTTTTATGGTTTAGGAACCATGAATATAGCACTATTACATGGAAGGACTTGATCTTACTACTAGAGTATGAGTTTGAAGTTTAGGTACGATCTTGGGAAGGTGTTAGGCACCCAAAACCGCTCAACCCTTGGGTCAGCCTCCATTCATTGTGTCTTAATCCTATTAAAGGCATATTCAACATTGCATCTTAAACACACACACACACACATACACACTAGCATACATCTAAGCATAAAATATGGCATTTAATCCCAAACCTTAACATACATCTATCATGGCAAACATATCAAGCCTAACACACACCTATCATACATATCAACCATCACAAACCCTAGCATGGTCCTATCAAAAGCGTCTAATCTCATATGGCATTGTACCATGGTCAAGGTGGAACATAGGCATGGCAGCAAGCAAGCATACATCACAGCTAAGGCATCAAACAAATCATGTAATAATCAGACAAACATGTTATTGTATCTCATTATTGAAGGAAAAAGACAAACAAACAAACCTCATCCATGTTCATCATCCAAACAAGATCATATTCAAATCAATGTGTTAAGGACATATTTTATGTAGTTGGCTAATCCTTTGACAAAACGTATTTTACTTGTATTTGGGTAGATCTAGGATGTATTTAATATTTTAAAGAATATGTTGTTCAAGTCTAGTATTAAAGCCATGAAGATTGGACCAAGAAACAAGTGAAGAAAAGGTGTTTACTAAAGCTGGACAGATAGCTGGACACCTACGGACAGATAGCTGGACACCTACGGACAGATAGCTGGACACTTGTGGACACCTACGAACAGCTGCTCAACAGCTGCTCGATACCTCTATCTATCGAGGTTTAATGAAGCTCGACAGCTGCTTGGTCGACCAAGGTATCTATCGAGGTTACGAGAATTTAGATTTCCAAATCTGATTTTCGGCCCATGTTTATGTATTTGTGTAAGGTTTCTTTTCTCACAACCCTAGACATATATAAGGCTTATTTTTGAGGCCGTCACATAAGAGAATACAAGGAGAACATATGAAAAAGATGACCGAAGCCTTATTCTCTCTGAAAGAAGCTACTGCGTTTTTGCGCCTTAGGGTTTTATAACCAAGTGCTTCTTGATCTTCATTGTTAATGAAGTGAAGAACTTTGTAGCCAATGACTCTCTCTTTAGTTGGTGAATTGGTGAGTCACGTACTAGGATTCGTGTAAAGGAGTGAGTCACGTACTAGGATCCGTGCATTAAAGGGTGGCATTCATATATTGAAGAGTTCAGACGTTCTGAAGCGGTAGAAGGTTTCTGCTGTAAGTTCATCTACGGGGATTGTAGAGTCTAGGGACAAAGGTTTTGTACTAGATCTAAAACTTCTCTTTACTATAGTGAATTGCTTTTCGAGAAAGTTTCCCCCCAGGTTTTTTACTGTGAAACTGGTTGGTTTCATTGGTTTTCCTAGGTCATCATATCTTGTCTTATTTACTTTTCCACTGCACTTATATTTGACATGATATTGATGTTTTTTTGTTTTAACAAGTTTTATGCATAATAAATATAATTAACAACTTGGGTTTAAAACTCGTTAATTCTATCAACCGGGGTCTAAATTTTTCAACAAGTGGTATCAGAGCGGGTACATTCTGATTGGATTAATTTCCTGAGTGTGATCTTTGACCCCCATTGTCATGAAATTTCTTAGTGAGTTATTAAAAGCTTTGAACTTTTTAACTCAATTTCGGGAGAATTTTAATTCTTCCATGTCCTTTAGTTGTCATACTAGGACACGTGCCTTTTCATCTTCATGGCCAAAGACTCGTGCTGTGTGGGTGAGAAAGGAGCCTAAGACTTAATTATCTTTTCTGTTTGTCCTCTGCTTTAATTCTTTCTATCTAAAGTAGGACCCTCTTTGCTTGATTTCTTATCTGCTTTTGGAATTATGCTTTCATGCATCTACACCTTTCTATCATGCTCTCATGCATATGCATCTTTCTTTCATGATTGTTTGTCTGTTTTTGTTTGGTTGTTTAGTTTTTATTTTATTTTGTTTTGTTTTCAAAATAATAAAAAAAAGGGAAAAATCAGAAAAATACAAAAACAGTTTGTGTACATTGATTCTTGTAAACCTTAAAATGGCCATTGAAAAAGAGTTGTCTAAACTTTGTATCTCTTGTAGCTTAGATGAGCATCCTTATGCACAATTAAGCAAGTGAGTTTTGTAGCTCTTTGTTTGTGATGAGTAAGGTTAAGTGATCTCTTTTACTTAATACTCGTATCACTCTTTTTGACGGGTAGGACTAGAAACTTCTAAGAGAAAGGCATAAATAACCATCTCACCACTGTTACCCGCCAATCATAAAATGAATTCTGTATGCTTCGTATAGTAAAAGTGCAATGTCAATGACATCTGTATGCATCGGCATAGCAAAAATGCAATATCAAAAAGTTTAACATAATTGGGTATTTCTTTTCTCTCTCATATGCCCATGCATGATATGCTTAATAAAAGAAAAATATGCAAAGAAATAAAAAGCAAAAAGATCAAAATGCTTTAAAATATGATTACAAGCGTGTATTCTAGGAGATGTGGGAATTATAGGATGTACCTCAAAGGTGATAGTCCCCATCAAACGGTTATGATTGTGTGTGAGTTAAAGAGATTTTCTCATATCTCAAAACGTCATAACTTTGAGACACTTATGCAGTCTTGCGATGTTTTTTACACACAACACGCAATATTCTTTGCTACTCTTAATACATGTGCAGGTATAATGTGATTTGGCCATCACAAGATTTACATGCATTAATGTATGCTCACTAAACTGTCTTAACTTGTTTTTGAAATATAAAATTGGTTAGACTTATTTAGTGTGTGTGTGTGTGTGTGTGTGTGTGTGTGTGTTTTGGGATCCATGTGCTTAAAATTTTTGTTGAAAGATGTTTTTGAGAGGTTAATATGTTGTTTGGATATTTGGTTAAGTTGCATACTTGATTGCATTCACATCTGTGTTTTTCTCTTCTTGAAAAACTGCTTTTTAAGCATCTCGACACCTCCTCGACACCTTTCCGATACCTGGCTATCTGTCTAGATTTTCAGTTGATTTTTTATCACAATCTCAAGATCTCTCGATAGCTAGGTGGATCGATTGAGAATCTTTCTATCTGCTCGATAGATTGGCTCGATAGCTTCTCGACACCTCCCGATCGATTGAGATATCCTTGCATGCATTTTATTTTTCTTTGTTTTGCATGTTTCTCTTACCTTGTCATCTATATCATCTTGTTTCATTACATTCATGCATTTTTATGGATTCTTTGTGCCCCCTTGATCATCTTTATGTTTCTTAGGTAAAGTTTTATAGTTTCTTGTACTATCTGTCAATCGTGACAAAAAGGAGGAGAAATTGGAGAATTTGTGGTTTCTTTCTTTAAGATTCTACAAGTTAGGGGGAGAAATACATACCCTTGTAAGGGGGAGTTGTGTTGCATCTTGTTAGGGGGAGTGTTTACCTCCTTGTTCATGTCCCTAGGTCTTGTGACCATTTCCACATACAACATGGTATTTATCAAGTAGTATATATATGATGATGTATATTTTCTTCACCTATCTCTACATGTGTTGTTTCTTTTCTATCTTTATACACATGTTTCTTTATTTTGTATGCAATCTATTATTTCTGCTTCACACAAAGATGCCTTGATGTGTTTTGTTTAAAGTGTTTTAGAAATACAAGTTGTCAAAGTCTTCCATGCCATGAACTCTCTTCTTACAAAGTTTTTCAAGAGTTTGTGTTAGGGTAGATTTTATTGTATTCAACAAGTGAGTATGAGTTGAGTGATTTATGACTTCTCTTATATGTTCATTTGTTTGTTGTAGTTTTGTCACGGATTGCCAAAGGGAGAAATTGTTAAGGACATATTTTATGTAGTTGGCTAATCCTTTGACAAAATGCACTTTACTTGTATTTGGGTAGATCTAGGATGTGTTTAATACTTCAAAGAACATGTTGTTCAAGTCTAGTATTAAAGCCATGAAGATTGGACCAAGAAACAAGTAAAGAAAATGTGTTTACTAAAGCTGGACACCTGCGGACAGATAGCTGGACACCTGTGAACACATGCAGACACTTGTAGACACCTGCTTGACAGCTGCTCGATACCTCTATCTATCGAGGTTTAATGAAGCTCGACAGCTGCTCGATCAATCGAGGTATCTATCGAGGTTACGGGAATTTAGATTTCCAGATTTGATTTTCGGCCCATGTTTATGTATTTGTGTAGGGTTTCTTTTCTCACAGCCCTAAACATATATAAGGCTTATTTTTGAGGCTGTTACATAAGAGAATACAAGGAGAACATATGAAAAAGGTGACCGAAACCTTATTCTCTTCGAAAGAAGCTACTGCGTTTTTGCGCCTTAGGGTTTTGTAACCAAGTGCTTCTTGATCTTCATTGTTGATGAAGTGAAGAACTTTGTAGCCAACGACTCTCTCTCTAGTTGGTGAATTGGTGAGTCACGTATTGGAATTCGCACAAAGGAGTGAGTAACGTACTGGGATCCGTGCATCAAAGGGTGGCATTTATATATTGAAGAGTTTAGAGGTTCTAAAGCGGTAGAAGGTTTCTGTTGTAAGTTCATCTACGGGGATTGTAGAGTCTAGGGACAAAGGTTTTGTACTAGATCTGAAACTTCTCTTATTTTACTGTGAAACTGGTTGGTTTCATAGGTTTTCCTAGGTCATCATATCTTATTTTATTTACTTTTCCACTACACTTATATTTGACATGATATTGATGTTTGTTTGTTTTAACAAGTTTTATGCATAATAAATCTAATTAACAACTTGGGTTTAAAACTTGTTAATTCTATCAACCGAGGTCTAAATTTCCCAACACAATGCATGTTCATTTGAATGCATGACTTACCCTACTTACCTCACTGCATCTCAATAGCTATGCATCAATGAATGGACATGTGAATGCATGCTCATGGTATTAAAACAAGAAAAGAAAAGAAAACCCTAATCTAGCATGCTAAAGACAAACAAACAATTAAACAGAGAATAGAGACTTAAAAAGCATAAAAGGGGCAAAACATGGGCCTATGATATGAAATAGACAAAGAGACAGAAGCAAAAAACCTGAATTATGGTTTCTGGGCACAAGTATGCATGCGCATACATAGGCCTGCGTACACAGGCTAGTTGTATATGTATAGATACTACGAGCCTACATGCGCACACAAAATCATGCATACACAAACACGCTCGAAGAACCCTAACCCAAAAACTCAGAAACACATAAAGCAGAGTAGAACTTTAAAACAACAAATCTAGCAACCTAACATGCTTTTAAACACTAAAACAACAAAACCTAGGCTAAGTAAACATATTCAAACACAAATAAAGCAAAGAAACAAGATTAAAAAGTATAAAAAAAAAAAAAAAAAAAAAAGAGGTTAGAACATATACCTCACAACAAAAAACTCTTTGGCTTGATTTTGACTATTTCCCTCAGTTAAATCTATTCAAAACCAAACAAAAATGATTATTAAACTTCAAATTTAAGGATCAAAACTAGAAAAGGTCCTAATCAAAATAAAATTTACTTAAGGATGTCTCATGAAAAACTCCCTCTTTGATTCACTATTTCTAGTGAATCTTAGGTTTTCCTTTAGGATTTTCTGCTTGTTTTGGAAAGGTGTCATGTATGGCTTTATATAGTGAGAAAATAGGGGCTTGGAACGGCTCCCTGACAATGTGGGATTCATTCCAAACCTCAACATTAATGTAGAAAAACTTGTCTTTCATAGTTTTTGGAACCGTAGCTGCGTTCGTAGGTTTGTGCATGCATATGCATGCATCAAATCTACATACACAGGTCCTTGCCTGCTTACGTAGGCCAAGGATTTCCTCTGGCTTTAATTTTCCAAAAATAGATTTATTTTCTCATAAAAAGTTATATATTTCTTTTTAACATATCTTAAGTTCTGATTGGGCCCAAAACCAACCTTGGGCCTTAAAATTTTAGCATCATTGGGGAACGGGAGCACAAGTTTTAAGGGGGTACAAAATACGATGCCTACAGTTATAAGGAAGCCACGTGGCAAATAGTCTCGGGAAAGCCCTACTGCTTCATGATGAAGTTCACTTCTGGGGAGATGCTGCTGACGAAGAGCTCTCCCCCAATCTAAAGTGGCACTCCATTGCTGTAAGTACTTCCCTCGGTTACTTTATACATAACCTTTTAAATATATCCTAGCACTGTTGTGTATGCCTACGTATACTCGTTCCCCCTTCTTCTCTCTTTCTCTCTCTCTTTTTTTTTTTTTTTTCATGTCTACTATTTGGTTCTAGATCGTGCAATTGGTATAACTACTGGATGGTTGGCTGAAGAAAGCTGAGGGTGAGAAGGCCTTGAAACAAATCACTGAGAAAAGAATGGGAGGTTATTCAAGTTGAGAAAAGTGGTTGCTGCTAAAAGGGCCTGAGACTTTGCCGAGCACAAATTAGAGGTGTTGAAGGGGAAGTTGAAGAGTCTGACACCAAACTTGTTCAAGCCTGGAGTGTCATCAGGCTCGAAACATGGAGCTTGGGGACTTGAAAAAGATGTTGGATGAGGCTGATCAAAACTTCTATGACATGGGGTTTGATGATGCCGAGTGCTCTAATTTGGATGAGGCCGGCTTAATAATTTTTGGGGCCTTAGGGGAAAATTTTAAATGGGGCCTTTTCTCTTTTTTAGAAGTTTTTCATATCCGGAAAAATATTTTCTAGTAGACAATTATAATGAGAAAATATTTATATATAAATAAAACACAATTTATAATTAAAATGATAATTTAACTAAAAATAAAATTTAAAGTAAAAAACAATAGAACTTGGTTATTGCAATTTTTCTAAAGCTGTAATCACTTTAAAGTTTAAACCTGCACAAATAAAAATTAATTTAATACATGGCTTAATAAATTAGTGTCACTATAATACAAATGAGTTGATATAATACACATCAAATTATTAATTGGTATAATAACTTATAATAATAGATAAACTGTCAGATAAAAAAAAAAAAAAGTGAGAAACTTATATGTGGGCAGTGGGCAGTACTCCTAAAAAAAAAAGTGAAAAAGTGTCTAGCCTGTACTCCACTACTCCTATCATTCATTGAATTTCATCCTATGGCTAAGTTTTAAAGAAAAAACATGTCCAATCAATTGTGAATTTTCATGGCAGAAAAGGGCAAAAAATCTATGCAAAAAACGTGTCCCATCCCATCAAACAGTTATGCAATGAAGCTGTGAAACAAATTAAAAATATATATAATTTAAGTTAAATAAATAGAAGACTCTAAGTCTTCAGTTTCGGAAAGGCAAAGAGAAAGAGGGAACTGGGGAAGAACTGAAGAAGAATACCTCTGGTGTGACTGGTAGACTGGTACGCTGGAATCAACAAAGAAAAATTTCAAGCTAACTGACTGATTGAGTTTATGGAAAAAGATCAAGAATCAAGATGAATATATAGAAAAGAAAGGTAAGACCGTGAGAATATAGGTGGAGAGGCAGAAAGGCAAAGAGATAGAGAGATGAGAGATTTTTCTTCTGTTTTTGAAATTTATAATCTCTATTTTAGCATATTTCAAGACAATTACACAATTATGTTGTATTATTAATGAAATTGTCTGGTATTAATTTTGATTTTAGCATATTTCAAGAATGAGTTAATAAATTTGTCTCCTAAAATTTAATTTTGTTAACTGATGTTTGAGTATTTTTGTTTTTTTTTTTCCTTTTTAATCTTTTGTATTTTAAGATACAATGGAGCCTTTTTAATGCATTTTATTAAGAAATAAAAGTGGATAAATTTTTTTAAATTAAAATATATAGATAAATATATTATATATATAATTTTTTTTACAACTTGGGGGCCTTCTTTTATTTGGGGGCCTTAGGCGATTGTTCAATTGCATCACCTATTGAACCGGCCCTGGTAGTTATAAAGGAAGCTCGGGTCATTGGATTCACAGAGGGGTGGGTCACTCTTACAAATGTCATTCCTCTCCTTGAGTCTTCACCATGGTAGGATTCATCGAGAATCCCCCTGCTCATGTTCCCGGAGGAAGAGAGCCCTAGCTTCCAACAGATCTTGGAGGAGATGGAATCCCACACAGCTGATGCAGACGTGGTGATCGTTTAGAATCCTAATCTTCCTTCTACTTCCTAAGGTCAAGGTCCTCTCGGTCTTACTCTCCTGACCGAGCAGACGCTTGAACTTGTGTGATCGTTAACCGTAAAGAGTTCAACTACTGCTCCTACCACTGAACAAGGCCTTGATCGTCCCTAACCAACTACCGTCCAGTGCCTGAACACAATTCCCGCAGCCACCAAATAGGATTTTGACCTATAGACGGGCATTATGTTATGTTTTTAGCTTAGCTTTCCCATTATGACAATGTTATTGTTAGGATTAGTGCCCTTAAATCCTATTGTATAATGCTATGTATAACATTATGTATGACTTAATGTTGTGTTTTATTATTATCTAAAATAATAATAAAGTTGTTTTATTATTATCTAAAATAATGGTACTATGAATATTGGGGCATTATCATGTAGTCCATGAGATGCATAGTATGTGATTTATGTAGTTGGCTAATCTTTTGACAAAACGCACTTTACTTGTATTTGGGCAGATCTAAGATGTGTTTAATACTTCAAAGAACGTGTTGTTCAAGTCTAGTATTAAAGCCATGAAAATTGGACCAAGAAACAAGTGAAGAAAATGTATTTACTAAAGTTGGACAGATAGCTGAACACCTGCGGACAGATAGCTGAACACCTGCGGACACCTATGGACACCTGCGGACATCTGCTTGATACCTCTATCTATCGAGGTTTAATGAAGCTTGACAGCTTCTTGATCGATCGAGGTATCTATCGAGGTTACGGGAATTTAGATTTCCAGATCTGATTTTTGGCCCATGTTTATGTATTTGTGTAGGGTTTCTTTTCTCACAACTCTAGACATATATAAGGCTTATTTTTGAGGCCATCACATAAAAGAATACAAGGAGAACATATGGAAAAGGTGATCGAAGCCTTATTCTCTTTGAAAGAAGCTACTGCGTCTTTGCGCCTTAGGGTTTTGTAACCAAGTGCTTCTTGATCTTCATTGTTGATGAAGTGAAGAACTTTATAGCCAACATTCTTCTTCCTCAAGTTGGTGAGTGAGTCACGTATTGGGATTCGTGCAAAGGAGTAAGTCACGTACTGGGATCCGTGCATCAAAGGGTGGCGTTCATATATTGTAGAGTTTAGAAGTTCTGAAGCAGTAGAAGGTTTTTGCTGTGAGTTCATCTATGGGGATTGTAGAGTCTAGGAACAAAGGTTTTGTACTAGATCTGAAACTTCTCTTTACTATAGTGAATTGCTTTTCGGAAAGGTTTTCCCCTCGGTTTTTTACTGTGAAATTGGTTGGCTTCATTGGTTTTCCTGGGTTATCATATCTTGTCTTATTTATTTTTCTGCTGTACTTAGTTTTGACATGATATTAATGTTTGTTTGTTTTAACAAGTTTATTCATAATAAATCTAATTAATAACTTGGGTTTAAAAATTTGTTAATTCTATCAACCGAGGTCTAAATTTCCTAACAGTCGTCATCAAAAGCTATTTGTCCTCCTACCGTTCTAGGCTTCCTCCCTGGACAATCCAATGTTTGGTGCTCTTGTTGCGTTGTAATGTTCAGAATTCTTATCGGGAGACTGGCACTTACACCAATTGTTGAAGCATGAATAACGTCAATGACCCTGAGGGGAGGCGACTGCGCTCCCCCTCGACTCCCTGATGTCTGCCTTATGGCGCCTTCCCTTTGGCCAACCACAAACTCTGTCAGATGCCCTGCTTTAACTAGCTATTCCATGTGGTCTTTGAACATCTTACACTGCTTAATCAGGTCCCTGCCCATCTTGCTGGGCCAACGAAAGTGTGACTCACATTTTATCTTCCCAAGAATTTTATGCATGGGCTTCTTAAATGCCACATTGACTCTAGCTCGTGGTTCTGGGTTTTGTTCCCTAGCTTCTCTTCGGGGCCTCTACTGAAAGCCGTAGTGCCTAGGATCCATAGAGTACTGCGGAGTGGTAGGGGCCTTGCCTTTGCTCTATAGCCAATGATCTTCCAGTCTCTTATGTTCTTCTATTCTCCTTATCAGTTGATACATATTCTTGAGGGTCTCACAGTTAGTGAGTCCTTCAACTCGGATTCCATAGGTAGCCCTAGTCTGAAAGTTCTTGTTGCTACCTGCTCATTTCCTCCCCCGATCTCATTATACAACTCCTAGTATCGATCCACATATGACTAAAGTGTTTCCCCACTCCTCATTTTCATAGACAACAAGGCATCAATAGGTTGGGGAGCTTAACTGCAAGTGAAAAAACGTGCACCGAACGCCTTAACTAACTTGTCGAAGCTGTGGTTGGACCCTTTCCTCAGACTATTGAACCTCCTTATTGTTATGGGCCCATGGCTAAATGAGAACACTTTACATATAAGTCCATCATTTTGAGAATAGAGGACCATGAGTTGAGTATTGTGGGCACATGGGAAAGAGGCTAATGGAGTCGCCATCTAGTAATATGGTCCAGGAACCATGAATATAGCGTCCTTTCTGGGAAAGACCTTTGATCTTACTACCAGAGTTTGAGTTCAGAGTTTAGGTACGCTCTTGGGAAGGTGTTGGCCCCCAAGATCGTCCAACCATAAGGTTGGCCTCCCATCATTGTGTCCTATATCTTGACCTCATTAAAAACTATCTAAATGCTTGTATTCTAGACTCACACACAAACTAACATGCATCTAAACATGCATTCATGGCATCATTTATCGCAAAACACATACTTATCCATCCATCCAAAAAGAAAAAGAAAAAAGAGCAAAACAAAAAGAAACCCTAGTATGCATATAACATATGGAAACCCTATCATACATCTAAAAAGACCCTAACACAAATGCATGAACATTGCTAATGCATGACTTACCCTTTACTTACCTCTCAGCAGTACGTCACCTATGACATCAAGGCATGAATATGTGAATGAATGGAATTAAAACTAAGAAACCCTAAACTAAACCCTAATCTAGACCTGTGATAACATATAAGCTTGTTAGAAGGTGAACAAGCATTTTATGAGGCTTAAAAAAAAACATGTGAACAGGAGGCTATGTGGACAAACATGTGAAGGCAGAATCAAGACCAAAAAAAAAAAAAAAATTAGGATTTCTAGGTAACGGTATCACACACGCTAGAACAGGTCTGTGTACGCATGAGTTCAGCCTGCATGCGCAGGCTAAATCATACGTTCTGAACTCATGCGTACGTAGATCCTTAACCAAAAAACCTAATTAAACACAAAAATGGAGCAAAGGCCAAAAACTTAAAATCTAGCAACCTAACATGCTTAAAGACATAAAGAAAATCTAAAACTAACCTAGACAAACATATATGAATGTAAACTAAACAAAGAAATAGATTAAAACAAGGATTAAAGCAGAAAATAAAAAGAAAATTTTTAAAGCATACCTTAAAGCAAAAGCTCCTAAGCTTGATTTTTTACTGTTCCCCTTAGTCAAATCCATCACATTGCAATAAAATAATGATTAGTAATCTTAAACTTGAAGGATTGAGGCCAGAAAAGGTTCCAATCAAATAAAAAATGACTTCAACGTGTTTTGTAAAAAACTCCTTTCTAATTCATTATTTTCTAGTGATCTTAGGTTTTTCCCATGGGATTTATGTGTGTTTTGTAAATGCACCATGTGAGGCTTTTTGTAGTTGAAAAAATGGAGTTTAGAACATCTTCCAAACAATGCACCGTGGGATTCATATGTCCGAAGTCCCACCTTTGTTGCTTGGAAAACGAGCAACGACAAGTTCACTATCCCAGAACCTATTTTGCCACTTGCAAGCAAGTGGCGAGTGACTCACTATCCTAGAGTCACTAAAAATAAAACAAGCAAAAGGTGCTCTTACAAGCTAACCCAACAAACAACAAAAGAATATCATCTATGTGGTGTCCATCTGGGGTTCTTGGTTTAAACTTCTTTAGGTGACTTGTTTGTCTTGTTCTCTTCACTTCTTCCCCTACCTTTTTTGGTAAGGCTCTTGCCTCAGGTTGGCCTTGGCCTTTTGCTCTATCAGTATCTCTACCTTTTCTACCATGTCTATATGTTCAATTCTTAGAGGATATGAGTAGGATCCACTAGGGATGTTGAAAAACTTGTTGAGGAGTGGATGTGCATGGGGAGGAATCTTTTGCCTCTCACAACTTTCTTAGAGATGAAAAACTCGTTGAGGAGTAGTATGGATGTGTGATCCACTATGGAAGAGTCTTCTGCTTCCTTCATGGTTCACTAGGTGCTTTGAGGGAGAATCTTTTGCTTCCTCACTGGGGATTTTTCAGTGTATGAGACTTACTGGGGAAGAATCTTCTACTTTCTTACTAGGGATACTTTGGAGAAGAATCTTTTGCTTCCTTATTGGGGATTGCTTTAATGTGCTTGATAGGTTTGATCCATTTGAGGAAGAATCTTCCACTTCCCTTACTGGGGATATTTTGCTTGAGATGCTTGAAATATCGAGGAAAAGTCTTCTACTTCCTTACTGAGGATGATGTTTGGTAGGTTTAATCCACTGGGGGATGATTCTTGATGTGCTTAATCTATAGGAGAAATTTTTGACGTGCTTGATCCACTGGAGATTTTTTTTTTTTTTTTTTTAGTGCTTGTTCCACTAGGGAATTTTCTTCATAATTTATGCCTTAATTGTGGAAGTCTTGAGGTGTCCCTCCTTTGAAAGAAAGAATTTATTTATTTATTTATTTTTTACTTTTCATGTCTAAACTACACATAGTTTAGTGGTGAGGCCTAAACTACACGTAGTTTAGCCATCAGGTGTATTCCCGCGTTTTCATTTTCTCCAATGGTTACCAATTGTTTCTTTTCTTCTTGTTCATTCTCTTCATCTCCCTCACCTCTTCTTAACCTTAATAACTCCTCTCTTTTTTCTCTCTACAAAAACCTCTCTCCCGTCTTTCTTTTCCTCACACCTTCTAACTCCCTCATTCTCTCAAAGTCTCTTATTTTCTCTTGCAATGGCACCCAAGGCCATGAAATCCTCCTATGTCCTATTTTCTGATGCCTTCCATCTTACTCACTAGAGTGGAGCCATAAGGTTAATGGGGCCTCTACCATTGACATACTAACCAGAGAATCACATTCTTATGGGTGAATCTGCAAGTCTTTCTTCCAAGTTTCTCTTTGATCTTGGGTTTAAATGTGTTTTTGGCCATGTAAATGCTTGGGTTTTGCAATGGGATGAGTTTAGACGAAAACTTGACACCTTAGGAGGGGTAGGAACATGTCTAGGATTGATTTTGGATGATGCATCTTTGAAAATGTTGAAGAACTGCTTCTATCTGTGTTCTTGCATGCGTGGGCTTCGACATGTGTACGCAACTTGCATTCATGTGTATGCAACTCTATTCTTGCATACGTAGGTATGTTCTTGAGGTTCTGCATACGCATAAATGTAGGCTGTGTACACGGGGTCCTGCCTGCATACGTGGGCTTTGACTCACGTACGTGAGACGCTTGGCAGAAGCTCTACTTTGCCCATTTTCACTTATTTTTTCTCTATTTCACTTCCATGTGCAATCCTAACACACCTTTTGTCATTTTTGTATCTGAATATCACTGTATTATTCTTTTCATCTTCACTCTCGCATCAAAACACCATATTCCTTGAATTTCACTTGAATCATGAATCTAACGATATTTTCTTTTTCGTAGTCATCAACCTTTTATGTTGGTAGGAGAAGCACCAATAAGGTGGTGGAATGGTTCAACATGCTTTCCCCTGAAACCAAAGGCTATATTCAGGGAGGCGGGCTTTGAGCCTATTGTTAGTCTCCTTCCAGAGAAGTCTATGAGTGCCACCCTGGTGCAGTGTCTCATTCAAAGGTGTTGGGATATCACCACACCTTTCATATTGCTGAGCAGAAGAGGACGGTGAGTCCCTATGACTTCTACTGCATAACCGGCCTTAGCTTTGAGGGGGCTATCATCAGTTTGGACGGTGTGTCGGGTGTGCAACTGGGCATTGACATGTTGGGAGGAAGTACTTCATTAGGATCATCTGCTACTTCGACCTGGTGTCAAATTACATGTTCCTCTCATAGAGGACCACAAAGGAGTGCGTCTGCATGTCTAGGGCTTTCCTTCTCCCTTCTCCATTTGTTAGGGGCCTACCTCTTCGCCAATGGTGGGCAAAAAGTGTCTTTGAGGGGGCTAACCCTCTTATAGGATTTTGAGGAGGTAAGGAGGGCTAACTGGGGGCAAGCATGTCTTGCTTATCTTTGCACCACCCTTGATACTCTTAGCCGAGGCACTTTGCAGTAGCTTGTGGGGCCTTGGAAGCTCGTTGAGGTTCGTTCTTTTTTCATTCTTTGCACTTTATTTGTAGCTTATACTCTTACGAGCTGTACTATCTTGGAAATTATTAACTTGCATCCGTCATCTTGCAAACTATCATCTTGTCTACAACCTATGTTTTTTGCTTCTTTTTTGCAATGGTGGGTGGTTAGGTTTAGCCTCATAACTCTAGGCACCGACCTAGTTCTAAGGGATTTCCATAAAGTGAGGGCACATCTTGCGGGGTTGACTTCAGATGTGGTAAATTTAAGAGTTCTAGCTGTTCATGCTTTTCCATGTATTCTCTTTAGAATATTCTCATCCTAACCTTGTGTCTTTATAGGTGAACTAGGTCACATAGGCCGGCCAGCCCATTCTTGCTAGTCGAGACTTGGAGCTTGCCGCTATTGTTACTTCGAAGATTTCCTGACCTTGTAAAGAAGCAGGTTTGAGGGCTCTATATCTGGCAGAGAGGGTGAGGTGTCAGTTGGTGGGTATGGATGATCCACAGATTCCAAAGGACCCACCTAAGTTCGTGCTTGCCCCACACTCCAAGATTGATGCTGAGTCCAACTCGTGGGGGAGTGGTATTTCTTATGCCGAGCGGCATCTTGAGGGGTTGGACTATGAGGAATTCAACCTCACTCGCCTCATTCCCTTTCTCACTATCTTGGTATGTGTTCAAACTCTTGTTCTTCTTCTCTCTCTTCTTTCTTGGTTTGTCATAACTACTAGTGCGGGGAATTGTAATAGGGGGGACTTGCTGCTGGTGAGCCCATTGATCCTTCATATCCCCTTTGAAAAATCTATGCCTATAGTCCAAATGGCTTTGCTTGGGAGTATGTCGTGCCCTGCAACCCTAATGTCATGGGCTATCCTTTCCCTCACAACACTCGAGCGGCGAGTTTTCTTTTCTTCCTTTTGTTTTTTTTTTTCCTTTCTGCCTAATTTCTCTTCTTGTTTCAGTCACTAATCTTTCCATCTTCAAATTGCAGCCCACTATCCAAGAGCATGAGGAGTTGGTTTGGCTAGACAGGAATCTTAAGTTAGAGGTGACCAACTACTTGAGGGAGCTATATGGTCCTAGAGGAGTGGCTTACCCAGGCGGTGGTGATACTGATGATGATGGTGGTGGTGTTGGTAAGGAGGAGGACTACTCCTAGCTACCGGCCAAGGAAAAGGTGGCACTGTTGATTACCTGCACTCACAGCAGATATACAATAGACAATTCACAGCTTTTTCTTTTTGTGCTTTTAATTTTTTTCTCTATTCCCTTTGGCAAACATTTCGGTTTGGTTTAAGACAAATGATTGCATTAAGAACATCTTTTACATTTATGCTTTTGATTGGAACTTAACACTTAATTTACAAAATAATAATAAACTATATGTTTCTAAACAACTTTGATTCTTTGATGCTTCCAATCTTGTACTTGGAATATGGCTTGGATGATTCTTTAGGTCACAGGAACCATAGGAATGCTTAGAAGTGGAAAAACTTTGCTAAGAACAGAGGAACATACGCTTCTACCAAGCTCCGTGCATACGTGGAGTTGAACCTACATACGCAGCTTTGACTTTGTGTTTGCAAGGTTGATTCCGGGTACGTGGTATGCAAATAAAAAAAAAAAAACCTAGCTGACTTAGTTCGGTATAAAAGTAGCCATTTGGGTCCAAAAACATTCACCAACGTATTTCCAAACCAGAGAACACTTTTTGAGGTCCCCTAATGGCAAAAAACTCTCCTCTTCATGTCTCCACTTGGATTAGGAAGCTTGATCCTGATTTCAAGGATTCCATCGCTCCCTATAACCTTTCTTGCATCTTACCCTACCATGAAATTAGGGTGAATAAGCCTCTTCTTCATGCTGCTGCCAACTATTAGGTTCCTTCTCAGCATGTATTCCACTTCAACGGAATAGAACTATGCCTCACAAGTGAGGAATTTCTTGCCATCATAGGTGAATTAGAGATTAATGATCCTTTCCTTCCTACCATAGGTGGGGAGCTTCCGTCCTTGCTACGAGTGGTGTTAGGTGTCCTTGAAACCATAAACAATAGGTGGTGTGTTTTTAGCAAACTCAACCCCAGGTTGGTCTTCGATTATTTTTTTAGTTTGGGCCTTTCTAAAGGTGAGACGCCACGATCATACTACCTATGTGCTTTTTGCTTATATGCCTTTGCAAGGTATTTCTTGGTTCAACAGTCATATTGTGTAAACCTGTGGATGTGTATGGTGGCTTATGAGCTAAAGAAGGGCAATATGGTGGGCTTGATCTTGGCGGAAACTATCAATGGTTTGAATTCCTTCCAAATGAGGGAAGCAAGCTTCTTTACGGGAAGTCCACTTCTTCTTTAGGTATGATCCCTAACTTTTGCCTAGGTTTTCAACCTAGCAGAATCCCTCTAATTTTGCATGGATTGCCTTGTGGTTTTCAACCCATCGAGACACCTTATATCGTATTTGTCTTTATTTTTATTTTTCCTTCACTCATGCTCTCCACTCTTTTTTCTTTTCTTTTCTTTCTCTTTCTTTCTTTCTTTCTTTTTTTTTTTTTTTTTTTTTTTTTTCTTTCCTTCTTCTAGATATGGCTACAAGAGAGGCTTAGGTTGCTTCATCCTCCTACTGTGCCCTTCAGCACCTACCATCCTAGGCATCTTAGGGACCGTCGGCTTTGAGATGTCTTGGGCTTTGAAGCATACATGAAGCTTATGGGTCGCTTTAAGGAGATCAACATTTAGTGGGTCATGGAATGGTGGTATATCCCAAGCATGTTCCACAGTTGCTACAAGGACCATTGTGTGACCTAGTTGGGATTTGTTGCTGCTCTTACTACTCCACTTGTCGTATCTCAAGGCAATTTAGAGAGCGTCAAGGGGCTTTTGATGATGAGGGTGCTTTCTACACATGTTCACAAATAGGATCTTGGGCAAGATTAATGAAGCTTGGCCATGCCGTAGGGTGATGTAAGACACTGTTCCTCCAAAATACATCTACCCCACTGCAAGCTACAACCAAGGGTTGAAGGATGACTTGAACTGGATTTTGAATGATGAGAAGGCTCACGTGAAGACTAGCAAGAAGATAAGAACGATTGAGTAATTGCCTTGATATGTCCCATGTTTTACTTTTCTGCACTTTTATGATTCTCATGTTTTTATTTTTAAATTTAATAAAGGATTGGAAGGTTCCAAATCCACTATGAAAATAAACTTATTATCTTTTAATTTGAACAATGAAAGAATTTCCCTTTTTATATTTTTGCTTAGTGTCATCTCATCTATTCATTATTTTCTTTTCTTTTCTTTTTCCTTTGCCATGTGATTTTTGCCCATGACGTCCTTTGAGGAATTTTCGCCATGCCCATGGTCTTTTTCCCCTATATTTTACTTAGATCACCTTTTCAGATTTTTAATCGAGGTTCTTTTGCCTTAATTTTTTCCTAGGCTACCCTATCAGGTTTTCAACCTAGCAGACTTTTTTTCCCCTTAAATGTGGTATTTTCGGAGTCCATCCATGTTAATGGGGCAAAACATCTCTTCCCCATCCAAATCTATGATTCTTGTAGCACCTCCAGACATGATCTTCTTAATGATAAAGGCCCAGACCACCTAGGTTTCATCTTTCCTCTTGGATCAAAAGTCTCATCTCTAAGCACCTTTAGGACCAAGTCCCCTTCTTTAGGTTTCTTGGTTTTACTTTCTTGCTGAATGCTCTAGCAATCCTTTTTTGGTATCCTTGTGCATGGTATTGTTTCCTAGCTCTCTTCTTATCTTTTAAAGCCAATTGTTCCTATCTCGCCTTAGCCCAATCCTCTTATAGGACCTTTGTTTCTACCAATACCCACAAAGATCATTTCTCCACCTCAATAGGAAGCATCACCTCATTACCATAAACCAAAGAGTAAGGTGTTGCCCCAGTTGATGCTTAGATAGAAGTTCTATAACCCCACAAGGCGAATGGAAGCTTCTTGGCCCAATCTTTGTTTGTCACCACCATCTTGGCTAGGATATTCTTCACATTCTTATTAGCTACTTCTACGGCCCCATTAACTTGTGATCGATATGGCAAAGACTTGTCATGCACGATGTCATATTCTTCCATGACCCTTCGGACCTCACTTTCAAAGTGAGAACCGTTATCTAAAATGATCTCTTAGGGCACCCCAAACTGACATATGATGTTGTTTCCTAATAACCGAGCCACATGTTTAGCCTTTAACACGGAGTAGGAGGTTGCTTCCATCTATTTGGTGAAGTAGTCAATTGCCACTAAAATATACTTATGCTTATTTGAGGCCTTAGGAGCTATCCTTCCAATCACATCTATGCCCCAAACTAAGAATGGCCATGGAGAAGTTATGCTATACAACTCACTAGGTGGAACATGGTTCAAGTTGGTGTGTGTTTGGCAATCATGGCAACTTTTCACATAGTCCACATAATTAGTCTCCATCAAATTCTAGTAGTACCCCATCCTTAGAACCTTTTGGCTAACATTCTTCCATTCATATGAGGGCCACAAATTTCTTGATGAACTCTTCCATTACCCACTTGGCTTCTTCTCTCTTTAAACAATAAAGGTGTACACCATCATAGGACCTTCTATAGATTTGTCCTCCACATAGGATGTGTTGGGTTGTCATCATCCTAATGGAACAATGTTCCCTGTTATCGGCACCATCCAGGTATGCCCCTAGTTCCAAGAATTTCATGATGTCATAATACCATAGAACTTCCTCTTCCTCTATGGACATTATTGAAGCTTCGGTCTTTCTTTTGTGCACTTCCTTATAACTTTTTCAATCTCTAAAGGTTGTGTCCACACTTCCTCAGGTATTTCAACCATGGAGGCTAAAGTAGCCAAGGCATCCAAATTGATTTTGAGTCTTAGGGATGATTGGGTTGAAGGTCTTGGTCAAAGCTTCTAAGTATTGTTGATAATGCTTCAAGTGTTCCTCCTTCACATTCCACTTAGGCTATAACCAAAGTTGAATCCCCAAAGACTTTAGCTTCTTTTACCCCCAATTCTCGAAGAGCTTCCATTACAGCAATGCAAGCCTCATACTCAGCCATGTTGTTAGTCGCTTTAAAGTTCAATTTGACTGCCAACGGTATGTGAGATCCCTCGAGAGTGATCAAGAGTGTTCCTATTCAATTTCCATATTGGTTTGCAGCTCCATCAAAGTACATCTTCCATGTCCCTATCTCAACATCCAAAGTGTTTTCTTCCAGAAAATCCTCTTTGCCATTTTCCCCCTCTATGGGACTCTCACAAAAATCAGACACGACGTTTCCCTTGATAGCTTTCCTAGCCACATAATTCAAGTCAATTTTTGCTAGCAAAATCAACCATCTTGACAATCTTCCACTCAAGGCGGGCTTCTCAAAGAGGTACTTCAATGGTTCCATTCTTGCCACCACCTATATTTGGAAGAGTAAAAAGATGTGTCTCAATTTCTGTACGGCCCAAACAAGAGCAAATTATGACTTTTCTATGGGAGTGTACCTAGTCTCATAATCATGGAACCTCTTGCTTAAGTAGTATATGGCCTTTTCATCCTTCTCATCATCTTCTTATGCAAGCATACTTCCAACTGCATCCTATATGATGGAAGGGTATAGGAGTAAGGGTTTTCCATGTTGTGGAGGCACTAGGATAGGTGGGTGGAGGATATATTCCTTGATAAGTTCAAAGGTTTTTTGGCACTCATTGTTCCATGCGTGTGGTTCATTCTTCCTTAGGAGTTTGAAGATGGGCTCACAAGTGGAAGTGAGCTTGGTAATGAATTGACTAATATATTGTAGTCAACCTAAGAAACCCCTAATCTCATTCTCACTTTTGGGCAAAGGCATCTCTAATATGGCTTTGATCCTGGATGGGTCAAATTCTATCCCTCTATCACTTACTAGGAATTCTAACAACTTTCCAGCGGTTACTCCAAAGGTGCACTTATATGGGTTCAATCTCAATCTATATTCTTTAATCCTCTCGAAAAAGTTTCTTAAGTTTGTGGTGTGGTTTCCTCTATCTTCGGATTTCACTATCATGTCGTCGACATACACCTCTACCTCATTATGCACCATATCATGTAGCAAGGCTATAGCCATCCTTTGATAAGTTGCCCCAGCATTCTTGAGGCCAAACGGCATTACCATATAGAAATAGATTCCTCATTCAGTAGTGAAAGTGGTTTTGGTCATATCTTTAGGAGCCATTTTGATTTGGTTGTATCCCAAAAAACCATCCATGAAGGCACATCCTGCCATGTTATCTACTAAGACATCAATGTGGGGTAGGGGAAAGTCATCCGTAGGGCATGCCTTATTTAAGTCTCTAAAATCCACACACATTCTTACCTTTCCATCCTTCTTAAGTATAGGCATGACATAGGTTATCCATTTGGCTTGGTTGACAGGTTTGATGAACCCTACCTTTAATTTCTTAATGACTTCCTTTTTGATCTTTAAAAGCTATTCGTTCCTCATTCTTCTCAATTTTTGCTTGACAGGCACCATGTGGTCATGGGTCTCAATGTGATGTTGAGCTATCTCGGGGTTAATTCCGGGCATATCTTCATGGGACCATGCAAACACCTCTTGAAATTCCATGAGGAGTTCTTGAAGATCTTTTTTTTCTTTTTCATTCATAGTTGAGCCAATTTTAATTAAGCGTGGATTTTCATCATTGCCCAAATTAATAGTTTCAAGAGTTGGTTCCATAGGTTCAATTTTCTTTTCCAATTGTTTATTAATTTCATTTTCAAATTCATTTGAATCATTTAAGTGCAAAATTTCAATGTTATGGGAAACATCAAAGTAAGCCAATTTGGAATTTATGTTATTGAAAATATTGAAAAGTACACTAGTACTTGCATTACAAAACATTTTCCCCATGTTCTTAGAAAACCCAACCCAAGTCCAATTATTAATGGGCCTTATGATAGGCAGGATGAATTCCTCCTTCTCTCTCTCTCAAGGCTCGATGTTCCTTCCTTTGTTCCTTTTTGGCCCGTCTTCTTTCTTTAAGGGTTCCCATGCGTGCATAGCTCCGGTCATGTCATACAAATCTCTGCCCTCATTGGGGAACTCCCTTTTTGCCTCGTCAAGGAATCAATCACCATCATCCCCACTCCAGCAGCTAATCATTTCATCATCTCCTTCTTCTTTGTTCATTAAGAGGTATTGGTCGTTGTCGAAAGAAGGATCCATGTTGCGTTCAAGTATGAAGCGAGCTGGGGTGACTTAGGTTGTCCCTACCTTCGTGGTCCATTCTAGCCAATTGTGATCTTCCTATGATCCTGCGTTTCTTGATTCGAAAAATTCGTTGACATGGGCCCTCTTAAAAGTTAATTTTCCCAAAGCATCCTTTAGTCATGGCTTGAAGTTAGGTAGAGGCAAGTAGACTTTTCCTTTTGCCATCACATGATTGATGCCTTCTTGAGTTAGCTCACTTGGTTCATGCTCAGTCTTGTGCTTCTTAGCTTCCTCTTTCTCAATTTCGGAAAGGTGACCTATTATCTTCTTGAGGACCTCAGCTTACACCCCTACACACTCGAGCAACTTTTGCATGAAGACCTTCTCTCTTGCAGCATCCATCCTCCCCTCTCGATAAGCCTTTGATTTGGATGTCTTACCTTCCATTGGACTTGGATTGGAGTGATGTCTGGAAAGAAGCCCCATTATTAAGTTCATGTCCCGATTATAAGGCTCTTTTTATTCTTTAGATGTTCTTAGAAAAGTCTTAAGTTCATTTTAATAGAGACCCAATTTACAATGTCACTCCCTTCCCGCTCATGGATCCTTGCCCCTTGTTTCATTGGGTTTTGGTCCATTTGCATTAAAGCTCTCATCTTACTCTCGTGGGTTTTCATTAGAATGTCCTTAGGAATTTCAACCCTTTGTCTCAATTTTGGGCCTACAATGTATTCATCACTTTTGGGCTTTTCCTTTCTTTATTCATTATTTCATCATTTTTTCCTTGAAATAGCCCTCTAGCTAGAATATTTTGTAGCCTTTCTTTCAAAAATCATGAAATTCTCATCATTTTGGGGCTAGGCATACAACAAGGAAGCCCATGATTAAGGTAGTTCATTTTGGCTTTGAAGGATTTTGGATGCTAAGTCCATAGCGTGTTTTTTACCTTAGGCCCAAAGTCTTCTTCAAAAGGGCTTTTTCCTTCTCGCTTGGGCCTATGATAGGAACTAAGTTATGGTCTTATGAACCTTTCAAGTTAAGATATAATTATAGACAAGCCTTTTATATTGGAGAACTTATTTTCTTTTGTCCCACAACATCTTAGGGTATGTCATAACTTTAGGGTCATCCTTTCCATTTTTATACCTTTATTTGTCCTTTAGGATTAGGTGAGCACATGATATATTGTTGAAAAAACAAGAGATATATAAAGGGTACCCTTCATGGTAGGATCTAGGATCTCTCTAATGTATGGGTAGGCTCCCTAAGGCTAAAGGGATAGATAAGTAGGTCATTCACAACTAGGTGAGCTATGATTCCAACCGAGGGCCTAAGTGGACCCCATAGTGGATTGGTAGCAAACCTTTAACAAACTCAAGGCCCATTATAGGCAATGACACCGATTTTGAGTTGGTGGGATGAACTTCGAAAAATTTGAGCCTTCCATCTTCCCACTTATCACCAACCAAGGTTAAGGGACAAAAGAACAAGTTATGTGCGTGCAAAACAAGTATTGTGACAATTTTTACTAAAGTTAAGATATAGGACACATAGGAATTAAACTCACTATCCCTAGTGGAGTCGCCACTGTGGACACAACGGAAAATGGAGTTGCCACGTAGTTATATGGTCTAGTGATAATGCCTTAAAATGTATACTTATTATATATTTATGTGGGCGTTATCTCATTATTACTATGCTTAATTTGTATAATTAAGCCATGATTTGCATTAGTCCATATTATTTATCTTTACATAATTTCTTAAATAAAATGCCATTCATTGTGTGTAATTTTCTACTTTCAAGAAATCATGTGAGAAAGATAAGTTTACAGGAATTTATGAGAGAATGGAGGCCAAACTAGAATTAAGTGGAGCTAAAGGACCATGCTTGAATGTCTAAGGAGGTGCAGCTGGAGTGATTGGATCATCTAGCATGATTGGAAACTTCAAATTAGGAAAGAAATCAAAGAGGCAAAATCTGAAAAGGAAAAATTTGATTTGAGCACTGATCAGTATTTTGGGCGTATCTCTCTCCTCAAAAATCCAATTGACACAAGGCTAAATGGGGTGGAACCCTGACTTTAATATCTACAACTTTTCCGTTTTGAGCTTTTCGAAATTCTCAATTGTTGAAGTCCAAAATTAACTCACAAGTTACTGTTGTATACCTGGATGGAAATTAAAATAGTAAAAGTTTTATTTTCTTTGGACACTTTTACGTTAGGGTTTTGAAGGGAGGCTGTGTAGAACGAATTTTTGCAAAGAAAACCTTGTATTTTTTTTCCTCTAAGGGCAGCCTAAACTCTTTGCTAGGGCTAGGGGTTATGTTTTTCTATACGGTATGAATATTTAATGTGATTCTCTCTAAGATTTTAGATAATAACATATTTGATTGTTCAATTAGATTTCTTTTGATGTATTAGTTCTTCCATGCTTTCAATAAGTTCAATCATGTTTTTCTTATTGTTTAGATGAATTTCTAATAGTTTCAAATAGAAGTCACGTTTTAAGGTGAATGGGTTCTTCTGAAAACTATTCTAACCGCATTATTGATCGAGGTTATCATGTGTTCTTGAATTGTCTCAGTTCAACTGAATCATAAGTTTTTAATTGTATAAGAACAATCAATTATGAAATATATGTTTTCTTAGATCACAAAGAATCTCATATCAATATAGGGAAACACCCCGGTGCCCTGGTATTTACACTATTGATTTAAATCAGTTTTTATTATTATTCTTGTTAACAATCGCTAAGCAAAAGTACTTTTCTTCTTCACCCAAATTGTTGTTTAATTATATTGTCTTTGAATTTACCCTGCTTCTTGGGGTTTAACCTCGGTACTCCGAGAATTATATTGCTACAATCTCTTGCGCTTGGAAGTGAGCAAGCATTTAGGATCCATGAATATAGCGTACTTTCATGGAAGGACCTTTGATCTAGCTATCAGAGTTTGGGTTTGGAGTTTAGGTACGCTCTTGGGAAGGTGTTAGGCACTCAAGATTGCCCAACCCTAAGATTGGCCTCCCATCATTAGGTCCTATAGCTTTAACCCTATTAAAAACTATCTAAGTACTTGTATTCTAGACTCACACACATGCTAACATGCGTCTAATAAAATATATGGTATCTTTAACTCTAAACAAACATATTTATCCATCTATCCAAACAAAAGAAAGCCAAACAAGAGAATCCCTAATCATACATCTGACATGAGGAAAACCCTACCTAAAACAAAACATGGCAGCAAATATATCATCAAGCAAAAGAAATCAAACACAAAACAATAACCTGTTATAAACAAACATCTATGAAGACCTAACATAAATGCATGATCATTGTTAATGCATGATCAATGCATGAACATATGAATGAATGGCATTAAAATAAAGAAACCCTAAACTAAACCCTAATCTAGACATGTGATAATAAACAAGCACTTTAAAAAGATGAGTAAACATTTTATGAGGCATAAAAACATGTGAAAGAGAGGCTATGCAGACAAACATATGAAGGCAGAATCAAAACAAACAAAAATTATGGTTTTTTGGGTAATGGCATCTTGCATGCGAGAATAAGTCTGCGCATGAGTTCAACCTACCTGCATAGGCTAGATAATGCGTACACATATACTTACCCAGAAACCCTAATCAACATAGAAACAGAGTAGCAACTAAGACATAAAATCTAACAACCTAGCATGTTTGAAAACATAAAGAAAATCTAAAACTTTCTAGGCAAACATATATAAATGTAAACTAAATACAAAAAGCAAATTAAAACAAGGAATAAAGACAGAAAAGAAAAAGAAAAATTTAAAAGAGTACCTTAAAGCAAAAGCTCCTAGTTTTGATTTTTGACAGTTTCCCTCAATTAAATCTATCACAATTCAATGAAAAAGCGATTAGTAATCTTAAACTCAAAACATTAGGGCCAGAGAAGGTCCCAATCAAATAAAAATGACTTGAGAGTGTTTTGTGAAAAACTCTATTTTGATTCACTATTTTCTAATGAATCTTAGGTTTTTCCTGTGGGATTTTTGTCTGTATGTTTTGAAAATGTACCATGTAAGGCTTTATATAGTGGAAAAATGGGGGTTTGGAGTAGCTCCCAGACTTTGTGGGATTCATTCCAAAACTCAACCATTATTGCAGATAACTTTTCTTTCTTATGCTTCTGAAACCCTGGCTGTGTACGCAAGTTGTACCTGCGTATACATGCAGTGGCTTACGTACGCAGGCTGTGACCTACGTACGCAGGTCGATGGCTACTTTGGTCAATTTATTTCCAAAAATAAATTTTTGCTCATTAAAAATGTTATATTTTCCATTTTAATACTCCTCAAGTCAAATTAATATCTGATTGGGCTCAAAACTGGCCTTGGGACTTAGAGTTTGAGCATCATTGGGGGAATAGGGGCCCAAGTCGTAAGGGGTGCAAAATGCGGTGTCTACAAGCATGGGCCGAAATTCAGATCTAAAAATTCTAAAATCGTAATTCTCAATCGATTAAGCTTGTGTTGAGCTTATGTCAAGCTTTTTCATTTAACCTTGATAGCAGTATCTATCTAGCTATTTGTCGAGTTTCAGTAAAACAACTTTTCTTCACTTGTTTCTTGGATCATTCTTCATGTTTTTAATACCACAACTTGATATGTATCAAACCCAATTTAGATCTACTTAATTTATAAGTGAAGTGTGTCTTGTCAAAGGATTAGCCAAGTACAAGGAAAACATGACCCTAACAACTTGAATTATGGGTCAAGAATATCCAACAATGGAAGGCCCTAAAGATGGCGATGCAATTTTTATAGGAGACAAATGAAAGTTTTTCTTTATCTCGCTTCCTCCCTCAAATTCCTACATTTCCTAAGAACATCATAGTGTATCTGCATCCTCTCTGTGAAATCTGAACTAGACTTCTTTCTCCTTGGAAAGTATTTTTCCTCTCTACTCTCGTGTTTCTCTTCCCTAATTTTTCCAACATCTTCTCTCTTACCCATCTATTTTTATTTATAGACTTCCCTTAGTTGGATTTGTCATGATGAGAGGAATGTTTCCCCTATTGGTGGGTCCCTCTGAGCCATATTCCTGACCAGATGGGACCCGTTGTTCGTGATTGATTTAACTCTTTTGGAACTTGCACCAAGCACCAATTAATGTTCGGCTGGTGAATTCCTCCAAGACATTATCTCTTGATCTTGGCATAATAGGTGATACTCGTTCAGGATGTGAGCTTGGACCAAGCCCATCTAAGGAATGGGCTAGGTGCTCGGTTAGTAAGCAGGGCAGGAATGGCCTGTTTTAGGAAACGAGCCCTGAGCTCTATACAAACCGATAGTTATGGCTCGTATAGATATATAAGATAATTTCATTCCAAATAGCACATGATCTAAACGCTAAATGTGTCATTTTCGAAATATCTTAAACTCACTTATTATTTTTCCCAAGTATAAAATCCAAAGTTTTAAACTTTAAAATAAAAACCAAAAAAAAAAAAAAAAGGAAAATTTTTAAGGAAATAATTGGAAATTTAATTACGGAGAAAAAAGCTAATATATATATATATATATATATATATATATATATAACTGAAACTTCTGAAACTCTCACAATTTTTCACATCAGCATAATATTTAAATAAAATTATTATGTTTTAGTCCAAACTTAAGCAGGAGTGAAACTTTATCTCTCTAATAAGTCTAACTTAAACTCAAACTCATCATTATTATTATTTTTAAATAAAATTATTTTTATTTAATCAAAACTTAACATGAAGTGAAACTCTATCTCTTTAACAAGTTCAATTGAAACTCAAACTTAAACATTGATAATCTATATAAAAACAAAAATTATGATAGGAATTAAAAACAAATACTCATATTGATAATCGCGGTAGATAAATTATCTCTATTTTTTTGAAAAAAAATCAAAGATGCAACTTATATCTTCCAGTTTAGGGAATGATAAATTTTATTTAGTATGTTATATATAAATTTGTAGAATTTTGTTTGATTTTGAAGTAGAATTTGGTTTGTTGATCTTAATTCTTCACCTCAAATACTTTTTATTTAAGTTCATGTGATTTTTTGTTTTCTTATTAAATATTATATTTTTTGTTGATTAATTATTTATTTGGATTAATTTTATTTAATTATTTCTTTTAAATATCTATTTACCTATTGTCAGATTTTTTTCAAAGTCAATAGTTTTTTCCATGCATTTTATGTACTAGTAACAAATAAGAGAAAGACCTATTTGCCTATGTGGGGTTACTAGATTGATGGCTTTCTGTACTTCTCCATTGGCTGCACTTGCCCAAGAAAGGAGAAGATAAATATTGTCTCGCTATCTCTCCCTCCGTGCGCTATCAACTTCACCAACACCAATACCAACACCAACACCAACGCCACTCTGTCTCTGTCTCTGTCTCTCTCAAGATCTTCCTTGCTTTCGGTGCTTTGAAAAGCAAATCTAAGGCTGCAGTTAATATTTCTCTGCTTTCACTACAGTAATACCCTCTCTCTCTCTCTCTCTCTCTCTCTCTCTCTAGTTTGATTCTTTTCACTTGGATCTCTATTCTCTCTGTACAAGACAGACCTCAAAGTTCCGTTTAATTACAGCTTATCATATTACCTTCTAGCTATATTTTTTTTTTCTTTATTGGGTGGTTGTTTTTGTTTCTCAGTAGTAAGTAGCTTATGCTTTGGTTAAGCTTTATCTCCCTCGGTTGCTTCCTCCGCAAGATCTTATCCAAGTCTGCTTAGAAATCAAGCTGAAATTTTTCCCAAGAAAGTGAAAGAAAATTCCCCAGAATTTTCCAGGTAAAGCAGTGGCGTATTTGTATAATAGTTGCGTAGCACTAAACAGTGCCATGAGCCTTAACTTGTACTCCACTCTTAACTCTCAAGGGTTGTGAAGAAAGAAGAAGAAGAAGAAACAGAGCAAAACAGGAGCATTCGATGGATTCAAATACCCACGACAATTATCTCCCCCAACACCAACCCAGTTCTGGGTTATTGCGGTTTCGCTCTGCGCCGAGCTCGGTCCTTGCTAATACCATGGAGACAGAGGCGGAGGTGAGTGCTGATTCTGATGCCAACAAGACCAATTTCACAGAGGGCTCTGACTCAGAGAGATTAATAACCAGATTTTTGAATTACGGTACTAGCAATAGGGATTCAATAGCTATGAAGCGCGTGAGCTCCAACTCTCATTCCCAGGCCCATCAGCAGGGCTATTCTGCGAGCTTGCCTCTCCATTATCCGAGACAGAGTCTTAGCCCCACTGCTATGGACGATGATGATGGCTCATATGGGTTGGTGGGTTCAATGGCAATGGACCAGGACGTGCAATCCAAAACGGGTAATCCAATTATCATTAGGCAAAGTAGCTCGCCTGCTGGTCTTTTCTCCCACCTCTCTGTTCAAAATGGTATTGTTCTTTCACTTCCTTTCCATTCCATGTTATGGCCATGTAAACTAGAAAATTTAAACTTTTTTTTTTCAATCTGAGACGCTCATGTCCAATATGAGTTAGGGGAGCAGACAAAAAGGGAAAAACTTATCTCTGAAATCATTAGTAGTTAGGAGCTAGCTTGAACTACTGAAGATTTCTTGGCTAGTTGTAGTTTACCTGCAATGAGAGGTGTGGGAAATTTGGTTGAAGGGGATAGTAAAGAAATGGTTTTTCTTCTATAATTATATGCAATCTTATTGGAAAGACGTTTAATTCCCGTGTATGATATGTAGTAAACTAGTAAGAAATTGAATTTTTTTTTTATCCAATTTTACTAGCTAACCCCAGGAAAACTAAAGCCTCCACTCAGTTGTGAAACACCACTATGCCTACCAGCGTTTAAACTCACTTTTCATCAAAATTTCCTATCCCCTACATACATGACAACCTTACCTTATTATTATAGGAGGAGGGAGTGCTGGTTGAGAAATAGTTCATTGGCCAAAGATTTCGATTTTTGTGATAGATCCATTTGTAATGCAGCACCAGTTTGAGACATAATTTTGGGGAAATGTTCTTTCAAACAATTAAGCTGGGAAGGAGAGTATTTTATCATCATCAGAGGCTTGAATGATTACTAAAAGTTTCTCAGTATATTGTAGGCTATGCCATGGTGAAAGGTATTGGAAACTACAGTAGGGTCAATGGTACCAATGGAGATGTAAGTCCATCTACAGACAGATTGAAGAGTCAGCTTAGCTTCTCACCAAGATTTCCTTCTTCACTAGGGATGTTGTCACAAATCTCTGAAATAGGGAGTGAAAACCTTGGAGCAAATAGTCCCGATGATGGAAAGCTCGGTAATGGCAGTGTTGATGCTCAGTTTTATGGCCCTGGAGTCCCATACAGTTCATGGAATGATCCATCACATTTTACAGAAAATTTTACTGTCATGAAAAGAGAGCAAGATGATGATGGGAAACTATTTGCTGCTAACCAGGTATCAGATTTGCCTTTTAGTTTGAGTCTTCTTGAAATGTTTTGTTTGTACAATTTAATCTGAATTTTTGCATATAACTAGAATGGAGGACTTGGAAATCGGGTTAATAGGTTATCGCACCATTTGAGTTTACCGAAGACTTCATCAGAGATGGTTGCCATGGAGAAGTTCCTGCAATTTCGAGATTCTGTTCCTTGTAAAATAAGAGCAAAGCGTGGTTGTGCTACTCATCCTCGAAGCATTGCAGAAAGGGTAAAATTTTCACCTTAGTTATATGATTTTTCTAATTATTGATCTTTTGCTTAAATTATTAAAAAAAAAAAAAAAAAATCTATTTCAGAATATGATATATTTGTAGTTTTGATTTGTGGAGTCCATGAGGTGAACTATAGAAGGATGATTGTAAAGAGTATATTACTTTCAGGTAAGAAGAACCCGGATCAGCGAACGAATGAGGAAATTGCAAGAGCTTGTCCCAAACATGGACAAGGTAGAAATTTTCTATCTTTATTTAGTGTCTATTATCTATTTCTCCTTGAGAAGTCAAGAATTTTTTATTTTATTTTCCTTGCAGCAAACTAATACAGCAGACATGTTGGACTTGGCTGTTGAATACATCAAAGATCTTCAGAAACAATTCAAGGTATGGAAAGAGAATTTGAACTAGAATTCCTCATGTCTTGCCAAATAATCTGTCTTCCTTTCATGAATTTATGTATTTTTGCAGGCTCTTAGTGATAATAAAGCCAACTGCAAGTGTTTAAGTATGCAGAATCCAGTCCAAAATCAAATTGCTTGAGTTGTTGCTGTACAGAAAATAAGAGAGTGACGAAAAAATGAATGGTACCAGATCATATTTCATTTATGTACTGAGCAATAAGTGGAGGGAGCTTAAAATAATTTCTTTTCAGTTGGTGTGACATAGAAAGTTGGTAGAGTTTACACCACAAGATTCAGGTCCTTTAAGCCAACAAGGCTTCCAATTACAGAATATATGAAATAATGGGAGAAGTTGTATAGGATATGTAAAAATAGTGCAATCCTAGTTTTATTTGGTATATCTTGTTTTTCTTAATCATTCTTATTAGTTTGAGAAGTGAAAAGTTGGCATTCCTAACATGAAAAATAGAAGTTTTTCATTTGGTGCTGGCTTTGATTGTTCATATTCATGAAGCTTGGTCTATTTTAAATTCGGATGGGAGCTAGTTGGTTTAATTGGTAATGTCCCGTCTTAAAAATATGTGATCTAAGAGTGAATTTCGTCTACACCAGAAGAAGAGGGATTTAAGGGAAGAAAAATTGGTTACCTCTTGTTGTGTAGCTTATAGCTTTAATGGAATCCCGTTAACCAAAAAAAATAAAAAATTCGAGCCATCCGCACCGCACGTTACTCTTGAAGCGTGGTCAGTGAAAGCCAACTTTTCTTTGTTTTTTTTTTTTTTTTTTTTTTTTTTTTTTTTTTTTAAGAATCAATACCAAAAGCTTTATTAACTATGGCTATGAAAATCAGCCTAAAGTACATCTGCAATATCTGGTAGTACATCTTCTATTCAAACTTGTAAAGAAGAAAAGAAAATTGCTCGTCTCACAAGCAAGTGAGCTACAATATTACAATGCGTCCGCACATGAGAATATGATAGGATGCAGTAGGATGGAGAAATGAGAGGCTAAATACCATATATCGTTTACAATATGACCAAATTGTGAAAGACAGAGAGTTTGTGTTTAGAGCATTTATGAGAACTTGTGAGTCACCCTCTAAAACTCCCTTATTGAGGCCTATTTCAAGTGCCAACTCCATTGCACGTCTTGCTGCCAAAGCCTCCACTTCTATGGCTGTAGTGGGTAGGGGGATTCGTTGTGACAGAGACATCATAACCTGCCCCTCACTGTTGCGGATTATCGCTCCAATTCCAGCATAATTCTCTGCCTTGAAGAGTGCCCCATCGAAATTAATTTTGTATTGCAGGTGCTCTGGTGGCTGCCACTGAGTTGGAGGTCTCACCATAGGTAATACGATGGAGGTATTATGCAGCGAAAAGTCTTGCAGTCTGCTGCGGGCTCGTTGTATGAGTTGTGCGAGAGTGTCACAGCTCTTGCCCAACCCTAAAAGTATAAGATGCTTGTCAAAGCTCCATGGTTTAGTATGAAGGGCTCAATCCAGGTCTGCTTGGCTGTCAAAGGTGAAGAGGACTACATGATCACTCTCCTTTGTCACCTTAAAGCCATTTTTCATTCTCCAGAGGGGTGTGAATGTTTTTGCAATGGCCTCAATATTTAAAGCTCGCTTGGTGAGAAACTTTGCAGCGAGAACAAAATCAGTCACCGCGTCCTCTTCTGCAATTCTAAGGTGTGAACCTTCAACATCCGAGAAGGTAAGGCAGCTCCAAGATTTTGCCAAATCCTCCATCAAATAGAAACAAAAACCTATAATGAACTAGAAAGTGTTTCCCCTATCCCGAAAGAAAAGGAAAACCACAAAACCTTAAAAGGTAAACTTGTTTTCTCAAAGTACAAAATCTCCTTTGAAGAAGGGACGGCTATTCTACAACCTAGGAGAAGATGGAGAGGAGCCACCTTTTGCTAGCGAAGAGAAACATTATTGTTAGTGCTTAGTATGGTACTAAAAAAAAAAATAATGTTGCACTAGTGAAAGCCAACCTTATTTATCTTTAGTGCTTAATAACACTATTTGACATGTTCATATATTATAGTCCTTTCTAAATTTTACCTCGTAATGCTTGATAATTCTCTTCTTCTTTAGGTTGAGAGAAAGTTGGGTGCCCCGATGAATAATTTAGAGATGTCTTCAATAATAAACCTTATCCAAAAGACCGCCTATTAGTTGTGCGGGGCATAGTCAATTATATTGTTGAGATAACCAATCTTATTTATGACCTAATCAGCTTAGATGACCTCTCAGCGTTTGTCTTTCTTCCTTATTTATTTATTTAAAGTTTTTCCTTATCTTAGTAATATGAACTATATATTGTTTCCATTTTTGAGAGGATACCTTGAATGAATGTCACATGATAACAATTATTTAACTAACCCACAGTTTCTTTTTCTTTTTTCGATTTAACTAACCCTCTTTGACCAAGGATGCCATGCCCCCCCCCCCCCCCCCCTCTCTCTCTCTCTCTCTCTCTCTCTCTCTCTCTCTCTCTCTCTCTCTCTCTCTCACAATATTATGAAATTTTAGAATTTGGATCTAATAAGATTCTTCTTGGCCCCTAACATAATCCTGGGTTCTCTTAAAAAAATAGAAAATTAGTCCAAATAACAACAAAAAACTAGTCCAAACAACTGCAACAACATCAAAATTTAGACCCCCAAAAAAAAATCCTTAAAAATTATAATTTCTAGTGTGTAGTACATAGGCACAATTATTTTTATGTCATAATGAGAACTTAAAATTATAAGGACAAAATTTAGATATAGTTTCTCATGTGCAATGTTAGGTTCCTCAATTAAATTCCAATGCATGTCACCAATACAACATAAGTAATATATATTTTTAAGGAGAATTAAATTCAATCCATTATGTGTTTGAATTTAATTGAAGAATCTAGTATACTATATTTAGGTTTTGGTTAAAAGCAGTGAAATATAAAATGGAAACCCCCAACAGCTGTGGTGTTGAAGACTAACTTTGATGGGGCAATGTTTGCAGACTCTAATCAAGCCGGAGTTAGAGTAGTAATCCGAAATGAGTAGTGATAGGTCATGGCGAAGTTATCCGTAAAAAACACAAAACCACCATCGAGTGAAATCCTGGAGATGTTGGCAGCACGTAGTCCAGTTCAATTGGCCTTAGAACTTGGTTTTGAGCACTTCGTGTTTGACGGTGATTCCGAGGTCCTTATCAAGGCTCTGGTAGATGGTAATTTTTCCCTTGCTAGCATAGGACACCTTGTAAAAGACATTATGTCTATTTTAGGTTTACTACAAACCCAATCCCTCTCTTATGTAAGGAGGCAGGACAACGTTGTGGCCTATGCCTTAGCTTTGAGAGCTTTGAGAGTTACGTTTTTTATTTTTTTTTTCCTTCCTTTATTGGTCTGGATGGAGGATGTTCCAATAGACATTAATAAATTGTATCTACTAATTTATTAGTTAATTAATATATTGCCGAAAAAAATAGGTTTTGGTTAATTTATAATTAGAAAGTGCCAGTGGGTGAGTTAGAAACATTATTATTATTTTATATATAAAAAATATCTTAAATTTATGTTTTTATTATTTATTTGTCTTATCTATTTCTACCAAATTTGTTTTTGTTAGGTTTGTGATCTATGACTTTGTGCATGAGCACCATGGCATTGTTAATAGGCTTCTAAATAGACTTCCTCATATTGTTTTTGTAGGGACACAATTTTGTGCCTATGCCCAAATGAAGAAAGAGACTAGGCCCAAAAAGCCCAATACAATGAATTTGTAGAAAGTGGATCGGAAAACTAGGTTCTAATGAGTTTAAACAACAATCATAGTGGGCCAAGATCACAATAGAATAAAGATGAACTGAATTTGGCTAAAGAAAATCGTCCTCGGACACAATCCAAGGTGGGTGGTTCTTATATTTTTCTCTTTTGGGACTTATTACAAATATTCTTCTTCACACCATAGTGTTTTTCTCTCTTTTTCTACGATGCCCTCTTCTTTGGATCTTTCCTCTATTTTATTCTGTCTTCCCCCTCTATCTCTCCCTCCACATGTAGATTAGATCGCTGGTGTTGATCCTTGTCACACCAACACCTTCTTGAAGTCTTTAGGAGTAGCTATAAGGTTGAAAACCACTGTTTAGGTATCACTTCCTCATTTATGCGGCTAGAGAGTTAGCTGCAAAGCATTCAATGTGGTGGTAGTAGCTTTCTCTTAGTTATTTCATAGCTTTCTTTTGCCATGTATTCTCACAATGCATATCCTTATCAACAGAATCTCTTGAAATGTTGCTTCTGGGTGGCAAACCGTACCTTTTGGCCTTTGCTTCGTTTAGCCGAGGAGATATCTTTCCTCAGACCCCCTCCTTGGACCATCATAACTTGAACTCTATCTTCATTCATCAACGTTAACTTTCCTAACAATATTTACTCTGTCCTCGGACAATTAAGCGTCCTTAGATCGGGCCTCCGGCCCAATATACACTACTGGGCCTATTCTCCCTGCAATAGCACCTTGAAACCCTTCATTTTAGCTTCTCGTGAAGAAAAGGGGGATTTTGATACTACCTCAAATATCCTGTTCTCATCGTATATTAGTCTTGTTTGCATAGGTAACTTTTTAACTACCTAACGCACGCTCTTGATGCTTCGGCATTCGAGACGCGCCTTCATTAAATTTCTGCGTTTCCATGCTCCCCATGTTTTACGGTGCAATATAGATCCAACGACCAAGGATTTTCTTGGACTTCGGGCGTGAATTTTCCCGCTTATCTCCCTCCTTGATACAAATATTACTTAAACCGTTCATTTCCTTCATTTTTGCACCCATAAATATCAAGAGTTAGTTCGAGGAGAGTTTTTTTGCACTCGTAAGTCTTTTCCTCCCTTTCTACTTACTTTTATTTCTACTTTTCTTTATACAATCCTCTTTTCTCCTCGGCACCCTCAATTTCCCTCCACCATCCTAGTATCTTTATCCTTCTTCCACATATGGGTAGATTCGCTTGCTTGGTAGACTCCACGGAGAATATAGAGAGCTTTAAAGCTCAATCTAAAATCCTGCCGAGAGTTTCCATTAGGTATTATAAGCAAGGGGATTGGCTCACTCAAAGCCAAGAGGGAGAAGTGGTAATCCCGATGGTTGTCTTTATAAAAGGAGGGATGAGAATCCCTATAGGTACGATCACTAGGGATTACCTTAGGGCTCACAGATTAGCTCCTACCCAATGTGCCCTAAACATGTTTAGAATTTTGGGTAGCGTAGATGCCCTTAATGAGAAAATGGGCTTAGGTCTTACCCATCATGATGTCAATTGGGTCTATAACCTTCACCACTTAAAAGGGCAGGGATACTACCTAAAAACTAGGTACCCTAAGTTTAGACTCATTTCTTGCCGTCCTGAATCCAACAAAGGGATGAATAAAAACTTTCTTGTCGTCTCCGGGGAGTGGCACGATGGCCTCTCCTATCCAACGAGAAAGGGGAAACCAGGTGGGGGTGTAGGTTTGGGTTTTCTACTTCTAATTCATCTTTTATTTTTCTTTGCCATACTCTGTATCCATCTTTCCTTGTCTGTGCTGTTCTATTACCGAACCTTTTTGTTTTCTTAATGGTTTTGCAGATAAGCACGCCACCGAGTCGAACCTAAGCCTCGTCAACAAGCAAAGTATAGATCGAATATTTCAAGCCAAGGTGTTTGTCCACACAGACGGTCAACTATGAGCGGCGCACTTGATCCTCGGTTACACCTTGCTCTCATTTAGCTTCTAAGCACCAAAGAACGTGATAAAGGCGAAGGACCTGTGCCTGCCCTTAATCAACGTCGCCATCCCTGGTTTCCTTAACCCAGGTTCGGGATCACAAGGTGTACTAAAGGTAGAACCACACCTTCAATACAAGGCCGAGGATGAAGCAACACACTCATAGCCAGCCACTTCAAAGGGAGAAAAAGAAGAAGAAGAAAAAGAAACAGAAGTGGTTGGAGTGACTAACTTCGAGGATGAGTTTGCCATCTTCGACTAGCCTTAATCTTCAGAGCCTCAGATCTGCAACCCTTGCCACCTCCCTTTGGCTCAAGTAAGTAGCATCCAAGAAGACACAAACATTCTTGAAGCAATGGGGAATCAGCACAAACCCAGGTTCAAACTAATGGAAATGATGGAGTCCTAAGTTAGGTGTAAGGCACCCGAGGCTGTCGGCCAAGCTAAACACCCCCCTCTTCCCACGTCCCATGATCCTTACTAGGAAGTTGCAGACAAGAGGAGAAAAAGCGAACAAAGGGGGAAGGATGTGGTAGAAGAAAGTCAGGTTGTTCCCTCCAGGTAGCCAAGACTACCCAGACAAGGAGCTGACCCTGGTAACCCTTGCCACCTCCCCTTGGCTCAAGGTAGCCAAGACTACCCAAACAAGGTCCCTAAGTGATGGGGGCGCCTGGTGACAGAGGGCGCGATCTTTGCACCAGGTTTCCAAATTAGAACCCTCCCTTGGTGCTAAACGGGTCTCCTCTCCCTGCGAACTCCTCAATCAGGGACTGTCAGCACGGAAAGGCTGGGTATGTGGCAGACGCTATAGAGCAAGCTCTACTTCTACCTAAAGATATGACTAAACTGCTTACTCTCAAGAAATATGAGGTGTTTCTAAATCTGAAAAGAGACCTAGCCTTGCTAAGTCATTCAAGCTAAACTTGTTTATTCATTTGCTCACTTTTTTCATTATTATTTATATTTCATTTTACTTCTGCCTTTTCGTACTCGCTAAATTCTCTTTGTAGGGTGTCTAAGTCGCTTTCAGGGCCGAAGAGTTGGTGGATTATTCTCACCGACAGTATAAGGATGAGGAGGGCAGGTGAATTGCTGTTGTCGAGGCTTTCAACTTGGCTAAAAAGAGGGTGAAAGTGCTAAACACCCAACTCTTTAAGGCCAAGAGGGATAGGAAAAGCACCGAGGCGGCAATGAAGGGGGTGGAGAGACAAGCCAAGACACAGTGCAAGCAACTCCACTAGAGTGAGGGTGACCTTGCTACTACCAGGGAGCAAATCAAGCAATTAAAAAAAAAAAGCTAGAGGAGGCTGAGAAAGCCAAGGATCAGACTGAACAAGATGACTACAATATAGGGATAGCTGAGACTGAGGAGGCCTTCAAGTCCGAGGTTACGAAGGTGTGTAGAATATATTGCCTCCAGTTGTTGAACGAGGCCCTCAACCAAGCAGGGGTTGAGGCCTCCTTCACACTTAGGAGGGCAGAAAACATATACTATCCCCCTGCAATCTAGGCATCAAGCTCCTCAGCCTCTTGGAGGATACAATCCCTAACGTTACAAACCCTATTGAAGAGGTTTTGACCAAGGACCCTCCTTCTCCTAGCAGTCCTTATAAAGGGGCAGAGTAAACTGGCACACTTGATAAGGAGGAAGAAGCCCCCAAGGAAGCCCCCACCAAGATGACAAAGCCCTCGGATGCACCGAAGGATTCTTTCAAAGAGGGGTGGTTTCTTAGAGCCATGAGCTAACCGTAGTAACCCTTCCCATCCCTGCCACGGAAGATCCGAAAGGGCAAGAATGTGGCATCCTCGACAGTAGCAACCACTCAACCTACCAAGACTCCCAAGGACAAGCTTGTAATAAAGATGAAGCCATGAGTTGTCCTTTTGTTTCGTTTTGTTTTTTTTTGTTTCTTGAATTTGTAGTACAAGTAGTGTTGGAAATTTTGGTTTTGTATCTCATACAAAACACACAGCGGAAGTAACAAACATGGATCTATTTTATTTATGATTGACAACATGCATTATGTAAATTTTAGAATTTAAGAACAAGATACCGTACCTTGGTATGGTGAAATTCAAAACAAAAGATTAGAAGTACCTTGGAACATTTTTAATCTTCACTCCAAATCCACTTTACGCCCAAGAAGTGTGGTCTCTCAATCAGTTTCCAAGGGAGAATAATTGAGTGGCTTCACTCACACATACACACCATTTCATAATGATGTCTCTCATTTTTCAATAAAAAATTTGTATGTTTCTTCCTTTATAACTAACTGATTATCTAATTGGGCTAGCCTATTGGGCCTTTCCATTTGGGCTTTAGTGTGTGGCTTGGAGTGGGACCAAAAGAGACCAATAAGACACTAGCTCCAATGGGCCTTGGGCTTTTCTGTCAACTCTTGACAAGTCCAAAGTTACCATTAATTATATTTAATACCACTATATAAATATAATTGCACTCTAGGTCATCTTAATAAATTATATCCCAAGACTTTATTATACATACAACCCGTTCATAAAATATTCGTAGTAATACAAAGTCATGAATGTAGACTGCCACTTTAAAGATTACTACATCTTTATCTTTGAGTACCTGGTTTAATCTTTAAAGTTATTCATCCTATATTTATGAAATCCAATTTCATAAATATATACTTTAGTAACTCCTTACTAAAGTGGTCAGGCCTAACACTCTGAATAACAAAATCCATTAAACTTATCTTAAGAAAATATTTTATATTTCCGTTAAGAGATTATGAATTTCACCTGGAGAATATATGTTCCATCAACACTAAATGTGGCTACCCAACATACTGGGGTTTTGATTTGGGGTTTTGATTGTGACTTTAGATCTCACTCTTGATATATCAAAGTAACCTACATCTTATGATCAGGTCCATTATTCTCTCAAGATTAAGAGTTCATGCAAATAGAAGTCGTGAGATTTAATATTCATTTGACAGTCGTTAGGAGAATAATAAATCTCACAGCGGTCTAGTTCAATATGTCTTAACTCTTAAAACATATGAATATATCAACTAGAAGTCTCCACTTCTATGATCAAGACAAATCATCTTAGTTGGTACGTTATAGTCTTCATAGATGAAATGCCCAATTTCATTACCAACTACGAACTATAATTCTGAGTTTATAAAGAACTTGTGATTTATGTCTTCTGTGACTTTTCACATAAATCACATACTATGCATCTTATGGACTATATGATAATGTCCAAATATTCATGTTACCATTATTTTAGATAATAATAAAACAACTTTATTTATCATAACATTAAATCATACATAATTTTATACATAGCATCATACAATAGGATTTAAAGGCACACATCCTAACAATCTTCCACTTGCCCTAAAGACTATTGTGCACTAATCTAACTCCCATTCTCTCCAAATGTGACTCAAATGTCCTTTGGGCCAAGGTTTTGGTAAAAGGAGCTGTTAGATTACTTGCACTATCAATCTTTGCTACTACTACATCTCCTTGAGCAACAAAGTCTCGAATGAAGTGGTATTTTCTCTCCATGTGCTTTCCTTTCTTATGATTCCTTAGATCTTTGGATTGTGTCACCACTCCACTATTGTCGCAAAACAATGTGATAGGAACTTGCTCTATTCTCACAACACCAAGACCTGAAAGGAATTTCTTCAGCCAAAAAACTTCCTTTGCCGCCTCACAAGCAGCAATATATTCAGCTTCCATGGTGGAGTCCGCAATACTAGATTGCCTAGCACTCCTCCAACTTATGGCTCCACCTCCCAAGGTGAACACACAACTTGAAGTGAATTTTCTGAAATCAAGATCTAATTGAAAATCTAAATCTGTATAACCAATGGGAATCAAATTCTCACCATGGTAAACAAGCATATAATCTCTTGTTCTCCATAGATACTTGAGAATATGCTTTACAGCTTGCCAATATTTAAGTCCTAGATTTGATTGAAATCTGATGACCATGCCAATTGAATAATAGATATCTGGTCTAGTACATAGCATGGCATACATGAGACTTCCCATTGCAGAAGCATAAGGAACTTGTCTCATGGTATTTTATTCCTCAAAAGTCTTAGGCCTTTGGTCATTAGACAAAGGAACTCCCTGTCTAAAAGGTAGTAATCATTTTTTTGGAGTTTTGCATGCTAAAACATTCTAAAACCCTATCTATATACCTAGTTTGTGATAAACCTAATATCTTATTCTTGTGATCGTGCCAAAGCTTAATCCTTAGAATAAAGTTAGCTTCACTCAAGTCCTTCATTTTAAATTGGCTTGACAACCAAACCTTTACGAATGACATTACCACTACTTCATTTCCAATGAGTAGAATATCATCAACATAAAGCACTAGGAACATTACTACTTTGTCTTGATGTCTTTTGTACACACATGGTTCATCAAGATTTTGTTCAAAACCAAATGATTTGATTTCTTGATCAAATCTGATGTTCCATGACCTAGATGTTTGCTTATGTCCATAAATGGACCTTTTCAACTTGCATATCATAAACTCTTTGTTCTTTGCTATGAAACCTTCCAGTTGCATCATGTAGATCTATTCTTCAAGATTTCCATTAAGAAATGTAGTCTTGACATCCATTTGCCAAATCTCATAATCATAATGAGCAGCAATGGATAAGAGAATTCTGATAAATTTAAGCATGGCTACTGGCGAAAAAGTTTCATCATAGTCAATACCTTCTTTTTGTGTATACCCTTTAGCCACTAATCTTATTTTAAAGGTTTCAAACTTTCCATCTATCCCTCCCTTCCTCTTGTAAACCCATTTGCAACCAACAGGTTTAATGCATTTAGGCACCTTTACAAGATCCCATACTTGATTGGAATACATAGAATGCAATTCAGATTTTTTAACTTGGACCCAATGATGTGCATCTATATCATTCATTGCCTCTTCATAAGTGTAGGGATCTGATTCAGCTTCTTCTGGGATAGCTTCATAAGTTTCTCCCAAACCTATAAATCTTATAGGAGGCTGAATAATTCTCCCACCATGACAAGGCACCTGTGTAGTTGTCATCTCATGAGTTGTATCTTGTGGTGTATCGAATACAACCACATCATCCCTAGTTTCATCTATTGGTTGTTTACTTACAGGTTCATTCATTTCAGCCAATACAACTCTACTTTTAGGAGTAAAATTATTCATATAGTCATTTTCCAAAAATTTAGCATTTGTACTAACAAAAACTTTGTTATCATTTCGACTATAGAATAAATAACCTCTAGTTTCTTTTGGATAACCTACAAACAAACATACTTCTAATTTTGGTTCCAACTTGTCAGACTTCCCTCTTAGCACACGTGTTGGACAACCCCAAATGTGGAGATATCTCATACTAGGCTTACGCCTACTCCACAATTTCATGGGTGTTTTGGGAATAGATTTTGATGGAACTAAATTCATAATATGTATTGCTATATCTAAGGTATACCCTTAAAAACAAATTGGTAAAGTTGAGTAACTCATCATGAACCTAACCATTTGCAAAAGAGTCCTATTCCTTCTCTCCGCTACACCATTTTGTTGAGGAGTTCCAAGTGCAGTCAATTAGGATACAATCCCATTCTGAATTAGGTAATCCTTGAAATCTCCAAGAAGGTATTCACTACCTCGATTAGATTGAATGGCTTTTAATCATTTACCCAGTTGATTCTCAACTTTAGTCCTAAGCTCTTAGAACTTTTCAAAGGCTTTGGACTTCTGTCTCATTAGGTACACATAACCATATCTTAAGTAATCATCCATAAAAGTGATGAAGTACTCATAACCTCCTTTTGCTTGGGTTGACATAGGACCACATACAACTGTATGAACTAATTCATGCAACTCTTAAGCTCTTCAACCTTTTGCATTAAAAGGTCGTTTGGTCATTTTACCTTCCAAACAAGATTCGCAAATTGGAAATCCATCAAAGTCCATGGGTTGTAAAAGTCTATCTTTGATTAGTCGTTGAATCCTATTTTGAATTAATATGACCCAAACGAAGTGCCAAAGATATGCATCACTAGTAGAAGGAAACTTTCTCTTTAATGATTTTACATGAGAGCTACTATTTAATTCAGAATTGTATAATTCATGCTTATCAGGAGTTAAAATATAAAGACCATCCACAATATTGCCAGAACAGATAAACATTTTATCCTTCTTTATTATAACATTGTCTTTCAGAATGACACAATATCCATGTTTACCTAAATAAGTTGTAGAAATTAAATTTCTATGAACATTAAGTACATACAGACAGTCTTCTAATATTAAAACTCTAGAATTAAAGTATAAATTAAACACTCTAACAACAACAATCGAAATCCTGATCCCATCAGCTAAAGTAAGAAATAACTCCCCTTCATTCAACTTTCTAGTCTCTTAGAACCCCTGCAAAGTATTGTAGATATGATTAGTACAACCTGAATTCATACACCAGGAATCCATGAAATTCTATACTAAACATATTTCAAGAAGGAATGAACTTTTCATACCCTTATTCTTGGAAGCTATGAAAATTGGACAATTCCTCTTCCAATGTCCTTTCTCACCACAATAGAAACATTTTCCTTTAGTTTTCTTTCCTTTGTTGGGAACTCCCAAGGCGATTTGTTTACTATCTTGCTTGGTGAAGTCCTTCTTCTTCTTCTTCTTCTTCTTCTTACCCTTGCCTTTCAACTTAAGTTGAGAAGTAAAAGCTTCGCCAACATTGGCTTCAATATTAGAAGTACCAAGGATGCCTTCCGTCACTGCCAATTCATTCATCAATTCAGACAAAGAATAAATATTTTTGTTTATATTATAATTAAGTCTGAATTCCTTGAATGATTCCGGTAGTGACTAGAGTATCATATCCACTTGGGATTCTCCATCAATATCGACACCTAAAACTTCTAATGTATTCAGATTAAAGATCATCCTAAGACAGTGCTCCCTCACTGAAGTACCTTTAGCCATTTTGGTATTATAAATCTGCCTCATAGTTTCCTATCTTACAAAACGGCCTTGCTCACCAAACATCTGAAGCAAGTTCTACATCCTGCATTTGATGCTGTAGAACATTTGAAATAGATGCTAGGATATAGTAGTTAGCCATCTCATTAGATTTCTGCCAATAATCATGTTGCTGTTTTTCATGAAGAGGAGCATCTAATGAAGGAATTTGAGGACAGGGTTGAGTTAGCACATACTTGTGCTCTTCAGCTGTAAGAACAATGTCCAAATTTCTTTTTCAGTCAATATAGTTGGATCCAGTCAGTTTATTTTGGATAAGAATAGCAACAAGTGGGCTAAATGATGCCATGATTTTAAATCTGAAAATAACAAACATGAATATAATAAGTAAACTGGACATTATCAATTTAGTATACAAACATATAGTATGGAACCTTAATAAAATCATAATATAAAATATGCAACAACATCCCAATCCCATGTTTAAAATTCCTTGGAAGAAAGTAACTTATAAACATTGAGATTGATTGAGAATTATTTTCATTATTAGTGCTATCATGATAACTCTTATCAAATGCTAGTAATATGTCGTATTTCCTTTAGCCTCTAAGTAATAATGACATAGCTCCGAAGGAAGGTTAAGATTAAACTTAGTCTAGTGTACACCATTAACTGAATTATATGTGAGTAATTAAGTAACTCCACGGTAGCGTGGTCATCCTTAATGTAAAAACACATATTAGCCATCATTAAGAAGCTTATTCTGTAGTACCATGAATTAAACACCCTCTGAAGAGAGCAAGGCATATACGCCAAGGCAAGGTGATTAATAATACTACTATAAACCGACAATGGAGACCGTGAGATGCAATTCTTGTATCTCTCTCCCACTAGATATTTTAAGTTAAAGGTTTTTAAGATCAAGAGCCATAATAATGCTAGAAACCTTTGAAAAACATAATCCTAATCTCATTAGGAATAAATTTCATAATCCTAGCATTAACAAGATAGCATATATATCCATGTATCTCTATATAAATTGCAACATATGAAACACACTTTAATATATGGATCCAAGACATCCAAGGCATATAAAAATTTGAATGCATATGAAACCATATAAATAATAATATACGGATTCTTCATCCAAGGCAATTAACACATCCAAGCGGTGCAATGTCAAAGTGCACTAACCAAGTTCAATAAAGGAATTCAACCGTGGGCCTTGAATCCTTGGTAAACAAATTACACATGATAAGCAATTGAATGTTAAATTGTCTTTTATAGCCAATCGGTGCAAGAAAGTCCAAGCGATGCAAAACATAGGACAGTTATATAACTTACACTTAATAACCATATCCAAGCACTTACTATAAGACATGACACCATTAATAACGTATATCAACCAAGATGTCCATTGATAGCAAAAATTAACAGTGCCTTTCAATCCATACAATTGGGTATTATACTTTCATCATGACAGTTATTACAATAGTTACATTCAATAACTATATATCCTTGTGAAGACATGAATATATATACAAGTGATGCAATTCTCTTCATTGTGTCCAAATGATACAATAACTATTAAGAAACCATTTTTCTTTTATTATAAAATCCAATTACATACTATACAATTATGATATGAAAACCTGGCTCTGACACCAATTGTTAGAAAATCTAGTTTTGTATCTCATACAAAACACACAGCGAAAGCAACAAACATGAATCTATTTCATTCATGATTGATAACATGCACTATGTAAATTTCATAATTTAAAAACAAGATAACGTACCTAGGTGTGGTGAAATTCAAAACAAAATATTAGAAGTACTTAGGAACAATTTTAATCTTCACTTCAATTCCACTTTACGCCCAAGGAGTGTGGTCTCTCAATCAGTTTCCAAGGGAGAATAATTGAGTGGCTTCACTCACACATACACACCATTTCATAATGATGTCTCTATTTTTTTTAATAAAAAATCTGTATGTTTCTCCCTTTATAACTAACTGATTATCTAATTGGGCTGGCCTATTGGGCCTTTCCAATTAGGTTTTAGTGTGTAGCTTGGAGTGGGATCAAAAGGAACCAATAATACACTAGCTCCACTGGGCGTTGGGCTATCTTGCCAACTCTTGACAAGTCCAAAGTTACCATTAATTATATTTAATATCACTATATAAATATAATTGAACTCTAAGCCTTATTAATAAATTATATCCCAAGACTTTATTATACATGCAACTCCTTCATAAAATATTTGTAATAATACAAAGTCATGAATGTAAACTACCACTTTGAAGATTACTACATCTTTATCCTTGAGTACCCAGTTTAATCCTTTAAGTTATTTATCATATATTTATGAAGTCCAATTTCATAAATATATACTTTAGTAACTCCTTACTAAAGTGGCTAGGCCTAACACTCTGAATAACCAAACCCATTAAACTTATTTCAAGGGAATGTTTTATATCTCGGTTAAGAGATTATGAATTCCATCTTGGGAATATATGTTCCATTAACACTAAATATGGCTACCTAACATACTAAGGTTTTGATCATGACTTTAGATCTCACTCTTGATATATCAAAGCAACCTACACTTTATGATTAGGTCCATTATTCTCTTAGGATTAAGAGTTCATGCATATAGAAGTCGTGAGATTTATTATTAATTTGGCAGTCGTTAGGAGAATAATAAATCTCACAGCGGTCCAGTTCAATATGTCTTAACTCTTAAAACATATGGACATATCAACTAGAAGTCTCCACTTCCATAATCAAGACAAATCATCTTAGTTGATACGTTATAGTCTTCGTAGATGAAATACTTAATTTTGTTACCAACTACGAACTATAATTCTGAGTTTACAAAGAACTTATGATTTATATCTTCTTTGATTTTTCACATAAATAACATACTATGCATCTCATGGACTATGTGATAATGTCCAAATATTCATATTACCATTATTTTAGATAATAATATAACAAATTTATTTATCATAACATTAAATCATACATAACATCATATAATAGGATTTAAGGGCACACATCCTAACAAGTAGATCTTTTGTAAGCAAATTACCTTTTTCTAATTCACAATTCAATGAAAAATATACGTTTTTCTTTCATAATTGTGATACTTTTGTTTTCCTTGCATAGTTTCTATTTTACTTGACACTTAACTAATATGACAATGAGATATAACTCCATTTGGTTATCTACATAAGTGATGGTACAATTACCACACCTTCCTGATTAGTAACAGAATAGATTAAACCTACAAAGTCCACAACATCATTGAAACACACTTTTAACTTCAAAAACTATACACAACAATAGAACATTCATCCACATCATTCTCAGTAAGCTTAATAGCCTTGAGGAGATAATCAAATAGTGATCAGATAACAGATATATTTGAGGTAATTACAAATGCTTAGTGTGATGCATATGAATTTCCATTTGTTCAAGTCACTATTGTGGGAATCCTTGCCATTCAGCATGGATGGTTTTATTTGAGACTTAAATAAATAATGGAAAGTACTAATTTACCTAAAGCAGGTGGTCTTAGGAACCAAGGTTATGTTTGATTCTTATATAAGATAACATGAAATATTAATCACCCAAAATAAATGGTCTGAGGAACCAAGCATAACTAAAGTTCTATTTAACATTTAGAAAAATGATGAAAAATATCAATTTACCCAAGGTATGTGGTCTGAGGAGTCAGGCATAACCAAGGTTCTGTTTGATACTTAGATAAGATAACATAAAGTATTAATTTACCCAAAGTAGATGATTCGAGGAACCAGGCACAACTAAGGTTCTGTTTAATACTTAGAAAAATGATGAAAAATATCAATTTACACAAGGTATGTGGTCTGAGGAGCATGGCATAACTAAGGTTCTGTTTTATACTTAGATAAATAACATGAAGTATTAATTTACCCAAAGTAGATGGTCCGAGGAACCAGGCACAACTAAGGTTCTGTTTAACACTTAGAAGAATGATGAAAAATATTAATTTACGCAAGGTATATGGTCCAAGGAGCTCGGCATAACCAAGGTTCTGTTTGATACTTAGATAAGATAACATGAAGTATTTATTTACCCAAAGTAGATGGTTCGAGGAATTAGGCATAACTAAGATTCTGTTTAACACTTAGAAGAATGATGAAAAATATCAATTTACTCAAGGTATGTGGTCTGAGGAGCCAGGAATAACCAATGTTTTGTTTGATACTTAGATAAGATAACATGAAATATTAATTTACCCAAAGTAGATAGTCCGAAGAACTAGGCATAACTAAGATTCTGTTTAACACTTAGAAGAATGATGAAAAAAATCAATTTACCCAAGGTATGTGGTCTGAGAAGCCAGACATAACTAAAGTTTTGTTTGATACTTAGATAAGATAACATGAAGTATTAATTTACCCAAAGTAGATGGTCCAAGGAACCAGGCATAACAAAGGTTTTGTTTAATACCTAGAAGAATGATGAAAAATATCAATTTACCCAAGGTATTGTTAGGATGTGTGCCTTTAAATCTTATTGTATGATACTATGTATGACATTATGTATGACTTAATATTGTGGTTAATAAAGTTATTTTATTATTATTTAAAAATAATGGTAACATGGATATTAGGACATTATTATATAGTCCATGAGATGCATAGTATGTGATTTATGTGATTTAGTCACAGAAGATATAGGTCACAAATTCTTTGTAAACTCAGAATTTGAGTTCGTAGTCGGTGATGAAATTGGACATTTCATATGCGAAGACTATAACATATCAACTAAGATGATTTGTTTTGATCATGGAAATGGAGATTTCTAGTTGGTATGTTGATATGTTTTAAGAGTTAAAACATATTGAATTGGACCGTTATGAGATTTATTATTCTTCTAACTACTTTCAAATGAATAGTGAACTCACGACTTATATTTACATGAACTCTTAATCTTGAGAAGATAATAGACCTGATCATGAAGTGTAGCTTACTTTGATATCTTAGGAGTATTGTCTAAAGATACGATCAAAACCTCAGTATATTGGGCAACCACATTAGTGTTGATGGAACATATATTCTCAAGATAGAATTCATAATCTCTTAACGAAGATACAAGATATTTCATTGAGATAAGTTTAATGAGTTTGGTTATTCAGAGTGTTAGGCCTAACCACTTTAGTAAAGAGTTACTAAAGTATATATTTATGGAATTAGATTTCATAAATATATGATGAATAACTTAAAGGATTAAACCGGGTACTCAAGGAAAAGATGTAGTAATCTTCAAAGTGACAGTTTATATTCATGATTTTGTATTACTACGAATATTTTATGAAGGGGTTGCATGCACAATAAAGTCTTGGGATATAATTTATAAATAAGACCTAGAATGCAACTATATTTATATAGTGGTATTAAATATAGTTAATGGTAATTTTAGCTTTGTCAAGAGTTGACAGAAAAGCTCAAGGCCCATTGAAGCTAGTGTCTTATTAGTCCCTTTTGGTTCCACTCCAAGCCACACACTTAAGTCCAATTGGAAAGGCCTAAAAGGCCAACCCAATTAGATAATCAATTAGATACAAAGGGAGAAACATACAAATTTTTTTTGTGTGTGAAAATATAACACTATTGTAAGAAGAATTAGACACTTTGACATTCTCCCTTGGAAAACTAATTGAGAGACCACACTTTTTGGGTGTTAGTGGAATTGGAGTGAGAAAAATGTTTCCAAATGTTTCTAATCTTCGTTTTTGAAATTCACCGCACTAAGGTACACTTTTTTGTTCTTAAATTTTAAAACTTACATAGTACATGTTAACATTTGTGAATGCAGTAAATCTGTTATTTTTCTGTTGCATCTGTTTTGTATGCGATACAAACATGTATTTATCCAACAATCGGTATAAGAGTGTTCTTCATTTTTGTATCTGTTTAACATGTTTTGAGTTTTGGAATTAGTGACAATAGTTTCATGTTGTTAAAAATTAGTTTTTGCATGGTTGTTGAAATTATTGTTTGATGTGTTAGGACATATGTGTTTCATTTTGTTTTGAACATATGTCATTCTTTTATGTAATTGGCTTATCCTTTGACAAAACGCACTCAGCTTGTATTTGGGTAGCTCTATGATTATTTTAATACTTCAAGAAACAAGATTTCAAGATCAAGTGTTAAAGCCATGCAAGTTGTCCAAGATTCAAGTTGAGAAGTGCTAGTTATTAAAGCTCGACACTTGGCTCAACAGTTGCATTTATCGAGTTTTAAGAAACTGTTCAGTCCCGAGGCTCGATAGCACCTCGACACCTCTTGCTGTCGAGATTTAAGAAAAATAGATTTTGAGTTCTGTTTTTGATTCTAATTCGTAGATGTGTCTTTGAAACTTCTTTTCTTCTAACCCTAGAAATATAAAAGGATTATTTTAAGGGCCATCAAAGTGTACACAAGTTGCACAGGCATTGAGAAACCTTTGTTCAAGCAATTTGTGACCTGAGACAAAGTTCTTGCCCTAGTTCATCTCTCTTATGAAGAAGTTGCTGTGTAATGTGCACTGTAGGGTTTTGTAACCAAGCATATTCTTGATCTTAATCGTGTGGATGAATTGAAGAACTTTGTAGTTAACAACTTTCTCTAGTTGGTGATTAAAGTCACGTATTGAGATCCGCGCAATTGGTTAGTCACGTACTTGGAAGCCGTGCATCAAAAGGAGAAATTGTCACTACAGAACAAGTCCAATTGGGTATTAGGGTAAGGGTTCAACTGTAAGTTGGTAAGGTACTTGAGATTCCTTTACTTTGTAACCGCTTGTTGTGATAATAGTAGAATTTCGGGAGTGGTGACCTTAAAATCACCCAGTGGGATTTTTGTTGTGTAGTTTTTCCCAATTCATAAATAAATCATTGTGTTATTTAATTTCCACTGCATATTTTAGTTTATTGGTGATTTGTTTGTGCTACCACACAATTTGCATGTTAATTTGATTAATTAATAACTTGGCTAATTAATCAACTTATTTCATCACAAGGGGTCAACGCGTTTGTGGCCTATCATGATGAAAACTAAAATTGATGTTATGATGTTGTTAAATTTGAGTTTAGGTATGCTAAATAGAACTTTAAGGCTATAACATCAATGAAATTCAGTTTTGATATCAATTTTTGTCTATTATGTTCATATGATGGTTTTTGTTCTTAATAAACGTTAAAAATTGTCTTAAAATTTTTTTGGAAAATTCAAAATTCACGAAGCTTGATCGATCGAGCATCTATCAAGCATCGATCGAGTTGGAAAAATTTTTCTCGATCGATCGAGCATCTATCGAGCATCAATCGAGCTGGCAGAATTTTTCTCGATCGATTGAGGTACTTTCTCAATCGATTGAGGTACATTCTCAATCGATTAAGGACTCAAGATTCAAAATTTTCTCTAAGTGTTATATATATATATATATATATATATATATATAGAGAGAGAGAGAGAGAGAGAGAGAGAGAGAGAGAGAGAGAGAGAGAGAGAGAGAGAGAGAGCAAGGCTATGTGTAATTTGTTTAGACATATTTTAAATTAAAAACCTTTATTTTAAAATATCTAATGGGAGAGAGATACAAAGGTTGGATCTCACGGCCTCCATTATTACTTCATAGTAGTGTGGGATAAGCACCTCGTCTTGGCGTATATGCCTCGCGATCCCAAAGGACGGTGTTTATTTCATAATACTACAAGATTGAATTTACTCGTTTAAAGCAGTGTGGACAAGCACCTTGTCTTGGCGTATATGCCTCACGATGCCAAAGGAGGGTGTTTTGTTTCATGGTATTACAAGTTTAAACACTATAAAGGGAGATGAAATGTGGCTACACATGATTCTAAATAATGGTGAGTGTAATGTTAACCTTCCAAAGAAGCTATGTCATTATTGCTTAGAGGCTAAAGGTATTACGGCATATTATTAGTGTTTGATAAAAGTTATCATGATAACACTACTAATGAGAATAGTTCTCAATCAATCGTAGTGTTTATAGTAAACTTGCTACTAAGGAATTATAAACATAGGATTGAGTTGTCATTGCATATATTATATTATGGCTTTATTGAAGTTCCATATTATATGCTTATATGCTAAATTGCTAATGTCCAGTTTACTTATTATATTCATGTTTATTGTTTTCAAATTTTATCATGGCATTATTTAGCCCACTCGTTGCTATTCTTAATCAAAACAAACTGACTGAATCCAACGGGAAAAGAAATTTAGACATTGTTTTAACTGTTGAAGAGCACAAATATGTACTTACTCAACCATGTCCTAGCTTCCCTTCATTAGATGCTCCTCTTGAGGAAAAACAGCAATATGATCGTTGATAGAAATCTAATGAGATGGTTAAGTGCTATATCCTAGCATCTATTTCAAATGTTCTACAGCATCAAATGCAAGATGCAAAACTAGCTTCGGACATTATGCTAAGTCTGAAGGAAATGTTTAGTGAGCAAGGTTGTTCTGCAAGGTAAGAAACTATAAGGCAAATTTAGAAGACCAAAATGGCTGAAGGTAGTTCAGTGAGGGAGCATTGTCTTAGGATGATCTCTAATTTAAACACATTGAAAGTTTTAGGTGCCGACAGTGATGTAGAATCCCAAATGGATATGAAATTCCAGTCATTACCAGAATCATTCAAGGAATTCAGACTTAATTATAACATGAACAAAAAGATTTATTCTTTGTTCGAATTAATGAATGAGTTAGTGGCGGCAAAAGACAATCTAGGTACTTCTAGTGTTGAAGCTAATTGGTGAAGCCTCTACTTCTCAACCTAAGTCGAAGGCAAAGGTAAGAAGAAGAAGAAGGACTTCAACAAGCAGGATAGTAAACAAATTGCCTTAGGAGTCACCAACAAAGGAAAGAAGAAGGAGTACACCAAAGGAAAGTGTTTCCATTGTGGTGAGAAAGGGCATTGGAAGACGAATTGTCCAAATTCATAGCTGCCAAGAATAAAAGTATGAAATGTTCATTCCTTGAAATATGTTTAGTACAAAATCCCACAGATTCCTAGTGTGTGGATTCAAGTTGTGCTAATCATTCTACAATTCTTTGTAGGGGTTCCAGGAGATCAGAAGACTGAATGAGGGAGAACTTTTTCTTACTTTAGCTGATGAGATCAGTATTTCAGTTGTAGCTATTGGAGTGTTTAATTTATGCTTTAGTTCTAGAGTTTTAATATTAGAAGACTATCTATATGTACCTAATGTTCGTAGGAATTTAATTTTTGCAATTTATTTAGGTAAACATGGGTATTGTGTTATCTTGAAAAACAATGTTGTAATAAAGAAGGATAAAGTGTTTATCTGTTTTGGCAATATTGTGGATGATCTTTATATTTTACCTCCTGATAAGCATGAGTTATACAATTCTGAATTAGATAATACCTCTCATGTAAAATCATTAAAGAGAAAGTTTCCTTCTAGTGATGCATATCTTTGGCACTTACGTTTAGGTCATATTAATTCAAATAAAATTCAAAGACTAATCAAAGATGGACTCTTAGAGCCCATGGACTTTGATGAATTTCCAGTTTGTGAAATTTATTTAGAGGGTAAAATGACCAAACGACCTTTTAATGCAAAAGGTAGAAGAGCCTAAGAGTTGCTTACATTAGTTCATACGAATGTATGTGGTCCTATGTCAACCCAAGCAAAAGGTGGTTATGAGTACTTTATCACTTTTACGGATGATTACTCAAGATATGGTTATGTGTACTTAATGAGATGGAAGTCCGAAGCCTTTGACAAGTTCAAAGAGTTTAGGGTTGAAGTTGAGAATCAATTGGGTAGACGCATAAAGGCCATTTGATCTGATCGAGGTGGCGAATACCTTCTTGGGGATTTCAAGGATTATCTAATTCAAAATGGAATTGTATCCCAATTAATTGCATCTGGAACTCCTCAACAAAATGATGTAGCGAAAAGAAGGAATAGGACACTTTTGGAGATGGTTAGATCCATTATGAGTTATTCAACTTTACCAGTTTCTTTTTAGGGATATGCATTAAAAACGACAATGCATATTTTGAATTTGGTTCCATCAAAATCTGTTCCCAACACACCCAAGGAATTGTGGAGTGGGCACAAGCCTAGTATGAAATATCTCCACATTTAAGGATGTCCAGCACATGTGTTGAAAGGGAAGTCTGATAAATTGGAAGCAAAAACAAAAGTATGCATGCTTATTGGGTATTCAAAGGAAACTACGGGTTATTTATTCTATAATCATAAGGATAACAAAGTGTTTGTTAGCACTCAAGCCAAATTCTTGAAAGATGATTATGTGAATAACTTTAATCCTAGGAGTAAAGTTATTCTGGCTGAGATAGATGAACCTGCAGTTGAACAACCAATGAATGAAACTAGGGATGATGTGGTTGTATTAGATACACCACAAGATACTACTCATGAGATGTCTAGTACACAGGTGCCTCGTCGTAGTGGGAGAATTGTTTGGCCTTCTATAAGATTTATAGGTTTAGGAGAAACTTATGAAGCTATCTTAGAAGAGGCTGAATTGGATCCCTACACTTATTAGGAAGTAATAAATGATATAGATGCACATCATTGGGTCTAAGCTATGAAATCTAAATTGGATTCTATGTATTTCAATCATATGTGGGATCTTGTATAGGTGTCTAACAACATTAAACCAGTTGATTGCAAATGGGTTTACAAGAGGAAGAGAGGGATAGATTAAAAGGTTTAAACCTTTAAAGCAAGACTAATGATGAAAGGGTATACACAAAAAGAAGGTATTGACTATGATGAAACTTTTTCGCCAGTAGCCATGCTTAAGTCTATCAGAATTTTCATATCCGTTGCTGCTCATTATGATTATGAGATTTGGTAAATAGATGTCAAGACTGCATTTCTTAATAACAATCTTGAAGAAAAAATCTACATATTGCAACCGGAAGGTTTTATAGCAAAGAACCAAAAGCGTATGGTATTCAAGTTGAAAAGATCCATTTATGGACTAAAACAAGCATCTAGGTCATGGAACATCAGATTTGATCAAGTAATCAAGTTATTTGGTTTTGAACAAAATCTTGATGAGCCATGTGTGTACAAAAGACATCGAGATAAAGTAGTAATATTCCTAGTGCTTTATGTTGATGATATTCTACTCATTGGAAATGATGTAGGGGTAATGTCATCGATAAAATTTTGGTTGTCAAGCCAATTTGATATGAAGGACTTGGGCGAAGCTAACTATATTCTAGGGAACAAGCTTTGGCGAGATCATAAGAATAAGATGTTAGGTTTGTCACAAGCTAGATATATAGATAAGATTCTAAAATGGTTTAACATGCAAAACTCCAAGAAAGGGTTACTTCCTTTCAGAAATGGAGTTCCTATGTCTAATGACCAAAGGCCTAAGACTCTTGAGGAAGAAAAAATGATGAGACAAGTTCCCTATGCTTCTACTGTAGGAAGTCTCATGTATGCCATGCTTTATACTAGACTAGATATTTGTTATTCAGTTAGCATGGTCAGCCGATATCAATCAAATCCAGGACCTAAACATTGGCAAGTGTTAAAGTAGATTCTCAAGTATCTAAGGAGAACGAGAAATTATATGCTTGTTTACTGTTGTAAGGATTTGATTCCTATTGGCTATACAGATTCATATTTTCAGTTGGATCTTGATTTCAGAAAATCCACTTCAGGTTGTGTATTCACCTTGGAAGGTGGAGCCATAAGTTGGAGGAGTGTTAAGAAATCTTGTATTGCTGACTCCACCATGGAAGCTAAATATGTTGCCACTTGCGAAGCGGCAAAGGAGGTTATTGGGCTCAAGAAATTCCTTTCTAATCTTGGTGTTGTGAGAATTGAGCAAGTTCCTATTACATTGTTCTACAACAATAGTGGAGTGGTTGCACAATCCAAGGATCCAAGGAATCACAAGAAAGGAAAGCACATAGAGAGAAAATACCACTTCATTCGAGATATTGTTGCTCGTGGAGACGTAATAGTAGCAAAGATTGATAGTGCCAAGAATCTAGCAGATCCTTTTACCAAAACCTTGCCCCAAAAGACTTTTGAGTCACATTTAGAGGAAATGGGAGTTAGATTAGTGCACAATAGTCTTTAGAGCAAGTGGGAGATTGTTAGGATGTATGCCCTTAAATCCTATTGTATGACAATATGTATGACTTAATGTTGTGGTTAATAAAGTTGTTTTATTATTATCCAAAAATAATGATAACATGAATATTGGGACATTATCATACAGTCCATGAGATGCATAGTATGTGATTTAGTCAAAGAAGAAATAAATTACAAGTTCTTTGTAAATTCAGAATTTTAGTTTGTAGTCGGTGATGAAATTGGGCATTTCATCTGCAAAGACTATAACATATCAACTAAAATGATTTGTCTTGACCATAGAAATGAAGATTTTTAGTTTGTATGTTGATATATTTTAAGAGTTACAACATATTGAACTGACCACTGTGAGATTATTCTCCTAACGACTATCAAATGAATAATAAACTCATGACTTATATTTACATGAACTCTTAATTCTAAGAGGATAATGAACCTGATCATGAAGGTTAGGTTAGATTGCTTCGATATATCAGGAGTGAGGTTTACAGATACGATCAAAACCTCAGTATATTGGGCAACCACATTTAGTGTTGATGGAACATATATTCTCAAGATGGAATTCATAATCTCTTAACGGAGATACAAAATATTTCCTTGAGATAAATTTAATGAGTTTGGTTATTCAAAGTATTAGGCCTAACCACTTTAGTAAGGAGTTACTAAAGTATATATTTATGGAATTGGATTTCATAAATATATGATGAATAACTTGAAGGATTAAACCAAGTACTCAAGGAATTAAGATGTAGTAATTTTCAAAGAGCCAGTCCATATTCTTGACTTTGTATTACTACGAATATTTTATGAAGGGGTTGCATGTACAATAAAGTTTTGTGATATAATTTATAAATAAGGCCTAGAGTGCAACTATATTTATATAGTGGTATTAAATATAGTTAATGGTAACTTTAGCCATGTCAAGAGTTGACAAAAAAGTTCAAGGCCCATTGGAGCTAGTGTCTTACTGGTCCCTTTTGGTCTCACTTCAAGCCACACACTTAATCCCAATTGGAAAGGCCCAAAAGGCGAGCCCAATTAAATAATCAATTAGATACAAAGGAAGAAACATACAGAATTTTTTTTGTGTGTGAAAATATAACTGTTGAAAAAAATCTAATTTTGTATCTCATACAAAACACATAACAGAATTAAAAAATAAGGATCTATTTCATTCATGATTGACAACATGCACTATGTAAATTTCAGAATTTAAGAACAAGGCAACGTACCTTGGTGTGGAAAAATTCAAAACAAAGATTAGAAGCACTTGGGACCACTTTTAATCTTCACTCCAATTCTGCTTTACGCCCAAGAAGTGTGGTCTTTCAATCAGTTTCCAAAGGAGAATGAAAGTGTGTTTTATACTCTCTCTTTTTCTTTTTCTCTACGCTTCTTAAAAAAAAAAATTTGTATGTTTCTCCCTTTATAACTAACTGAATATCTAATTGGGCTAGCCTATTGGGCCTTTCTAATTGGGCTTTAGTGTGTAGCTTGGAGTGGGACTAAAAGGGACCAATAAGAAGCTAGCTCCAATGGGCCTTGGGCTTCTCCGTTAACTCTTGACAAGTCCAAAGTTACCATTAATTATATTTAATACCACTATATAAATATAATTGTACTCTAGGCCTTATTAATAAATTATATCCCAAGACTTTATTATACACGCAACCCCTTCATAAAATATTCGTAGTAATACAAAGTCATGAATATAGACTGCCATTTTGAAAATTACTACATCTTATCCTTGGGTACCCAGTTTAATCCTTTAAAGTTATTCATTATATATTTATGAAATCTAATTTCATAAATATATACTTTAGTAATTTCTTACTAAAGTAGTTAGGCCTAATTCTCTAAATAACTAAACCCATTAAACTTATCTCAAGGGAATATTTTATATCTCCATCAAGAGACTATGAATTTCATCTTGAGAATATATGTTCCATCAACACTAAATGTGGCTTCCCAACATACTGATGTTTTAACCGTTACTTTAGATCTCACTCCTGATATATCAAAGCAACCTACATGTCATGATCAGGTCGATTATTCTCTCAGAATTAAGAGTTCATGCAAATAGAAGTCGTGAGATGTATTATTCATTTGACAGTCGTTAGGAGAATAATAAATCTCACAGCGGTCTAGTTCAATATGGCTTAACTCTTAAAATATATCAATATATCAACTAGAAGTCTCTACTTCCATGATCAAGATAAATCATCTTAGTTGATATGTTATAGTCTTCGCAAATGAAATGCCCAATTTCATCACCGACTATGAATTATAAATTCTGAGTTTACAAAGAACTTGTGATTTATATCTTCTGTGACTTTTCACATAAATCACATACTATGCATCTCATGGACTATATAATAATGTCCTAATAGGATTTAAGGGCACACAATAGGATTTAAGGGCACACATCCTAACAATCTCCCATTTGCCCTAAAGACTATTGTACATTAATCTAACTCCCATTCCCTCCAAATGTAACTCAAAAGTCCTTTGAGGTAGGGTTTTGGTAAAAGGATCTGCTAGATTATTTGCACTTTCAATCTTTGCTACCTGAACATCTCCACGAGCAACAATGTCTCGAATGATGTGATACTTTCTCTCAATGTGCTTTCCTTTCTTATGATTTTTGGATCTTTAGATTGTGCAACCGCTACACTATTGTCGCAAAATAATGTGATGGGAACTTCCTCAATTCTTACAACACCAAGATCAGAAAGGAATTTCTTGAGCTAAACAGCTTCCTTTGCTGCTTCACAAGTAGCAACGTACTCAGCTTCCATGGTGGAGTCTGCAATACAAGATTGCTTAACACTCCTCCAACTTATGGCTCCACTTCCCAAGGTGAAAACACATCCCAAAGTGGATTTTCTGAAATCTAGATCCAACTGAAAATCTGAATCTGTATAGCCAATGGGAATCAAATGCTCACTATGGTAAACAAGCATATAGTTTCTCATTCTCTGTAGATACTTAAGAATATGCTTTACAGCTTGCCAATGTTTTGGTCTTGGATTTGATTGATATCAGCTGACCATGCCAACTGAATAACAAATATCTGGTCTAGTACAAAGCATGACATACATGAGACTTCCCACTGCAGAAGCATAAGGAACTTGTCTCATTATATTTTCTTCCTCTTGAGTCTTAGGCCTTTGGTCATCAGACAGAGGAACTCTATGTCTAAAAGGAAGCAATCCTTTCTTGGAGTTTTGCATGCTAAACCATGCTAGAACCTTGTCTATATATCTAGCTTGTGATAAGCCTAACATCCTATTCTTGCAATCTCGCTAAAGCTTGATCCCTAGAATAAAGTTAGCCTCACCTAAGTCCTTCATATCAAATTGGCTTGACAACCAAACTTTAACCAATGACATTACCCCTACATCATTCCCAATGAGTAGAATATCATCAACATAAGCCACTAGGAACATTATTACTTTATCTCGATGTGTTTTGTACACACATGGTTCATCAATATTTTATTCAAAACCAAAAGACTTGATTGCTTGATAAAATTTGATGTTCCATGACCTAGATGCTTGCTTAAGTCTATAAATGGACCTTTTCAACTTGTATACCATATGTTATTGGTTCTTTGCTATGAATCCTTCCAGTTGCAACATGTATATTTCTTCTTCAAGATTGCTATTAAGAAATGCAGTCTTGACATCGATTTGCCAAATCTCACAATCATAATGAGCAACAATGGATAAGAGAATTCTGATAGATTTAAGCATGGCTATTGGCGAAAAAATTTCATCATAATCAATACCATCCTTTTGTGTATACCCTTTCACCACTAGCCTTGCTTTAAAGGTTTCAACCTTTCCATCTATCCCTCTCTTCCTCTTGTAAATCCATTTGCAACCAACATGTTTAATGCCATTAAGCGCCTTTACAAGATCCCATTCATGGCTTCATCATAAGTGTAAGGATCCGATTCAGACTCTTCTGAGATAGCTTTATAGGTATCTCCCAAACCTATAAATCTTATAAGAGACCGAATAATTCTCCCACTACGACAAGGCATCTTTGTACTAGACATCTCATGAGTAGTATCTTGTGGTGTATCAAAAACAGCTACATCATCCCTAGTTTCATCCATTGGTTGTTCAACTACAAGTTCATTCATTTCAGCCAAGACAACTCTACTTCTAGGAGTATAATCATTCATATAGTCATTTTCCAAGAATTTGTCATTTGTGCTAACAAACACTTTATTATCCTTATGACTATAGAATAAACCTCCAGCAATTCCTTTTGGATACCCTACAAAGAAAACCACTTCTGTTTTAGACTGTAACTTATCAGGCTTTTCTTTCAACACATGTGCTGGACAACCCCAAATGTGGAGATGTCTCATAGGCTTACGCCCATTCCACAACTCTACAGGTGTTTTAGGAACAGACTTTGAAGGTATTAAATTCAGAAGATACATTGCAGTACTTAAGGCATATCCACAAAAGGAAATTGGTAGAGTCGAATAACTCAACATGGACCTAACCATATCTAAAAGAGTTCTATTCCTTCTTTCTGCAGCACCATTTTGTTGTGGAGTTCCAGGTGCAATCATCTAGGATATAATCCCATTTTTAGTCAAGTAATCCTTGATGTCACTAAGAAGGTATTCGCCACCTCGATCAGATCAAATGGCTTTTATGCGTTTACCAAGTTAATTCTCAACTTCAGCCCTAAACTCTTTGAACTTTTCAAATGCTTCGGACTTCCATTTTATTAGGTACACATAACCAAATCTAGAGTAATAATCAGTGAAAGGAATGAAATACTCATAGCCACTTCTTGCTTGGATTGACATAGGACCACATACATCTGAATGTACTAGTTCTAGCAAATCTTGGACTCTTCTACCTTTTACATTAAAAGGCTGTTTGGTCATTTTACCTTCCAAACAAGATTTGCAAACTGGAAAACCATCAAAGTCCATGGGCTGTAAAAGTCTATCTTTGATTAGTTTTTGAATCCTACTTGAATTAATATGACCCAAACGCAAGTGTCAAAGATATGCTTCACTAGTAGAAGGAAACTTTCTCTTTAATGATTTCACATGTGAATTATTATCTAATTCAGAATTATATAATTTATTCTTATCAAGAGTTAAAATATAAAGACCATCCATAATATTGCCAGAACAGATAAACATTTTATCCTTCTTTATTACAACATTGCCTTTTAGGATAACACAATATCCATGCTTACCTAAATAAGTTGCAGAAATTAAATTTCTACGAACATTAGGTACATACAAATAGTCTTCTAATATTAAAACTCTAGACTTAAAGCATAAATTAAATACTCCAACAGCTACAACCGGAACCCTACTCCCATTAGCCAAAATAAAAAATAGTTCTCCCTCATTCAACTTTCTGATCTCCTGGAACCTCTGCAAAGAATTGCAGATATGATTAGTACAACCTGAATCCACACACCAGGAATCCGTTGGATTCTGTACCAAACATATTTCAAGAAGAAATGAACTTTTCACACCCTTATTCTTGGCAGCATTGAATGTTGGACAATTCCTCTTCCAATGTCCTTTCTCATAACAATGGAAACACTTTCCTTTGGTTTTCTTTCCTTTGTTGGCAACTCCTAAGGCAATTTGTTTACCATCTTTCTTAGTGAAGTCTTTCTTCTTCTTCTTCTTCTTCTTCTTCTTCTTACCCTTGCCTTTCGACTTAGGTTGAGAAGTAGAAGCTTCACCAACATTGGCTACAACACTAGAAGTACCAAGGATGCCTTCCGCTGCTACCAACTCATTCATTAATTCAGACAATGAATAAATCTTTTTGTTCATATTATAATTAAGTCTGAATTCCTTGAATGATTCCGGTAGTGACTGGAGTATTATATCCACTTGGGATTCTCCATCAATATCGGCACCTAAAACTTTCAATATATTTAGATTAGATATCATCCTAAGACAATGCTCCCTCACTGAAGTACCTTCAGCCATTTTGGTATTATAAATTTGCCTCATAGTTTCTTGCTTTGCAGAACGACCTTACTCACCAAACATCTTAGTCAGACTAAGCATTATGTCTGAAGCAAGTTCTACATCCTACATTTGATGTTGTAAAACATTTGAGATAGATGCTAGGCACTTGGCCATCTCATTAGATTTCTGCCAACGATCATATCGTTATTTTTCCTCAAGATGAGCATCTAATGAAGGAAAGTTAGGACATAGTTGAGTAAGCACATATTTGTGCTCTTCAGCAGTTAAAACAATTTCCAAATTTCTTTTCTAGTCAACATAGTTGGATCCAGTCAGTTTGTTTGGTTAAGAATAGCAACAAGTGGGCTAAATGATGCCATGATTTAAATCTAAAAATAATAAACATGAATATAATAAGTAAACTGGACATTATCAATTTAGCATATAAGCATATAATATGGAACCTTAACAAAACCATAAAATAATATATGCAACGACAACTCAATCTATGTCTATAATTCCTTGGTAGCAAGTTTATTATAAACACATTAATTGGTTGAGAAGTATTCTCATTATTAGTGCTATCATGATAATTCTTATCAAACATTAATAATATGTCATTTTACATTTAGCCTCTAAGTAATAATAGCAAGAACTCAGCATAGAGGATACTATAATACTTAGTCTAGTGTATATCATTGTCTAGAATTATGTGTAGCCACATTTCATCCCTTTAATAAGCTTATTTTGTAGTATAATGATAAAAACACCCTCCGCATGGAATGCAAAGCTCGAAGCTAAGATAAGGTGTTTATCAAATCACTATAAACCAGGAAATTCAATCTTGCAGGACCATGAAATAAATACTCTCTGCATGGAATGCTAAGCTCGAGGCAAAGACAAAGTATATATTTCACACTACTATGAACCAACAATGGAGGCCGTGAGATGCAACCCTTGTATCTCTCTCCCACTAGATATTTTAAAATAAAGGTTTTTAAAATCAAGTACCATAATAATGCTAGACAATTTGAAAACCTAGTCCTAATCTCATTAGGAATAAATTTTATAATCTTAGCATTAATATATATAAATATATATATAACGTAACGTAAACTCATATATATTTATAAAACTATATTATATTATATATATATATATATATAATATAATATATATATAGTAAGCAGGCCTAATTCTAGGATGATTTCCAGAATACTTCAGACGCCTCACTCAGCTTTGCCTCCTCTTTACAACCCTTAGTATTGTAATAGATGGCAATCCCAATTTACATTTATAATACCTCAGTCGGTTTTTACTTTTGTAACCACATGGCCTCAAGTCGGCACTTCACCACATGACCTCAGTCGGCCCTTCCGCACATAACCTGTAACTTACACCTTTTGGTATCAGAGCCAAGTTATTTGGCCGGTCGAGTTGTAAGTTACTTTTATTATCAATCAAGTTGGACGGTATTACCGCCATAGTTATTAAAGTTATTTTAAGTATTATTAGTATTTTGAATTATTTTCATGGGTATATCATCCACTCCATATATCTTGTTTTACATTTATTTCTTGATAACTCTTCCATTCCCATTCATTTATTCATACATCTGTTATTTCTTCACCATCTTTGTGTATCTCTACATTCTTCGTTGGATCATTCATGAATGGTAGGTTGAGCCTCCTTCTTTATCTATCTGTTTATTATTCTGTGTTTATTTGTTTAGATTAACCGTTATATCCCAGTTGCCTACTTCTTCTTGTTTTTGTGTTTAACCCAGAAAGTTTGTTTCAGCAGTATCCTAATGAGTCTTGTAGAGCCGAGCTTCAACATGTCCTTGATTGTAAATCTCGTCATCTTCCTGTTATCGGTTTGGTTTAGCCCATGTGAGCCGAGGGTAGGCGTTTAGGGTGGTCCCCGTGTTGGAAGAAAGGGTAAGGTAAACGGAAGTTGAATAAATTTTGTAGTCTCAGAAAGGTTACTCCGTTTCAGATCTAAAGGTTAGTTTCAGAAGTTTGAGGATAAAGACAACAAGGTTCTAATTGTTAGTTTAAACTTCTAAATCCAAAACAATGAATAGGTTGTTTAGAAGTTTCTCTTCTACCAGTTCTAGGTGTCCCCAACCTTCATCCCTCCCAGAGATCCCACAAGATGTTGGAATTATTAACTCAGAATCTTTAGAGTTGTCAGACTTAGATTTAGACATAGGAGATTGGAACATCCCCAAGGTACCTACCAACCAGATCTATAGGTCTTCATGGTCCATGAAGAAAGCCTTCATGACAGACTACCATGTTAAAACCATAGAACAAGTTTATGGGATAAACAAGGAGTACGAGACGTGCTACCTGTTGAACCCATCCACCATAGTTGCCCATAGGAAGAAAGGTCATAACTTCCTACACATAGGTTTAGTCCAGGTTGGAGTTAAACCTCTTGTCAGAGACACCCGTCACATAAGATTTGATGACAGCCTCTAGGAACCATAGAAACCAGTTTGAGTAGTGGACCAGTTCATTTCAACTGCTTCCCTAACTTTACAGTTCACATCCATGATGACAATGTCATCGAAGCCCTCACACTTAATATCAAGACCAATGGAACCCTCATGAAGCAGGGAACCAGCCAGATAGCCTTGATATACAGAGTCTTCTACAAGTACATGAGAACAAATCTCAACATCCAAACACTAGATAAGAAGAAGAACGGTGAGACGACCTTCATCTAGACTACTGACCCTAGAGCCAAGATCGAGGTTTCAAGGACCCTCAAATGGCCAGAAGTCACCTTCCCTACACACTAGACTTTAGAGAATGAAAACCATCCTCTACAGATCCAAGCCCCAGCTCAGAATCTAGATCTAGATTTTGTCCAACAACTAGCCGACGGTACAGTTAGGTTAAACTTCGACAGATCCAGGTTTAGTACCCCTTTGGTTTATGAGTATAGGTCGCCCCTTTATAATCCAAGGTCTAGATCCCCAGTAGATCTACACCAACCCATTAGATAGCCACCTATCTTGCTTAGGGATAGACTAGCATCCCAATGTAGCTCATCCAGACCCCGTGCACCTTTTCCAAGATCTAGAAGAGACCTAGGACCAGAACTCCAAGGAATCAAATCTAGTTCCCACGTTAGCACACCTTACTACACAGCTAGGCAGAACTCTGTTGTTGATCAAGAGGAAGACGACAACCGAGAGTAATCCCCTCCATCCCCATCTGGGACTGATATGGTACAGCAACCATTTTAGCAAGAACCCCAGTATCCTATAGACCACTAGCTTATGGTTATTAGGAGACCTTCACCCCTGATATGAAAACCTTAGGCCATGAATTTGACTCTAAAAAGAACAGACTCAAAAGAGAAGCCTATAAAGCCAATCATACCAGAGAACAAAAAGTTGAATTTTGAATGCTTGGAAAACATTCATGAAAGAGATATCCAACAATGTCCCTTTCTTTGAATATTTCGAAGAGCATTTCAAGTGGCACAAAAAGACTTGTGTCCTCACTAGGGCATGGACTAAGGAAACTAAGGAAGTTGTCCAGTCCAGTCATCCACCCCTAGAAGCCATAACCTTTCAGCACCGAGGAAGTGATATAGTTGCTTCACCCTTTAAAGTTCCCACAGTTGAGGAAAAACTGATCAAAAAGGTGATAGAACAAAACAACTATACCAACCAGTGTTTAGATGTTATAGGTAAACAGCTCGATAGGATAGAAGATAAGGTTGAAAACAAGGTCATCCTCCAGACAGGAAGCCCTAGCAAACCTATCCAATCCATAGAAAAACCTTTAGTCAAGTTACCCATAGCTAGGCATAACAGCCTTAGATTTAAGGATAAAACAACCTTAGAAATAGTCACCCAAAAGCTTGAAGAGCTTGCGAAATAGAAACCAGCCATCACTTCGCATAGAAAAACCTCCCAACTTAAAGTTCTTAAAGCCCATAAAGCCACTAGAAGTACAACCTCATCTGACAATGAGAAAGAATCTCTAGAAGCCAAATGGAAAATCTTAAGACAAAAAAGATTAGACAATGGGGATAGTAGAGGCCCAAAATTAAGAATTGCCTCCAAAGCCTACAGAAGGGGAAAACTCAAGAAAAGTAATCCCATTCCACAAGCATCAAGAAAATGCTCCAAATGTGGAAAGAGACGACATATCAGAAAAGAATGTCCAGCCAAATCCTTTGACACTATCCAAACCCTAGATATGGAAAACAGTAAACTAACGATACAGCAACCGCAGGGAAATTCAAAGGAAACCCATCATAGATCCACTAGAACTATGAAGGAAGTTACAGTCAACGACCTTCAAAAGGAAGCCAAACAAACAAAATTAGAAATTAGAACCCTTAGGCAGAACCTTAAGGGCAACCACGGTCCTTAAAGCCAGAGGATTCACCAAGATATTTCTCATCAAGGCAATGAGGAAAGTCCCTCATTTCAGAACCCTTTTGATGAAAAAATAAGGATTGATGAAACAGTTAACCCTACAGCACACATGGATCAAGAACGAACTCAAGAAAAGTTCTTTGATACCATTGATAGGATTAGTGGTCAAAGATGGCACTCCAAGGTCAGGATTGTCGTCAGCAAGGAATTTGAATTTGAATTTAAGACAGTAGCCTTGATAGATTCAAGCGCTGACCTCAACTGCATACAAGAAGGAATTATTCCCTCCAAGTATTTCAAAAAGACTAGGGAAAGGTTGACTTCCGCGAGTGGCAGAAATATGCAGATTAAATTCAAACTTCCGAAGGCCCATGTTTGTCAAGATAGCATATGTTTCAAAACAACATTTGTCCTTGTCAAAAACATAATTGATAGGGTAATCCTAGGAAACCCTTTCATGTGTTCCCTATACCTTTTCACAGTGGATAGTGAAGGACTCATTATTCATCCCTTTGGCCAGAAAGTCAAGTTTAAGTTTATTAGAGGCCCAGAACCCAGGAATATTCATAGCCTCCAAAAAATCCTTACTACTAAAACCCTGGAACTAATTAGTGCCAAGACCCAGCATCTTAAGCACTTGCAAGATGAATTAAGATACAAGAAAGTTGAAGAACAACTAACTTGTAAAAGCCTCCAAGAAAAGATCAAAAAGTTTGAAGAAAAACTTAAGCAGGAAGTTTGCTCTGATCTACCCACAGCTTTTTGGCATAGAAAGAGACACGAGGTAGCTCTCCCATATGTCAAAGGTTTTAGTAAAAAGGACATCCTTACCAAAGCCCGACCTATCCAGATGAATCAGGATTTAATGGATACTTGCAAAGCTGAAATAGAGGATCTCCTTAAAAAAGGTATCATCAGGAAATCTAGATCACCATGGTCTTGCCCAGCCTTTTATGTCCAGAAAAATGCTAAGTTAGAGAGAGGTGTCCCTAGATTAGTTATCAATTACAAGCCCCTTAACAAAGTCTTAGAATGGATAAGATATCCAATTCCCAACAAAAGAGACTTAGTTAATATGCTTAGTAAAGCAGTGGTGTTCAGTAAGTTTGACATGAAGAGTGCATTTTGGCAAATACAAATCAGAGAGTCTGATAGGTATAAGACAGCCTTTACCACACCCTTTGGACACTACGAATGGAATGTAATGCCCTTTGGCCTCAAGAATGCACCCTCTGAATTCCAGAACATCATGAATGAGATTTTCAATCCATTCTCCAGCCATGCCATTGTATACATTGATGATGTACTCATTTTTTTAGAATCTTTAGAACAACATCAAAAACACCTAAGAGCATTTCTCAATACCATCAAGTTTAATGGTTTAGTTGTTTCAGCCCCAAAGATTAAGCTTTTCCAAACTAAAGTTCGGTTCTTAGGTTTTGATATTCATCAAGGAGTTATCAAACCCATAGATAGAGCTATTCAGTTTGTAGATAAGTTTCCAGATGAAATCCTAGTAAAACCCAGCTCTAGAGATTTCTAGGTTCTCTAAATTATATTTTCGATTTCTATCAGAATCTCAGACAACAGTGCAAACCCCTTTTTGATAGACTTCGCACAAATCCATCCCCTTGGACCCCAAGGCATACAGCAGTTGTCCAAGAAATCAAAAAATATGTCAAGACACTCCCTTGCCTAGGAATTCCCTCAACAAATTCCTTCAAGATTGTCCAAACTAATGCCTCTAACATAGGTTATGGTGACATTATCCTTCAGCGTGTTAGTCCTAATTCTTCAGAACAGATAGTCTGTTTTCATTCAGGAATATGGACTCTCACTCAGTTAAATTATAGTACTATTAAAAAGGAAATCTTATCTATAGTACTATGCATTTCAAAATTTCAAAGTGATCTTTTAAATCAAAAGTTTTTAGTAAGGATTGATTGTAAGTCTGCAAAACATGTTTTAGAAAAAGATGTTCAAAACATTGCATCAAAAGAGATTTTTGCACGATGGCAAGCCATCCTTTCAGTTTTTGATTTTGATATAGAATTCATTGAAGGAAACCAAAATAGCATTCCTGATTTCCTAACCCGTGAATTTTTGCATAATCACAACCAAGATGTCCGAGAAGAAACCCGTACAACCCCCAAAAATGTCTAAACTGTTGGGATATTTGTCCTTAAATCCTATTGTATGATGCTATGTATTTTATTATGTAAGACATTATGTATGACTTAATGTTTTGGTTAATAAAGTTGTATTATTATTTGAAAATAATGGTAACATGAATATTAGGACATTATCATATAGTCCATGAGATGCAATAGTATGTGATTTATGTGATTTAGTCACAGAAGATATAAATCACAAGTTCTATGTAAACTCAGAATTATAGTTCATAGTCGGTGATGAAATTGGGCATTTCATCTGCGAAGGCTATAACATATCAACTAAGATGATTTGTCTTGATCATGGAAATAGAGATTTCTAGTTGATATGTTGATATGTTTTAAGAGTTAAGACATATTGAACTGGACCGGTGTGAGATTTATTATTCTCCTAAAGACTGTCAATAGAATAATAAACTCACGACTTATATTTGCATGAACTCTTAATCCTGAGAGGATAATGGACCTGATCATGAAGTGTAGGTTGCTTTGATATATCAGGAGTGAGATCTATGGTTAAGGTCAAAATCTCAGTATGTTGGGCAGCCACATTTAGTGTTGATGGAACATATATTCTCAAGATGGAATTCATAGTCTCTTAACGGAGATATAAAATATTCCCTTGAGATAAGTTTAATGGGTTTGTTATTCAGAGAGTTGGGCCTAACCACTTTAGTAAGGAGTTACTAAAGTATATATTTATGGAATTGGATTTCATAAATATATGATGAATAACTTAAAGAATTAAACCGGGTACTCAAGGAATTAAAATGTAGTAATTAACAAAGTGGCAGTCTCCTTTCATGACTTTGTATTACTATGAATATTTTATGAAGGGGTTGCATGTATAATAGAGTCTTGGGATATAATTTATTAATAAGGCCTAGAGTGCAACTATATTTATATAGTGGTATTAAATATAGTTAATGGTAACTTTGGACTTGTCAAGAGTTGACAGAAAAGCCCAAGGCCCATTGGAGCTAGTGTCTTATTGGTCCCTTTTGGTCCCACTCCAAGCCACACACTTAAGCCCAATTGGAAAGGCCCAAAAGGCCAGCCCAATTAGATAATCAGTTAGATACAAAGGGAGAAACACACAGAATTTTTTGAGATAATGTGTAGAGAATTTGTAGAGATTTCATAGAGAAAAAGAGAGAGTGTGAGACACACTTTCATATTCTCCCTTTGGAACTGATTGAGAGACCACACATCTTGGGCGTTAGTGGAATTGGAGTGAAGATTGAAAGTATTCCCAAGTGCTTCCGTTCTTCAAGTTTTGAAATTCACCGCTCCAAGGTACACTCTCTTGTTCTCTAATTCTGAAATTTAAATAGCCCATGTTAACTTGTATGTATGAAGTAGATCCGTTTACATTATATTTTCTTCCGCTGCGCATGTATGATTCCAACATAAACATCAAACCACCAGTAGCACTAGTCAGGCAAAGAACCCTGGTAAGCTAATACCAATCACCCCAAGCCAAATAGTGCCTTTTTCCCAGGCAAAGAACCCTGTTCAACCTCCAGTTTCTCCTTCAGCTATTGCCAATCGTTATTTGGTCTCCATAATTCGGCCACCCTATGGACAGCCCAGCTACAGCTCGACACTAATAGCCCCAGCACCTAGGGCCATCAACCCATACTCAGTTGAAGATCCTTTTGGTCCCATCCAAACCCAAAGGACTTCCTCCTACCCATCTAAAAAAGAAAGAACTCCTTATGTTAAGAAAACTTTCACACAGCATATCTCTTATATTGAACCACATTTAGTTCATATAACAGATCCTCTTGCTCTTGCTATGGAAGTCTTACCACAAGGATGGCATTTCTTGCCAAAACATCCAGAGAAAAGTATCAAGTTCTATAGGAGCATCCTCATCCAGGAAAATTCTGCTCATATAGAAAACATCCTGAACAAAGCGGACCCCTCAGCAGTCCTCTATCATAAGTTCATCATGACAGGTTTTCTCAGTTGCAAGGATTGGGGAGAACACCCCTCACAGTTGAAAATCCTGAAGAATTGCAAATCTCTCATAGGTTCAGAACTCCATTATAGCTATTATGATTATATGGATGCCTTTGAGAAAGTCTTATTATACCAGAATAAGAACTATGACCATTAATGGTTTTTAATGTTTGGCAAAGAATTCTTTGGACAGATTCCATCATGGTTCCTCAAGTGGTGGGAAATGTTTGGCTCAATCCCTCAGATCTTCCCAGAACCCCTCCAAGAAGCTTTAAGGTATTTTGATACGAAATTCAGAAACTCGAGCCATCGCTCTTAGTTTCTAGCAATCCTACACTTCTCTATCAGATACAGAGTCCACTGGATTAGCAAATGGGATTATAAGATCACCAACAACCTATTAGATGGAGAATTTTCAGTAAAGTGGTGGGACAACCTAAGGTTTGATCAAATCATCACCCAGGTCTACAAGGAATTTCCTCCTTATGTCCTTCAACCCATTGCTCATAGAACGAGATCTCAGTCCAGCCTAGACTCCGTCCAGATCACCAAAAAATCTAGTAAAGAACTTAAAGATCTTGCTGAGCAGTTAATCCATCAAGCAAAACAGTTAGAGTCAGAAGAAAGAGTTTCTCCTGCCTTATCAGAAGCTTCAGTAAACCGAGAACCATTCGACTCCTACCAGGATGCACAGGATCCTTATGGAGCTTACAAATTGAATGAAGACTAAACTATTCTAACTAGCACCAGTCACTGCTCAGAGAATTGCGGTTAGTATTCAACAAGCAGCACCAGTCACTATTTCAACAGTACTTGCATCAAACAGACAAGTCACTGTTCACCTACAGTACCAGCCACTACGGATGAACAGTACTCAGAAAAGCAAGGGACAAGCTATTATTCATATCAGTAACAGTTACTATTCACTAAACAGTACCTAGCACAATAGTCCAGAATCACTGTTTGCTTTCGGTGGAAAAGAAATTCACCTTCAGTAAAAGCAATTCACCTTCCGTGATTCCAGCAATCAGCAGAAGACTCCAAGGCTCCCTCCAGTCTATTTAAGGCAGCCAAGGACTCATTCTTAAGCAGGCCTAATTTTAGGAAGAGTTCCAGAATACTTCAGACGCCTCACTCAGCTTTGCCTCCTCTTTACAACCCTTAGTATTGTAATAAATGGTAATCCCAGTTTACATTTGTAATACCTCAGTCGGTTTTTACTTTTGTAACCACATGGCTTCAGTTAGCCCTTCACATTCTGAGCTAGGGCTTGGATCTGTAGAGGATGGTTTTCATTCTCTAAAGTCCAATGTGTAGGGAAGGTGACTTCTGACCATTTAAGGGTCTTTGGAACCTCGATCTTGGCTCTGGGGTCAGTAGTCTGGATGAGGGTCGTCTCACCCTTCTTCTTCTTATCCAGCGCTTGGATGTTGAGATTCATTCTCATGCACTTGTAGTAAACTCTATATATCAAGGCTATCTAGCTGGTTCCCTGCTTCATGAGGGTTCCATGGGTCTTGATATTAAGTGTGAGGGCTTCGATGACATTGTCATCATGGATGTGAACTGTAAAGTTAGGGAAGCAGTTGAAGTGAACTAGTCCACTACTCAAACTGGTTTCTATGGTTCCTAAGAGGCTGTCATCAAATCTTATGTGACAGGTGTCTTTGAGGGCCATAAGGATTGAGTTGTTCAACCCTTCTCTAACAAGAGGTTTAACTCCAACCTAGACTAAACCTATATATAGGAAGTTATGCCCTTTCTTCCTATGTGTAACTATGGTGGATGGGTTTAACAGGTAGCACATCTCGTACTCCTTGTTTATCCCATAAACTTGTTCTATGGTTTTAACATGGTAATCAGTCATGAGGGCCTTCTTCATGGACCATGAGACCTATAGATCTAGCTTGTGGGTACCTTTGGGATATTCCAATCTCCTATGTCTAATTCTAGATCTGATAACTCTAAGGATTTTGAGTTAATAATTCCAACATCTTGTGGGATCTCTGAGAGGGATGAAGGTTGGGGACACCTAGAACTAATAGAAGAGAAACTTCTAAACAACCTATTCATCGTTCTGGATTTAAAAGCTTAAACTAACAATTACAACCTGGTTGTCTTTATCCTCAAACTTTTGGATCTAACCTTTAGATCTTAAACAGAGTAACCTTTCTAAGACTACAAACTTTATTCAACTTCCGTTTACCTTACCCTTTCTTCCAACACGGGGACCACCCTAAACGCCTACCTTCAGCTCACACGGGCTAAACCAAACCGATACCAAGAAGATGACGGGATTTACAGTCAAGGACATGTCGAAGCTCGGTTCTACAAGACTCATCAGGATACTGCTGAAACAAACTTTCTGGGTTAAACACAGAAACAAGAAGAAGCAGGCAACTGGGATATAACGGTTAATCTGAACAAATAAACATAGAATAATGAACATATAGATAAAGAAGGAGGCTCAGCCTACCATTCATGAATGATCCAACAAAGAATGAAGAGATACACAAAGATGGTGAAAAAATAACAGATGTATAAATAAATGAATGGGAATGGAAAAGTTATCAAGAAATAAATGTAAAACAAGATATATGGAGTGGATGATATACCCATGAAAATAATTCAAAATACTAATAATGCTTAAAATAACTTTGATAACTATGGCGGTAATACCGTCCAACTTGATTGATAATAAAAGTAACTTACAACTCGACCAACCAAAAAACTTGGCTCTGATACCAAAAGGGGTAAGTTACAGATTATGTGCGGAAAGGCCGACTGAGGCCATGTGGTGAAGGGCAGACTGAGGCCATGTGGTTACAAAAGCAAAAACTGACTGAGGTATTACAAATGTAAACTGGGATTGCCATCTATTACAATACTAAGGGTTGTAAAGAGGAGGCAAAGCTGAGTAAGGCTCCTGAAGAATTCTGGAACTCTTCCTAGAATTAGGCCAGCTTAAGAATGAGTCCTTGGCTACCTTAAATAGACTGGAGGGAGCCTCAGAGTCTTCTGCTGATTGCTGGAATCACGGAAGGTGAATTGCTTTTACTGAAGGTGAATTTCTTTTCCACCGAAAGCAAACAGTGATTTTGAACTATTGTGTTGGGTACTGTTCAGTGAATAGTAACTGTTACTGTTCGTGAATAGTAGCTTGTCCCTTGCTTTTCTGAGTACTGTTCATCCGTAGTGGATGGTACTGTAGGTGAACAGTGACTTGTCTGTTTGCTGCGGGTACTGTTGAAACAGTGACCGGTGCTGCTTGTTGAATAGTAACCGCAATTCTCTGAGTAGTGATTGGTGCTAGTCAGAATAGTTTAGTCTTCATCCAATTTGTAAGCTCCATAAGGATCCTGTGCATCCTGGTAGGAGTCGAATGGTTCTCGGTTTATTGAAGCTTCTATGAGGCAGGAGAAACTCTTTCTTCTGACTCTAACTGTTTTGCTTGATGGATTAACTACTCAGTAAGATCTTTAAGTTCTTTACTAGATTTTCCAGTGATCTGGACGGAGTCTAGGCTGGACTGAGATCTCGTTTTATGAGCAATGGGTTGAAGGACATAAGGAGGAAATTCCTAGTAGACCTGGGTGATGATCTGATCAAACCTTAGGCTGTCCCACCATTTTACTGAAAATTCTCTGTCTAATAGGTTGTTGGTGATCTTATAATCCCATTTGCTAATCCAGTGAACTCTGTATCTGATAGAGAAGTGCAGGATTGCTGGAAACTGAAAGCGATGGCTCGAGGTTCTGTACTTCGTATCAAAATACCTTAGAGCTTCTTGGAGGGGTTCTGGGAAGATTTGAGGGATTGAACCAAACATTTCCCACCACTTGAGGAACCATGCTGGAATCTGTCCAAAGAATTCTTTGCCAAACATTAAAAACCATGAATGGTCATAGTTTTTATTCTGGTATAATAGGACTTTCTCAAAGGTGTCCATATAATCATAATAGCTATAATGGAGTTCTGAACCTGTGAGAGATTTGCAATTCTTAAGGATTTTCAACTGTGAGGGGTGTTCTCCCCAATCCTTGCAACTGAAAAAACCTGTGATGATGAACTTATGATAGAGGACTGCTGAGGGGTCCGCTTTGTTCAGGATGTTTTCTATATGAGCAAACTTTTCTTGGATGAGGATGCTCCTATAGAACTTGATACTTTTCTCTGGATGTTTTGGCAAGAAATGCCATCCTTGTGGTAAGACTTCCATGGCAAGAGCAAGAGGATCTGTGATATGAACTAAATGTGGTTCAATATAAGAGATATGCTGTGTGAAAGTTTTCTTAACATAAGGAGTTCTTTCTTTTTTAGATGGGTAGGAGGAAGTCCTTTGGGTTTGGATGGGACCAAAAGGATCTTCAACTGAGTATGGGTTGATGGCCCTAGGTGCTGGGGCTGCTAGTGCCGAGCTGTAGCTGGGCTGTCCATAAGGTGGCCTTTCATAATTTGGTTTTGGAATTGTGGAGACCAAATAACGATTGGCAATAGCTGAAGAAGAAACTGGAGGTTGACTAGGGTTCTTTGCCTAGGAAAAAGGCATTATTTGGCTTAGGGTGATTGGTACTAGCTTACCAGGGTTCTTTGCATGACTAGTGCTACTGGTGGTTTGATGTTTAGACATTTTTGGGGGTTGTACGGGTTTCTTCCAGGACATCTTGGTTGTGATTCTGCAAAAGTTCACGGGTTAGGAAATTAGGAATGCTGTTTTGGTTTCCTTCAATGAATTCTATATCAAAATCAAAAACTGATAGGATGGCTTGCCATCGTGCAAAAATCTCTTTTGATGCAATGTTTTGAACATCTTTTTCTAAAACATGTTTTGCAGACTTACAATCAATCCTTACTAAAAACTTTTGATTTAAAAGATCACTTTGAAATTTTGAAATGCATAGTACTATAGATAAGATTTCCTTTTTAATAGTACTATAATTTAACTGAGTGGGAGTCCATATTCCTAAATGAAAACAGACTATCTGTTTTGAAGAATTGGGACTAACATGCTGAAGGAGAATGCCACCATAACCTATGTTAGAGGCATCAGTCTGGACAATCTTGAAGGAATTTGCTGAGGGAATTCCTAGGCAAGGGAGTGTCTTGATATATTTTTTGATTTCTTGGACAACTGCTGTATGCCTTGGGGTCCAAGGGGATGGATTTGTGCGAAGTCTATCAAAAAGGGGTTTGCACTATTGTCTGAGATTCTGATAGAAATCGGAAATATAATTTAGAGAACTTAGAAATCTCTAGAGCTGGGTTTTACTAGGATTTCATCCGGAAACTTATCTGCAAATTGAATAGCTCTATCTATGGGTTTGATAACTCCTTGATGAATATCAAAACCTAAGAACCGAACTTTAGTTTGGAAAAGCTTAATCTTTGGGGCTGAAACAACTAAACCATTGAACTTGATGCTATTGAGAAATGCTCTTAGGTGTTTCTAATGTTGTTCTAAAGATTCTAAAAAAATGAGTACATCATCAATGTATACAATGGCATGACTGGAGAATGGATTGAAAATCTCATTCATGATGTTCTGGAATTCAGAGGGTGCATTCTTGAGGCCAAAGGGCATTACATTCCATTCGTAATGTCCAAAGGGTGTGGTAAAGGCTGTCTTATACCTATCAGACTCTCTGATTTGTATTTGCCAAAATCCATTCTTCATGTCAAACTTACTGAACACCACTGCTTTACTAAGCCTATTAACTAAGTCTCTTTTGTTAGGAATTGGATATCCTATCCATTCTAAGACTTTGTTAAGGGGCTTGTAATTGATAACTAATCAAGGGACACCTCTCTCTAACTCAGCATTTTTCTGGACATAAAAGGCTGGGCAAGACCATGCTGATCTAGATTTCCTGATGATACCTTTTTTAAGGAGATCCTCTATTTCAGCTTTGCAAGTATCCATTAAATCCTGATTCATCTGGATAGGTCAGGCTTTGGTAGGGATGTCCTTTTTACTAAAACCTTTGACATATGGGAGAACTACCTCGTGTCTCTTTCTATGCCAAAAAGCTGTGGGTAGATCAGAGCAGACTTCCTGCTTAAGTTTTTCTTCAAACTTTTTGATCTTTTCTTGGAGGCTTTTACAAGTTAGATGTTCTTCAACTTTCTTGTATCTTAATTCATCTTGCAAGTGCTTAAGATGCTGGGTCTTGGCACTAATTAGTTCCAGGGTTTTAGTAGTAAGGATTTTTTGGAGGCTATGAATATTCCTAGGTTCAGGGCCTCTAATAAACTTAAACTTGACTTTCTGGCCAAAGGGATGAATAGTGAGTCCTTCACTATCCACTGTGAAAAGGTATAGGGAACACATGAAAGGGTTTCCTAGGATTACCCTATCAGTTATGTTTTTGACAAGGACAAATGTTGTTTTGAAACATATGCTCTCTTGACAAACATAGGCCTTCGGAAGTTTGAATTTAATCTGCATATTTCTGCGACTCGCGGAAGTCAACCTTTCCCTAGTCTTTTTGAAATACTTGGAGGGAATAATTCCTTCTTGCATGCAGTTGAGGTCAGCGCCTGAATCTATCAAGGCTACTGTCTCAAATTCATATTCAAATTCCTTGCTGACGACAATCCTGACCTTGGAGTGCCATCTTTGACCATTAATCCTATCAATGGTATCAAAGAACTTTTCTTGGGTTGGTTCTTGATCCATGTCTGCTGTAGGGTTAACTGTTCATCATTCCTTATTTTTTCATCAAAAGGGTTCTGAAATGAGGGACCTTTCTCATTGCCTTGATGAGAAATATCTTGGTGAATCCTCTGGCTTTAAGGACCGTGGTTGCCCTTAAGGTTCTGCCTAAGGGTTCTAATTTCTAATTTTGTTTGTTTGGCTTCCTTTTAAAGGTCGTTGATTGTAACTTACTTCATAGTTCTAGTGGATCTATGATGGGTTTCCTTTGAATTTCCCTGCGGTTGTTGTATCGTTAGTTTACTGTTTTCCATATCTAGGGTTTGGATAGTGTCAAAGGATTTGGCTGGACATTCTTTTCTGATATGTCCTCTCTTTCCACATTTGGAGCATTTTCTTGATGCTTGTGGAATGGGATTACTTTTCTTGAGTTTTCCCCTTCTGTAGGCTTTGTAGGCAATTCTTAATTTTGGGCCTCTACTATCCCTATTGTCTAATCTTTTTTGTCTTAAGATTTTCCATTTGGCTTCTAGAGATTCTTTCTCATTGTCAGATGAGGTTGTACTTCTAGCGGCTTTATGGGCTTTAAGAACTTTAAGCTAGGAGGTTTTTATGTGTGGAGTGATGGCTGGTTTCTACTTCGCAAGCTCTTCAAGCTTTTGGGTGACTATTTCTAAGGTTGTTTTATCCTTAGATCTAAGGCCGTTATGCCTAGCTGTGGGTAACTTGACTAAAGGTTTTTCTATGGATTGGATAGGTTTGCTAGGGCTTCCTGTCTAGAGGATGACCTTGTTTTCAACCTTATCTTCTATCCTATCGAGCTGTTTACCTATAACATCTAAACACTGGTTGGTATAGTTGTTTTGTTCTATCACCTTCTTAACTGGTTTTTCCTCAACTGTGGGAACTTTGAAGGGTGAAGCAACTATATCACTTCCTCGGTGCTTAAAGGTTATGGCTTTTAGGGGTGGATGACTGGACTGGACAACTTCCTTAGTTTCCTTAGTCCATGCCCTAGTAAGGACACAAGTCTTTCTGTGCCACTCGAAATGCTCTTCGAAATATTCAAAGAAAGGGACATTGCTGGATATCTCTCTCATGAATGTTTTCCAAGCATTCAAAACTTCAACTTTTTGTTTTCTGGTATGATTGGCTTTATAGGCTTCTCTTTCGAGTCTGTTCTTTTCAGAGTCAAATTCATCGCCTAAAGCTTTCATATCAGGGGTGAAAGGTCTCCTAATAACCATAAGCTGGTGGTCTATAGGATACTAGGGTTCTTGCTGAAATGGTTGCTGTTCCATATCAGTCCCAGATAGGGATGGCGGGGATTGCTCTTGGTTGTCGTCTTCCTCTTGATTAACAACAGAGTTTTGCCTGGCTATGTAGCAAGGTGTGCTAACCTGGGAACTAGATTTGATTCCTTGGAGTTCTGGTCCTGGGTCTCTTCTAGATCTTGGGAAAGGTGCGGGGTCTAGATGAGCTACACTAGGATGCTGGTCTATCCCTAAGCAGGATGGGGGGTTGCCTAATAGGTTGGTGTAGATCTACTGGGGATCTAGACCTAGGATCATTAAGGGGCGACCTGTACTCGTAATCCAAAGGGGTACTAAAGCTGGATCTGTCGAAACTTAACCTAACTGTGTCGTCGGCTAGTTGTTGGGCAAAATCTAGATATGGATTCTGAGCTAGGGCTTGGATCTGTAGAGGATGGTTTTCATTCTCTAAAGTCCAGTGTGTAGGGAAGGTGACTTCTGACTATTTAAGGGTCCTTGGAACCTCGATATATATATATATATATTATATTATATTATATTATATTATATTATATTATATTATATTATATATATATATATAACATTTAGATTGTTGAAATCCTTTATATACGGATTCAACTTTTCCATGGCATATGACATGTACTTGGTGTATATATAAAAGTCAAGCCATGCAATAGTACCAAGCCGTGCAATGAAGTCAAGCCATGCAATTAGAAGTCAAGCCATGCAATTACAATCCAAAAGGTGCAATGTCAAAGTGCAATAACGTCCTTGACATGCATGTGTCATCAAATCCGTATAGACTACTGATATTTAATGGTCTAACATGCAAAACATGCAAGCCATATGACCAAACGGTGTAGTCATTTATTGTCCAAGCGGTCCAGGCATTACAGTTACTTCAACAATGAATAATTATATCCAAGAAACTACAAAGACAAGGCACCATTAACAAGATGTGGCACTATTCAATCCCACTTGCAATATATATATATACGGATTCCATGAACATTAAAAAACATGACATAACACCATAACTTAATGTAGAAAATTGAAACACAAAGATAACGGTTTTTCTTAAATTTTAAAATTCAATCACATATTATACGATCATGAGATGAAAACTTGGCTCTGATACCAATTGTTGGAAAAAATCTAGTTTTGTATCTCATACAAAACACATAGTGAAAGCAACAAACAATGATCTATTTCATTCATGATTGACAATATGCACTATGTAAATTTCAGAATTTAAGAACAAGACAGCGTACCTTGGTGTGGAGAAATTCAAAAAAAAGATTAGAAGCACTTGGGAGCACTTTTAATCTTCACTCCAATTCCACTTTACGCCCAAGAAGTGTGGTCTCTCAATCAGTTTCCAAAGGAGAATGAAAGTGTGTTTCACACTCTCTCTTTTTCTTTTTCTCTACGCTTCTTAAAAAAAATTCTGTATGTTTCTCCCTTTATAACTAACTGATTATCTAATTGGGTTGGCCTATTAGGCCTTTCTAATTGGGCTTTAGTGTGTGGCTTGGAGTGGGACCAAAAGGGACCAATAAGACACTAGCTTCAATGAGCCTTAGGCTTTTCCGTTAACTCTTGACAAGTCCAAAGTTACCATTAATTATATTTAATACCACTATATAAATATAATTGCACTCTAGGCCTTATTATTAAATTATATCCCAAGACTTTATTATACACGCAACCCCTTCATAAAATATTCGTAGTAATACAAAGTCATGAATATAGACTGCCACTTTGAAAATTACTACCTCTTATCCTTGAGTACCCAGTTTAATCCTGATAGGCCACAAACGCGTTGACCCCTTGTGATTAATTAAGTTGATTAATTAGCCAAGTTATTAATTAATCAAGTTAACATGCAATATCACGTGGCAGCACAAATAAATCACCAAACCAAAAGGGACTAATAAGACACTAGCTCTAATGAGCCTTGGGCTTTTCCGTCAACTCTTGACAAGTCCAAAGTTACCATTAATTATATTTAATATCACTATATAAATATAATTGCACTCTAGGCCTTATTATTAAATTATATCCCAAGACTTTATTATACACGCAACCCCTTCATAAAATATTCGTAATAATACAAAGTCATGAATATAGATTGCCACTTTGAAAATTACTACCTCTTATCTTTGAGTACCCGGTTTAATCCTGATAGGCCACAAACGCGTTGACCCCTTGTGATTAATTAAGTTGATTAATTAGCCAAGTTATTAATTAATCAAGTTAACATGCAATATCACGTGGCAGCACAAACAAATCACCATAACTAAAGTATGCAGCGGAAAAATAAAAGACACGGTGATTTGTTTACGAATGGGGAAAACCTAACGGCAAAAACCCCATCGGGTGATTTAAGGTCACTACTCCCGAAACTCCACTATTATCACAGCAAGCAATTACAAGCAAGGAATCCCAAGTACCTTACCAACCTACAGTTGAACCGTTACCCCAATACGCAGTTGGACTTGCTCTGTAGTGACAGTTTCTCCTTTCAATACACAGCTCCCAAGTACGTGACTAACCAATTGCGCGGATCCCAGTACGCGACTTCAATTCACCAACTAGAGAGAGAGTTGTTAGCTGCAAAGTTCTTCAGATCATCTACACGATGAAGATCAAGAAGATGCTCGGTCACAAAACTCTACTGTGCACATTACACAGCAATCTTCTTCACAAGAGATGAACTAGGGTACGAACTTTGTCTTTGATCACAAATTGCATGAACAAGGATTGCTCAATACTTGTGCAACTTGCATCTTGTTTGACGGCCCTTAAAACAATCCTTTTATATGTCTAGGGTTAGGAGAAAAAAAGTCCCAAAGACACATTCACGGATTAGACTTAAAACAGAACTGAAAATCTGTTTTCTTTAAATCTCGACAGATAAAGGTGTCGAGGATCTGTCGAGAAGCTGTCGAGACTCGGGCTAAAACAGTTTCTTAAAGCTCGATAGATGCATGTGTCGAGACAGGTGTCGACCTTTAGTAAACTTGCACTTCCTTGCTTATTTCTTGGACAAACTTGATGACTTCAATAATTAATCTTGAAACACTGTTTCTTGAAGCATTAAACACATCCTAAATCTACCCAATTACAAGTAAAGTGCGTTTTGTCTAAGGATAAGCCAATTACATAAAATAGCGACATATGTCAACAACTTGAATTATATATGTCCTAACAAATCCTTTAAAGTTATTCATTATAGATTTATGAAATCTAATTTCATAAATATATACTTTAGTAATTTCTTACTAAAGTGGTTAGGCCTAACTCTCTAAATAACTGAACCCATTAAACCTATCTCAAGGGAATATTTTATATCTCCATCAAGAGACTATGAATTCCATCTTGAGAATATATGTTCCATCAACACTAAATGTGGTTGCCCAACATATTGAGGTTTTGACCGTTACTTTAGATTTCACTCCTGATATATCAAAGCAACCTACACGTCATGATCAGGTCCATTATTCTCTTAGGATTAAGAATTCATGCAAATAGAAGTCGTGAGATTTATTATTCATTTGACAGTCGTTAGGAGAATAATAAATCTCACAGCGGTCCAGTTCAATATGTCTTAACTCTTAAAACATATCAACATGTCAACTAGAAGTCTCCACTTCCATGATCAAGACAAATCATCTTAGTTGATATGTTATAGTCTTTGTAGATGAAATGCCCAATTTTATCACCAACTATGAACTATAAATTCTAAGTTTACAAAGAACTTGTAATTTATATCTTTTGTAACTTTTCACATAAATTACATATTATGCATCTCATGGACTATATAATAATGTCCTAATATTCATGTTACCATTATTTTAGATAATAATAAAACAACTTTATTTATCATAACATTAAGTCATGCATAGAATCATACAATAGGATTTAAGAGCACACATCCTAACAATAACACTATTGTGAAATAGTGTGTAAGAAGAGTTCGACATTTTGACATTCTCCCTTAGCTCTTGGAAAACTGATTGAGAGATCACACTTCTTGAGCGTTAGTGGAATTAGAGTGAAGACTTAAATACTAAAATTTACATAGTACATGTTAACATTTGTGAATGAAGTAGAACCACTATTTTTCCGCTGTATATGTTTTGTATGCAATACAAACTTATTATTTATCCAACAGATATGTGGTTCGAAGAGTTAGACATAACCAAGGTTCTGTTTTATACTTAGATAAATAAGGAATGTAACGCATAACGGAATAGATGATTTATGATAGAAAAGACTTTCATTAATAATAATACCTCCACAGATTATTTACATTCCAAGGACATGGTACAATATTTTCATCTAGATCTTCAAGCGAATATGCACCTATTCCAGCTACCGAGGTAATGCGATATGGTCCCTCCCAATTGGGCTCTAATTTTCCCCATGTTAGGTTTTTTGCAGTGCCTAAAACCTTTCTTAATACTAAATCCCCAAGTGTTAATGGCCTTATCCTCATGTTTGAGTCATATCCTTGTTTTAGCTTGTGTTGATAATAGGCCAATTGAACCATGGTAATTTCCCTTCGTTCTACAATTAAATCTAAGCTCTTCTCTAACAGCCCATCATTGTTGCTTGGAGTAAAAGAGTACGTCCTTAGTGTTGGGAATTCAGTCTCAAAAGGAATTATAGCCTTGGCCCGTAGGTCATTGAAAAAGGTGTCTCCCCTGTGGATCTATGAGGTGTAGTTTGATATGTCTAAAGGACGTGTGGTAGCTCTTCCACTCATTTTTCCTTTGCATCATCCAATCTCTTCTTAAGTCCATTCACAATGACCTTTCTTAATACTAAATCCCCAAGTGTTAATGGCCTTATCCTCACGTTTGAGTCATATCCTTGTTTGAGCTTGTGTTGATAATAGGCCAATTGAACCATGGTAATTTCCCTTCGTTCTAAAATCAAATCTAAGCTCTTCTATAACAGCCCATCATTGTTGCTTGGAGTAAAAGAGTACGTCCTCAGTGTTGGGAATTCGGTCTCAAAAGGAATTATAGCCTTGGCCCATAAGTCATTGAAAAAGGTGTCTTCCCTGTGGATCTGTGAGGTGTAGTTCGATATGTCTAAAGGACGTGTGGTAGCTCTTCCACTCATTTTTCCTTTACATCATCCAATCTCTTCTTGAGTCCATTCACGATGACCTTATTGATAGCCTCAACCTATCCATTCCCCCTGTGGGTAAGCTGGGGTGGAATATCTATTCGTAATACCTAGGTCACAACAACACCTCCTGAAGGCTTTGTTATCAAATTGAAAACCATTGTCAAAGATGAGGGTATGAGGAATCCTAAACCGGGTGACAATGTTTTTCCAGACAAACCTCTTAGCATCCATGTCCCTGATATTTGCTAGTGGTTTAGCTTCAACCCACTTAGTAAAGTAATCTGTGCCAACAACCATTTCTTATTCCCTACTACATTAGAAAAAGACCCTACAATATCCAAGCCCTACTGAGCAAAAGGCCAAGGGCTAGACAGAGGATTGAGGAAGCCCCCTAGTTGATGAATGTTGGGAGCAAACCTCTAACACTGGTTGCACTTTTTCACATACTCTTGTGCTTCTCTCTGCATGTTTAGCCAGCAATATCCTTAGTTGAGGGCTTTATGAGATAAGGATCTATCTCCCGTGTGGCTTCCACAAATCCCTTCATGTAACTCCTTTAGGAGTAGTTCTACTGTCTCAGGGTGTATACATAGCAAGTATGGTCTAGAAAAAAGAGTGCTTGTATAACTTTTGGTCCTCGGGCAGCCAAAACCGAGGAGCCTTTCTGCATACCTTGTCAGCCTCAGACTTTCCCTCAGGTAAGATATTTTCTTTAAGAAATAGCACAATGGAATCCATCCAACTAGTTTCCACTTTAATCTGATGAACACGGACCATTTTTTCTTTCATTACAATAAACTTAACTTACACAAGTCTTTAATAAGGATAACTCAAGGTAAGCTTTGCGCGAGGATGTTGTGAGAGTGGCCAGAGAGTCAATGTGGGTATTTCGACTTCTAGGAATTTGCAATAAGGTGAAAGACTCAAACCCTAACTTCTAGGAAAAATCCACGGATCCCTGGCTTCCAATTCTCCCTCCACCTAGCCTACAACCAATCTTAAATCTGAGAACATCTCCACCATTTTTCCTCCCATTTTCTGAATCATAGTCATCCCTACCAATAGAGCCTCATATTCAACTTCATTATTTGTGGCCGAGAAACCCAACCTTAAGGATTTTTCAATGATGATCATCTCAGGAGAAATTATGACTAGCCTCACTCTAGATCCTCTTTGATTTCATGCACCATCAACATATACCCTCCATGATAAAGGCTCTTGCAAAGAGACCATGCCAATCAATTTTTCATCCATGTTCTGCTTCTTAGCCTTCTCTTCCAATGGGGATTTAGCAAACTCGGTCACAAAATCTACGAGAACCTGACCCTTAACAGAAGTACAGGGAATGTACCTAATATTAGAAGCCCCTAGGATGGTGCTCCATTTGGAAATCCTTCCTATGTAATCAACACTTAAAAGTAACATTCTAAGCGACAGTTGGGTTAAAACAACAACTGTGTGGGATTGGAAGTAATGGAAGAGCTTACGCGTAATGTGCATCATTGCTAAAATGGCATTTTCCAGTGGTAGGTAACGAACCTCTGCCTCATGCAATGACTTGCTCATGTAGTAAACTGGCCTCTTCACACCATTGTCAACCCACACCAGTACCAAACTCACAACATGGGAAGCCACGGCAATGTAAGCAAACAAAACCTCATCCTCCTCGAGCCTGGACATAACAGGTGGTCGAGAAAGGTATTCCTAAAGCTACTGAAGGGCCAAAACACACTCCTCAGTCCATTCAAATCTCTTCCACTTATTCAATAGCTGGAAGAACGGTTTACACCTATCTGCGGATCGAGAAATAAATCGGTTCAAGGCAATAGTTATTCTTGTTAATTTTTGAACTTCTTTAGGATTCCGAGATGGATGTAAACTACTAATTGCTTTAACCTAATCAGGATTGACCTCAATCCCATGATGAGTGACCATATAGCCCAAAAATTTACCTGACCCAACGCAAAAGGAGCACTTGGAAGCATTGAGGTGTAGCTAGTGTTTTCTCAGTATTTCAAAAATATTTCTGAGGTCTCCCATGTGTTGGGATATGTGTCCTTAAATCCTATTGTATGATGCTATGTATTTTATTATGTTAGACATTATGTATGACTTAATGTTTTGGTTAATAAAGTTGTATTATTATTTGCAAATATTGGTAACATGAATATTGGGCATTATCATATAGTCCACGAGATGCATAGTATGTGATTTATGTGATTTAGTCACAGGAGATATAAATCACAAGTTCTTTGTAAACTCAGAATTATAGTTCGTAGTCGGTGATGAAATTGGGCATTTCATCTGCGAAGATTATAACATATCAACTAAGATGATTTGTCTTGATCATGGAAATGGAGATTTCTAGATAATATGTTGATATTTTTTAAGAGTTAAGACATATTGAACTGGACCGGTGTGAGATTTATTATTCTCCTAACGACTGTCAAATGAATAATAAACTCACGACTTATATTTGCATGAACTCTTAATCCTGAGAGGATAATGGACCTGATCATGAAGTGTAGGTTGCTTTGATATATCAGGAGTGAGATCTATAGTAACGGTCAAAATCTCAGTATGTTAGGCAGCCACATTTAGTGTTGATGGAACATATATTCTCAAGATGGAATTCATAGTCTCTTAACGGAGATACAAAATATTCCCTTGAGATAAGTTTAATGGGTTTGTTATTCAGAGAGTTGGGCCTAACCACTTTAGTAAGGAGTTACTAAAGTATATATTTATGGAATTGGATTTCATAAATATATGATGAATAACTTAAAGAATTAAACCGGGTACTCAAGGAATTAAGATGTAGTAATAAACAAAGTGGCAGTCTATTTTAATGACTTTGTATTACTACGAATATTTTATGAAGGGGTTGCTTGTATAATAAAGTCTTAGGATATAATTTATCAATAAAGCCTAGAGTGCAACTATATTTATATAGTGGTATTAAATATAGTTAATGGTAACTTTGGACTTGTCAAAAGTTGACAGAAAAGCCCAAGGCCCATTGTAGCTAGTGTCTTATTGGTCCCTTTTGGTCCCACTCCAAGCCACACACTTAAGCCCAATTGGAAAGGCCCAAAAGGCCCAATTAGATAATCAGTTAGATACAAAGAGAGAAACATACAGAATTTTGTGTTAGAGAATCGTTAGAGATTTTCATAGGAAATTGTATGAACACTCTTGTGAAGTGGTGTAAAAAGTGTTAGACACTTTTTGACATTCTCCCTTTGGAACTGATTGAGAGACCACACATCTTGGGCGTTAGTGGAATTGGAGTGAAGATTGAAAGTATTCCCAAGTGATTCTCATTTTCAAGTCTTGAAATTCATCGCTCCAAGGTACACTTTCTTGTTCTTATATTTTGAAACTTAAACAATGCATGTTAACTTTTATGTATGAAGTAGATCCGTTATTTATTGTTTATTCTTCTGCTGCGCTGTATAATTCCATCATTTGGTATCAGAGCGGTCTTCATTACATATCTGTTTAACATGTTTTTAAGTTTTGGAATTAGTAACAATGATTTCATGTTGTTAGAAAATAGTTTGCTGCATGGTCGTTGAAATCATTGTTCTTGATGAAAACTGTTTTTGATATTATGATGTTGTTTAATTTTTAGTTTAAGTATGTTAAACTGAACTTTAAGGCAGTAACATCAATGAATTTCAGTTTTGATATCAATTTATGTTCATAATGATTGTATGATAGTTGTTTTGTACATGAAAATGTTGAAAAACTGTTTTTGGAAAATTCAAAATTCGCGAAGCTTGATCGATCGAGAATCTGTTGAGAATCTATCGAGCAGACAGAAATTTTCTCGATTGATCGAGGATTTATCAAGGATCTGTTGAGTTTCGCGGAACTTTTCTAGACCGATCGAGAATCTGTCAAGGATCGATCGAGAATTGTTGATCCAGAATTTTTTCTAAGTATTTATAAAATAGCAAGGCTATGTGTAATTATATTATGCATGTTTTATATTTAAAAACCTTTATTTTAAAATATCTAGTGGAAGAGAGATACAAGGGTTGGATCTCACGGCCTCCATTGTCAGTTTATAGTAGTGTGATTAAGCACCTCGCCTTGGCGTATATGCCTTGCTCCCTTCGGAGGGTGTTTAATTCATGGTACTACAGGTTAAACTTCTTTATGATGAATAATATGTGTTTTTACATTAAGAACGACCACGCTTTCGTGGAGTTACTTTATGACTCACATAGAATTCAGTCAATGGTGTACACTAGACTAAGTTTAATGTTAATCTCCCTTCGGAGTTATGTCATTATTACTTAGAGGCTAAAGTAAAATCGGCATATTATTAGTGTTTGATAAGAGTTATCATGATAGCACTAATAATAAGAATAGTTCTCAATCAATCATAGTGTTTATAATTTACTTGCTTCCAAGGAATTTTAAACATGGGATTGGGTTGTCGTTGCATATATTATTTTATGGTTTTATTAAGGTTCCATATTATATGCTTATATGCTAAATTGATAATGTCCAGTTTACTTATAATATTCATGTTTATTATTTTCAGATTTGAACATGGCATCATTTAGCCCACTTGTTTCTATTCTTAATCAAAACAAACTGACTGGATCCAACTATGTTGACTAGAAAAGAAACTTGGACATTGTTTTAACTGCTGAGGAGCACAAATATGTGCTTACTCAACAATGTCCTAGCTTTCCTTCATTAGATGCTCCTCTTGAGGAAAAACAACGATATGATCGTTGGCAGAAATCTAATGAAATGGCCAAGTGCTATATCCTAGCGTCCATCTCAAATGTTCTACAGTATCAAATGCAGGATGTAGAACTAGCTTCGGACATTATGCTAAGTCTGAAGGAGATGTTTGGTGAGCAAGGCCGTTCAGCAAGGCAAGAAACCATGAGGCAAATTTATAATACCAAAATGGCTGAAGGTAGTTCAGTAAGAGAGCATTGTCTTACAATGATCTCTAATCTGAATACATTGGAAGTTTTAGGTGCCGACATTGATGGAGAATCTCAAGTGGATATGATACTCCAGTCACTACCGAAATCATTCAAGGAATTCAGACTAAATTATAATATGAACAAAAAGGTTTATTCTTTGTCTGAATTAATGAATGAGTTAGTGGCGGCGGAAAGCATCCTTGGTACTTCTAGTGTTGAAGCCAATGTTGGTAAAGCTTCTACTTCACAACCTAAGTCGAAAGGCAAGGGTAAGAAGAAGAAGAAGGACTTCACTAAGAAAGAGGGTAAGCAAATTGCCTTAGGGGCTGCCGATAAAGGAAAGAAGCTCAAAGGAAAGTGTTTCCATTGTGGTGAGAAAGGACATTGGAAGAGGAATTGTCCAAAGTTTAAAGCTACCAAGAACAAGGGTATGAAAACTTCCTTTCTTCTTGAAATATGTTTGGTACAGAATCTCACTGATTCCTGGTGTGTGGATTCAGGTTGTACTAATCATATCTGCAATTCTTTGCAGGGGTTTCAGGAGACCAGAAAACTGAGTGAAGGGGAATTGTTTCTAACTTTGGCTGATGGGAGCAGAATTACGGTTGTAGCTGTTGGTGTTGTTCATTTGTGCTTTGAGTCTAGGGTTTTAATATTGCAAGACTGTCTGTTTATACCTAATGTGCGTAGGAATTTAATTTCTGCAACTTATTTGGGTAAACAAGGATATTGTGTTATCCTAAAAGACAATGTTGTAATAAAGAAGGATAAAATGTTTATCTGTTCTGGCAATATTGTGGATGGTCTTTATATTTTAACTTCTGTTAAGCATGAACTACATAATTCTGAATTAGATAGTAACTCACATGTAAAATCATTAAAGAGAAAGTTTCCTTCTAATGAAGCATATCTTTGGCACTTGCGTTTAGGTCATATTAATTCAAACAGAATTCAAAGGCTGATCAAAGATGGACTCTTAGAGCCCATGGACTTTGATGAATTTCCAGTTTGTGAATCTTGTTTGGAAGGTAAAATGACCAAACGACCTTTTAATGCAAAAGGTAAAAGAGCCCAAGAGTTGCTTGAATTAGTTCATACGGATGTATGTGGTCCTATGTAAACCCAAGCAAAAGGAGGTTATGAGTATTTCATCACTTTTACGGATGATTATTCAAGATATGGTTATGTGTACCTAATGAGACGGAAGTTCGAAGCCTTTGAAAAGTTCAAGAGTTTAGGGCTGAAGTTGAGAATCAGTTAGGCAAACGCATAAAAGCCATTCGAGCTGATCGAGGTGGCGAATACCTTCTTGGGATTTTCAAGGATTACCTAATTCAAAATGGGATTATATCCCAATTTACTGCACCTGGAACACCTCAACAAAATGGTGTAGCAGAGAGAAGGAATAGGACTCTTTTGGAAATGGTTAGGTCCATGATGAGTTATTCAACTTTACCGATTTCTTTTTGGGGATATGCCTTAGATACAGCAATACATCTTTTGAATTTAGTTCCATCAAAATCTGTCCCCAAAACACCCATGGAATTGTGGAGTGGGCGTAAGCCTAGTATGAGGTATCTCCATATTTAGGGTTGTCTAGCACATGTGCTAAAGGGGAAGCCTGATAAGTTGGAAGCAAAATCGGAAGTATGTTTGCTAGTTGGTTATCCAAAAGAAACTAGGGGTTATTTATTCTATAGTCGAAATGATAACAAAGTTTTTGTTAGTACAAATGCTAAATTTTTGGAAAATAACTATATGGATAATTTTACTCCTAGAAGTAGAGTTGTGTTGGCTGAAATGAATGAGTCTGTAAATCAACAACCCTTGGATAAAACTAAGGAAAAAGTGGTTGTATTAGACACACCACAAGATACTACTCATGAAATGTCTAGTACACAATTGCCTCATCGTAGTGGGAGAATTGTTCGGCTTCCTATGAGATTTATAGGTTTAGGAGAAACTTATGAGGTCATCTCAGAAGAGGCTGAATCGGATCCCTACACTTATGAGGAGGCAATAAATGATATAGATGCACATCATTGGGTCCAAGCTATGAAATCTGAACTAGATTCCATGTATTCCAATCAAGTTTGGAGTCTTGTAGAGGCGCCTAACGGCATTAAACCTGTTGGTTGCAAATGGGTCTACAAGAGGAAGAGAGGGATGGATGGAAAGGTTGAAACCTTTAAAGCAAGGCTAGTGGCTAAATGGTATACACAAAAAGAAGGCATCGATTATGATGAAACCTTTTCGCCAGTAGCCATGCTTAAATCTATCAGAATTCTCTTATCCATTGCTGCTCATTATGATTATGAGATTTGGCAAATGGATGTCAAGACTGCATTTCTTAATGGCAATCTTGAAGAAGAAATCTATATGTTGCAACCAGAAGGTTTCATAGCAAAGAACCAAGAGCATATGGTATGCAAGTTGAAAAGGTCCATTTATGGACTTAAGCAAGCATCTAGGTCATGGAACATCAGATTTGATCAGGCAATCAAATCTTTTGGTTTTGAGCAAAATCTTGATGAACCATGTGTGTACAAGAGACATCAAGACAAAGTAGTAATGTTCCTAGTGCTTTATGTTGATGACATTCTACTCATTGGAAACGATGTAGGAGTAATGTCATCGGTTAAAGTTTGGTTGTCAAGCCAATTTGATATGAAGGACTTGGGCGAAGCTAACTATATTCTAGGGATCAAGCTTTAGCGAGATCGAAAGAATAGGATGTTAGGTTTGTCACAAGTTGGATATATAGATAAGGTTCTAGAACGGTTTAGCATGCAAAACTCCAAGAAAGGATTACTTCCTTTTACACATGGGGTTCCTTTGTCTGATGACCAAAGGCCTAAGACTCAAGAGGAAGAAAATATCATAAAACAAGTTCCTTATGCTTCTGCTGTAGGAAGTCTCATGTATGCAATGCTTTGTTCTAGGCCAGATATTTGTTATTCAGTTGGCATGGTCAGCTGATATCAATCAAATCCAGGACTTAAACATTGGCAAGCTGTAAAGCATATTCTCAAGTATCTACGGAGAACGAGAAATTATATGCTTGTTTACCATTGTGAGGATTTGATTCCCATTGGCTATACAGATTCAGATTTTCAGTCGGATCTAGATTTCAGAAAATCCACGTCGGGTTGTGTTTTCACCTTGGGAGGTGGAGCCATAAGTTGGAAGAGTGTTAAGCAATCTTGTATTGCGGACTCCACCATGGAAGCCGAATATGTTGCTGCTTGTGAGGTAGCAAAGGAGGCTGTTTGGCTCAAGAAATTCCTTTGTGATCTTGGTGTTATAAGAATTGAGCAAGTTCCTATTACATTGTTCTGTGACAATAGTGGAGCGGTTGCACAATCCAAGGATCCAAGGAATCACAAGAAAGGAAAACACATAGAAAGAAAGTACCACATCATTCGAGACATTGTTGCTCGCGGAGATGTGATTGTAGCAAAGATTGATGGTGCAAAGAATCTAGTGGATCCCTTCACCAAAGCCTTGCCTCAAAGGACTTTCGAGTCACATTTGGAGGAGATAGGAGTTAGATTAGTGCACAATAGTCTTTAGGCCAAGTGGGAGATTGTTGGGATATGTGTCCTTAAATCCTATTGTATGATGCTATGTATTTTATTATGTTAGACATTATGTATGACTTAATGTTTTGGTTAATAAAGTTGTATTATTATTTGAAAATATTGGTAACATGAATATTGGGCATTATCATATAGTCCACGAGATGCATAGTATGTGATTTATGTGATTTAGTCACAGGAGATATAAATCACAAGTTCTTTGTAAACTCAGAATTATAGTTCGTAGTCGGTGATGAAATTGGGCATTTCATCTGTGAAGACTATAACATATCAACTAAGATGATTTGTCTTGATCATGGAAATGGAGATTTCTAGTTAATATGTTGATATGTTTTAAGAGTTAAGACATATTGAACTGGACCGGTGTGAGATTTATTATTCTCCTAACGACTGTCAAATGAATAATAAACTCACGACTTATATTTGCATGAACTCTTAATCCTGAGAGGATAATGGACCTGATCATGAAGTGTAGGTTGCTTTGATATATCAGGAGTGAGATCTATAGTAACGGTCAAAATCTCAGTATGTTGGGCAGCCACATTTAGTGTTGATGGAACATATATTCTCAAGATGGAATTCATAGTCTCTTAACGGAGATACAAAATATTCCCTTGAGATAAGTTTAATGGGTTTGTTATTCAGAGAGTTTGGCCTAACCACTTTAGTAAGGAGTTACTAAAGTATATATTTATGGAATTGGATTTCATAAATATATGATGAATAACTTAAAGAATTAAACTGTGTACTCAAGGAATTAAGATGTAGTAATAAACAAAGTGGCAGTCTATTTTAATGACTTTGTATTACTACGAATATTTTATGAAGGGGTTGCTTGTATAATAAAGTCTTGGGATATAATTTATTAATAAGGCCTAGAGTGCAACTATATTTATATAGTGGTATTAAATATAGTTAATGGTAACTTTGGACTTGTCAAGAGTTGATAGAAAAGCCCAAGGCCTATTGGAGCTAGTGTCTTATTGGTCCTTTTTGGTCCCACTCCAAGCCACACACTTAAGCCCAATTGGAAAGGCCCAAAAGGCCGGCCCAATTAAATAATCAGTTAGATACAAAGGGAGAAACATACAAAATTTTGTGTTAGAGAATCGGTAGAGATTTTCATAGGAAATTGTATGAACACTCTTGTGAAGTGGTGTAAAAAGTGTTAGACACTTTTTGACATTCTCCCTTTGGAACTGATTGAGAGACCACACATCTTAGGCGTTAGTGGAATTGGAGTGAAGATTGAAAGTATTCCCAAGTGATTCTCATCTTCAAGTTTTGAAATTCATCGCTCCAAGGTACACTGTCTTGTTCTTATATTCTGAAACTTAAACAATGCATGTTAACTTTTATGTATGAAGTAGATCCGTTATATATTGTTTATTCTTCCGCTGCGCTGTATAATTCCATCACTATGTGCTCGGACACCACCTTATTCTTTACCACCATATCATCTATATAAACTTCAATATTTTTATTTGGTTATCGCTCAAACATCCTGGTCATCCGAGGATGGCCTACATCTTTGATAGGTAGACCCTACATTTTTTAAACCAAAAGGCATTACCTTGTAGTGGTAATTTCCAGTAGAAGTGACGAAAGCTATCTTCTCCTGATCATCTAAAGCCAGTGGTATTTAGTGGATCCCTGGAAGGCATTTAAGAAGCTCATCCGAGGATGGCCTATAGTCACATCCACCTGCTGGTCTATCCGAGGCATGGGGAAAGGATCTTTTGGATAGGCCTTATTCAAATCGGTGAAGTCCACACATACTCATCATTTTCCATTCTTCTTTTTCACCACTACAATTAGCAATCCATTTAAAGTAAAACACCTCTTTAATAGCCCCGGCCTGCTTAAGTTTGATCACCTCCTCCATAACAGCCTCAGAATGCTTTTTGGATGAGCACCGAGGTGGTTGTTTTCTAGGGATTACAACTGGGTTTACATTTAGATGATTGGAAATGAATCTTGGATCCACTCCAAGAGCCTCATAGGCACTCTATGCAAACACATCAATATTCTCCTTGAGGAATATTATCAGCTCTTCCTTCTTTTATGAAGGCAACTGAGCTCCAACCTAAAAGAACCTTTTCGAGTTGTCATTAATAACAAATCTCTCTAAATTTTTGCACTTTGGCCCTTCTAAATTAGCGTCAGTAGATAACACTGAAGTCTTGATTGCTATAAGCCCTTCTTAGTGGAGGCCAAGGACTCAACTCTTGGCTGATGCATTATTGCAGCCACCAAACATTTCCTAGCAACGGATTGGTTCCCAACCAGCTCCTCAATTTGGTCCCCAAATGGATATTTCGCCTTTAAATGCAGGGTTGAAGAAACTACTCTCAGGGCATGAAGCTAGGGTCTTGCTACAATGGCCGTGTAGGGAGAATGAGCATCCACCACAATGAAGTCCACTTCTACCACCTCTAAACCAGCCTGCACGGGCAGTCTAATTTGGCCTATTGGAACAAAAACTTTCCCATCAAAGCCTAACAAATTCGAATCATAAGCTGTCAAATCTTCACACTTCAAGTTTAGCCCCTTATACAAATTAGGGTACATAATTTCTACTTTGCTACCCTGATCCACCAACACCCTCTTCACATCATACCCTCCCATCTTGAGGGTGACCACCAGGGCATCGTTATGTGGCTGTATGGCTCTAGCTTTGTCCTCATCCGAAAAGCTTAATGCCGATCAAATCTCCGTCCTAGCCTTCTTTAGATCAAGGTTAGAGTCCTCAACGGGTGGCTAGGCTACAAACATCATCCTGGAGGGGTGAGAACTCGTTCTCCCTAGAGTAGCGAAGATGACATTAATAGTGCCCAAATGAGGCCTCAAAGAAGTGTTTCTCTGAGGTTTGGGTCTAGCCTGACCGCCCTGCCCACTGGATTGATGTAGAATGCTTCAATTTTCCATCTTGGACCAACTGTTCCAGGTGATTCCACAAAGTTCTACAATCTTCTGTGGTGTGCCTTTGCTCTTGGTGGTATTGACAATAAAGGCTTTGATTGCATTTCATGGATCTCCTCCCATCTTATTTGGCCATTTAAAGTATGGCTCATTCTTAATCTTTTCCAAGACTTGATGCACTGGTTCCTTGAACACTATGCTGACCACCTGATTGGTGGTAGACCCAGACTGCCCTGTAAAGGCCTTCGAGGCTAATTACTATTGTATCTGTTCGACCTAAAATCTCTCCTATCCTAAGGGATAACCCTCGCCTTTCCCTGCCCCTGCTGTTGGTCCTTCTCGACCCGCTTATACTCATCAATATGGTCTATGAGTCAACGCACACTCCTTACAAGTTTCTTGGTCAGTGACTTCCTTAAATCATGCTTGGCGGGTAGGCCGACCTTGAAAGTCCTTATGACCACATCGTCAAAGTCGCCATCGATCTCATTGAACATCTCCCAGTATCTGTCCAAGTATGTTTTCAGGGTTTCCCCCTTTCAGATGGTCATGAGCAATAGGGAATCTAAAGGCCGAGAAACCCTACTACATGTAATAAAGCGAGATCCAAATACCCAAATGAGTTCTTTAAAGGAATCAATAGAACCTACTCTCAGGCCATTAAACCACCTCGTTGACATCGACCCTAAACTGGATGGGAATACCTTACACATCAAGGCCTCATTACTGGAATGCACAGCCATCCTCTAGTTAAAGTGGCTCACATGCTCTACAGTGTTTGTTCGACCATTGTACATGGTAAATGATGGCTGAGTAAACCGACGAGGAAGTCTTCCTCCTTTAATTTTGCACGTAAAAGGTGACTTGGAGATCTAGTTTAACGCTCTGCTTATAGCGTTGTTTCCCAAGCCTTTGGAAGACGAACCCATATTCTTGCGATCACTAGGGCCGTCCTTTTCATACGAGAAAGACTCACTAGGGGGAGTCCTTGACTTGAGCCTGTAACTACCATCCTTATTATCACCAGAAGAAGAGTCAGAATTGGAAGGAGTTCGCCTCTACTGCTTGTAGTGCAACTTCCTTTTCAAATGATCTATCTCTAGTTGCATGGCCCTAGAATTCTCCTCATGCGAAATAGGGCTCCTACCCCGAGACTGGCTTCTACTGGTATGGGTGGTATGCACACTCCCTTCTGGGTCTCTTCCCTGTTCAAGATTAAGAAAATGATCATGACCTTGGGACCCCATGGACTCCGCTTGGTTCGGGCTTGAACCTACCATAATTGAACATTAAACTCACTAAGACATAAGGATTTTCCATAGACGACACCAATTGTAGGAACACAATTTTGTGCCAAGCCCAAAGGAAGAAAGGGAATAGGCTCAAAAACCCTAATATAATGAATTTGTAGAGAGTGGATCGAAAAACTAGGTTCTAATTAGTTTAAACAACAATCGTAGTGGGCCAAGATCACAATAGAATAAAGATAAACTGAATTTGGCTAAAGAAAATTGTCCACGGACACAATCCGAGGTGGGTGGTTCTTATATTTTTCTCTTTTGGGACTGATTACATATATTCTTCTTCACACCACAGCATTTTTCTCTCTTTTTCTCCAATGCCCTCTTCTTTGGATCTTCCCTCTATTTTATACTATCTTCCCCCTCTATCTCTACCCTCTACGTGTAGATCAGATTGTTAGTGCTGATCCTTGTTCCATCAACACATTCCTGAAGTCTTTGGGGGGTAGCTGTAAGGTTGAAAAACCACTGTTCAGGTATCACTTCCTCATTAATGCGATCAGAGAGCCAGCTACAGAGCATTCAATGCAGTGGTAGCAGCTTTCTCTTAGAAATTTCATAGCTTTCTTTTGTCTTGTATTCTCACGATGCATATCCTTATCAACAGAATCTCCTAGAATGTTTCTTTTAGGGGGCAGACCATACCTTTTGGCCTCTGCTTCGTTCAGTCGAGGAGATACTCTCCTCTGACCCCCTCCTCGAACCATCGTAACTTGAACTCTATCTTCATTCATCAACGCTAACCTTCCTAACAATATTTACCCCGTCCTCGGACAATTAAGTATCCTCGAATCGGGCCTCCAGCCCAATATACACTACTGGGCCTATTCTTCCTGCAGTTTTTATTTTGGATTTTTTTTCTTATTTTACTTGAAATAATAATCAATATTTTTTGTTAAAATATCATTGGACATATTGTGAAATAAGAAACATAATTTTTATTTATTTGCAGGTTATGGGTTAGTCAACTACAATACTTGCTTTTTCAAAAGAAAAAACTCAAATTATTCAAAAGACTTATTTTTATTATGGGTAACTTTAACTTGATTTATAGAATATGATTTGTTAATGGATTCTTTGATTTCATACATTAAAAAGGGGATCACTGTGAATTTTAGAACAAAATCAGTAATAGATGATTTTCAAGATTAAAAAAAATTTTGAATTCCATTTTAATAGATTACAACTTTTTTTTTTTTTTTTTTGTTAATACTAAATGAACACTGATTTAAATTTTTATAAAACTGGTTCATCTTTGGCCCTTAAATTGAAATCTTAACTTTGTCCTTGGAAATGGATAGTACTTTTTAATTTTATGACTAATAATAATAAATAAAGAATAACTTCTTAGTAAGTAAGTTTCTATAGTTACCTAGGGCTCTGTTTTAATTTTTAATTTTATGAATGATAATAATAAATAAATAAAGAATAACTTCTCAGTAAGTAAGTTTATATAATTAGCTAGGGCTCTGAGGATCGATATCTAGGGACAACATTTGGAAGATTGTAGTCTCACATTTAAAATTTAATCAAATTTATATAGAATTATTTTTTTAAATAATATAAACCTATAAAAATCAGTTACACCAGAGCATTTTCTCTACATTTTAACCAAATATTGGACTATGTTTCATCCTTAAAAATGATTTTGCTCGATACTCTTTGCATAATTTTTTCTAGAAAATAAAAAAGGTGCAATAAAGGACTTTCCAATTCCATGTCGTTGTCCTATTTTTGTCCAAATATGTTCGATTCCGGAGTTATGGTGTAGTAACTCTAGTATGATCAAACTTTTGTTTGCATTATTGGACTTAGCCTAGCATATTTATCTAGCATGTTCAAAGGGCCTTACAGGCTTAAGACTTAAGAGCAAGAAATCCGGTTCAATTAATATGCTATAAGCACAATATATAAGGACGTATCAAGCAAATCATTACTTCAAAATCATGTGCAGTTGGACACATCCATGATTGAGACCAAAGCAACGATGTCTGTCTTTTTTTACTTTTTTTTTTTTTATAATGTTTTTTCCTCTTTGTTTGACAATGATCCCCCTGATAGGCCACAAATACGTTGACCCTTTGTGATTAATTAAGTTGATTAATTAGCCAAGTTTTTAATTAAGCAAGTTAACATACAAATTGCATGGTAGCATAAACAAATCACCAATAATCTAAAGTATGCAGTGAAAAATAAATAACACGGTGATTTGTTTACGAATGGGGAAAACCTAACGACAAAAACCCCACCGGGTGATTTAAGGTCACCACTCTCGAAACTCCACTATTATTACAACAAGTGGTTACAAGTAAAGAAATCTCAGTACCTTACCAATCTACAGTTGAACCCTTATCCCAATACCCAATTGGACTTGTTCTGTAATGACAGTTTCTCTTTTTGATGCACAGCTCCCAATACGTGACTAACCAATTTGATGCGCAGATCCCAGTACACCACTTACTCCTTTACAGGAATCTCAGTACGTGACTAACTCCACAGCAACCCTTTGATTGTTATAGTTGATTTGCAGCAACTTCACATAGAAACACCAATAAGATCTTCAATGTTGGTGCAAGAGATTTTGCTTGGTTACAAAACCCAAAGGCGTACAAGAAACACAGCAAGAACTCTTTCTTCTGTAGGAGGAGGCTAGGGTTTCAAAAAGAAAACCTTATGAAGCTTTCTAAGGTTAGATTTTTCTTTTTCCATCTCCTTTAAATAGGAGCTTAATGGGCTCTCCTATTCCAAATATGTTTACACAAACCTTGGGCTTTCCTAATCCAATAAGAATTATACAAACCCATAAACAATTAGCTTTTTAGAGTAAAAATGTTGCTGGCTATAATCTGACTCCCGTAAGCTCGATCGATCAAGACATCTGTCAAGCTTTAATGAATCTCGATAGATCGAGATTCTGTCGAGAAGGTATCGAGACCTGCAGTTTGCACTTTTCTTGAGCAGTTCTTGAGTAATCTTCATATTTTCAATTTAACCACTTGTAATGATCATCTTGAACCTACTTAGATTTACCCAAATACAAGTAAAGTGCGTTTTGTCAAAGGATATGCCAATTACATAAAAATATGTCCTCAACACTTCCCTCAATCTTAAAACATGCGTTAAAGCCCAAGGGTTCTATGATCTGTGTTAGTTTCTCGAACACAAGGTTCTACGAGGGTGTGCACTAATGCTAGCACACATTCAAGGGTTTCTGCATTCTTGGTAAACAACAAGGAATCAAAACAAAGCACCATTAATTTCCATCTCCATGCTACCCAAGGCTTGCTACAGGAAGGACTAGAAAGTTCATTATCTCGTTGACTCGTTCTAACATGAAAAATATGATTCTCATTAGGCTAAAGGGTTTTGACAATGAAGAAATTTCTGAGGAATTTTGAAAATTTTGACCATGAAGGGATATGATCCAATTTAAGGGAAGATTCTCTCCCATCTATATCCTCCAAATTCCTTTGATTTTTTAGCTAAATTTGTGTCACATAGCCTATATTTTGCGTTGTTTATATGGGGTTTTTAATTGCCATGCACATATCTCATTCAGCTGAAACTTGGTAGGAATAAAAGAATTTACCAATTCTAATATTTTTTCTCTCTTACTGAGTCTCTTTGATCTGGATTTTTGAGTTGTTTTTATGGGGTTTTTAATTGCCATGCACATATCTCATTCAGCTGAAAATTGATAGGAATAAAAGAATTTGCCAATTCTAATATTTTTTCTCTCTTACCAAGTCTCCTTGATCTAGATTCTTGAAGGCAAATAATGGACACTAAGGGTTTGTTTGAATACAGTTGAAAACTGAAAACTGAAAACACTGTAGTAAAGTAATTTTTAAATGTATAAATAGTATCGTGAGACCTAATTTTATTAGTATTTTTTGAATAAAGTGGTTGTGGGTCCTATGAATAGTGTGTAAACAGTGCGTAAACAATTCGTGAACAGTGCTAAACAGTGCGTGAACAGGTAATTTTTGTCCTACTTTGAAAAGTGTGCAAAAACAAACGCTGAAAACACGACGCATAGGAAATAATTTTATCCAAACTAACACTAAAACAAACGAGGGATAAAATAATAATAATAATAATAATAAATAAAAAGATGGTTTAACAAGCACATTGAGAAAATCCACTATTGCTTAGGGCCTTATACAAAGAGCTTCGTGAATTCTCCCATCGTTCCTACAGCTAGGTTCAGTGTACTTGTGTACTTTTTCACCTACTTTGTATGCCTGCATGTCATGCATATTTTATAGTTTATAGACACTATAAATAAAGACATTTAGTCTAAACTAAAGATCTCTCTCTCTCTCTCTCTCTCTCTCTCTCTCTCTCTATATATATATATGTATATATGAAAAGGTTTGTCGAGAAACCTTTCAAATTCCTTTATATCTTCTCATTATATGTGAAATTTGAAAATCTAACTGTTAAATTACATGTTTTTATTATATCTTTTATGCTTGCAAATTTTCAAAAAGATTAACGGTTAATAGCTATGTCATCAATTAAATGATTAAATTTTAAGTTTTTGTGATATAAAATTATGCATAAAAAATAAGTTTATAGATTAAATAATAAATAAAATCCGATTTTAACTAAATTTGACATGTGTTAAGAATAAAAAGAATAAATAATTCAACAGATTTTCAAAATTTACATTTAACAAAAAGATATATGAGAAGTACGTAGGGTAGTTTGGAGAGAAACTTTGACCATTTTTTTCTTCTTTTTTGGCATTTTCTTCAACAATGCTGCTCTTGACGGTGCCTTTGTTGTTTGAGCATTGTTCCTAACAGATCTAAGTCTCTCTCAGCATTGGTTAAAGTCAACAACCATATAGATGGAAAGATCATAAAACATACAACAAAATGCAACTTTTTGCTCGCTTACTTTACCTTTTTTTTTTTTTTGGCGCTAAAAGTATTAAAATACAAGTAAAAAGATTAATTTTTGCTGAAAGTATTATAGTAAAAGCAGAGTATAGTGGAATATACATAACTAGGGACAGAGCCATTCATTGGCTTTTGGGGGCCATAGCGCCCCCTCAAATTTTTTATTTTTTTTCAAAATAGTAGGTATAATTAAGGTTTATTTAGAATTTGAGCCCATCAAAACAAAACTTTGCCCCCCCTACAGTTTCTTCGACCCTCTTAACCCAAAAAATAACCCAAATAACAACCACAAAAATTAATCTAAATAGCCCAAACAACAAAAAATTTATCAATAAACCCATATTTTAAGCCTTTTAGGAAAAAAAAAAAAAATCCAGTCTGTAAGAACTCTTCAAATTTACCACAAAAAAATACCCTAAATTGAAATTTGTGTCTCATGAGTCATGCCTCCTTTACTCTGGACAGTGATGCCACGCCACCACCAGCAACAATAGGCATAGTCTTGCTGTGCCCTGGCCACCAAAACTGATCGGAGATATCTGATTAGATATACCGTATGCGTCAACTTGCTCTCCTTCTTTGGTATTTCATCTCTCCCATCTCTGACTCTCTCTCCTTTGTTTCTCGTTTCTTTATCTCTTAAATCTAAAGATTCTCGAAATTCGATATCTCTCCCATCTCTAACTCTATCTCCATCTGTTTTGACTTTACAGCAAGTAAAGTTATTGCCTTTTGTTTTAATAGTAAAATAGTAAAGTGCGGCCACTTGATTGGTTAATTTAATGATACAGTACAGCAGTGTATTATTTAAATGGCGATAATGGATCTGTGGTTTTGTCTTTTAGTTGAGATTTTTATGAAAGATAAATACAAAGGCAAAACACACCCACACAGATATATATATATATATACATATATATATATATATATATATATATAACAACAATGAAAAACAAAACCTTAGTCTAATCAATTATAATATTTGATTTTTTTTTTAATATAAGAAGAGATGCTAGTTTGAATTTTATACAGTGCAAGGAAAACTTCCGACATTTTGGTACGAAATAAATAATAAAATACTTTGAGATTTAAAAGACGTTGAGACCTTTTGATAAATAATTACAGTGCAATGTTTTAAAAAATGACTATTTTGTATATTTTATTTTATTGTATGTTAACACTAAATATGCTAGTTTGGAATTTCAGGATTTTTTTCCTTCGAATCACGCAGAAAGTCCTTCGCACATGCCCTCACTCACTTGTCAATAGTCCATAACAAGCACTACCATCACATCATGTACATTGGCTGCCATGTAAGCACAATTTCATGTCATTTACAACATCATCAAGCCACATTAGTGCCTCATGCTTTGTTAATGTGAGAACCAAGACTTGACGAGTTAAACGAGTCTCAAGGTGATGACTCATCAACTGGCGATATTTTATCCCCAAATCAAGGGAAATTGGAGTCTCCATTTTTTTTATTTAAGGAACCAAAATAAGAAAATTAAAAATGAATAAATCTTTATTTCATAAAAAAAATTAGATGATATGTCAAATAACCAAATAAATAAAGAATTACAATACCTCTTCTTCTCTCGTTACAATCTAAGAAAGGTTACATGATTTAACTCCTAATTTCATTAAAATATATATATATATATATATATATATATATATAATTACAAAGGAAAGCATGGTCTTGAATCCTAGATTTAGGATTGAATGCTAGCTTACTAGATGGGAAGGTATTAGACCCCATTTGTGTCCAATTTAAGTTAGCCATCTAGAAACTTTAATAATGAACATTCATATTATAATTCACACAATTCCTCCAAATATATTTTTTAAAGCATAACAAACTGGAAAAAATGAGTAAAAATTGTTTGATGAACAATGACAATTTTGGAAAAAGAAAAAAAAAAAAAAAACACGAAAGTGTTAGTCTATGAAAAAAAATTTGCATTGAAGAGATAATCATCAAAAAATATTCAGAAATTTTTGATAATGTAATTCAGTTGGATATATTGTTGACAGTTACTATCATGTTAACATATTCACAATGTATTATCACAAAACCATGGTTAATTTGGTGGATATGGGAGTTGGGGTTGATATTTAGGATTCATAATTTTGTGTAACTTGTTGGATGCAACATCTTCTCATAATGATGTAGACCTCACAAGTTTGAGACCCGCTCCTGTGTGAAAAAGATGTGTGTATATATATATATATATATATATATATGACAAGGTTGAAAAATCAATAGGCTAAATGGACCAGGTTGTGACAGCTACTTTGTGACCTAAAAAAAAAAAAACTATCAAAGGAGATCAGTGTGAACCAGTGAAGGACCCTCCGATGGTTATGTCAGTTCTATCTTTTCGTAGAATAGTTATGGAGAATGGAAAAGTGATAAAAACCTTACCTTAGATTATTGAGGGTGAATTCCTTTTATAGAGATCTTGGAGTGGGTCTACTTCTATGGTTCCACTAACATCATTGGAGATGCAAGGATTTCGTGGAGTTTTGCATGAGAGACAAGTGGACTTAGCAAAATGTGGGAGAGAACTTCGATGAGTTCATCCCACTATAGATACCGTATTTTGATGACTACCCTCAATTTGCATGCTGGTCCCCGAGAATTCTAAAAAATATTAACTCTTCTCTAAGGGGCTGCAGAAACATCTAGGTTGATGTGGTGTAACCCGTTTGGGCAACGAAACACTCATGTTCCTACATCAAACTCAAGCTACTCAGTGATTTTTGTTAAATTTGACCAAGTTTGACCTAGAGGTGACCCTAAAAGCCCTAATTTTGATTCAACTATCGGAAAGGGTTGAAACCAGCATCATCGCAAAGATGATTGAATTCCTTTTCCAATGACTATTCATGAGTTGAAATCAGAGTAAAAAACGATTGAGATATCTTGAAAACCATGCAAGGCGCATTAGCTCACTTCCCAAGGCCATTATGTTTGATCTAACTATTGGATTTCATAGTTCTTTAGCTTTCCGGAAACTAGACATCCAAATCTTTCTAGGGACACTAAGATCAACCTACCCCCAGACCCCCCTTGCATAAAAAAAAGAAGAAAAATTGGACGTTTTGGAGCTAAGTTCTTGGCAGATTCTCTCTCTCTTCTCTACACTTCTCTCCCAAAAATACATCAAAAAACCTTAAATTCCCCTCTTTTCTCAACAATCAAGAGGTAGGGTTCTTGCAATCTTTTTCCTCTCCTTGGTCTTAGGACCTTGGATTTAAGGTTTAAAGGGTGTAGATGTATCTTTTTAGCTATAATCTACACCCGTTGCTTTATCCTTATTCATAATATGCTTTATTGCTTTTCCTAGCATGTTTTTTTGCTTTATCTTGTTTCTTAACATGTTTTATAGCTTTCCTAGCACATCTCCTTGCTTTTTACCATGCTTTAATGATTTGATGATGTTGGCCTAGCCTTCTTGGGCTAGGATATGCCTAAATTTTGTGTATCTATTTAGATCCATGTGCCTAGGTGCCTTTTAGCATGCTTAGGCTTAGATACATGTGTTTATGTGCTTTTTACCATCTTCTTACCTAGCTCCATGTGTTGATGTGCTCCTTGCCATGTTTTTGCTCAGATCTATATCTTTGTATGCTCCTAGCCATTTTTATGTGTCTTGATCTACATGTTGGTTGCTATGCCATGAGCTTCTAAAGCTTTTCTATCTCTTACTATCCCTCTTTCTTGTGTTTTGGCCCTTTTGGTAAGGTAAAGATCTAGATCTTGTGGTCTAGGTCTACATCCATACGTCTAAGCCTATATCAAAGGGTTTGGATCATTTCTTTTATGCATGTTTATGTTTGTCTACTTACTTCTATGCTTTATATCCATGTTTGCCTATCTAGATTTAGACTTTGCCATGCTTTATGCCCTTCATGGGCTTGTGCTTGTCGGTCTTTTGAGGCCACTTGCTTGTGTAGTAGCATTCGCCCCTCTTGTGGATCCTTTGGATGTCACCACTTGTGCGATACACCTCTAAGGTGTTGGTGTGCTTGACACACACCTTTCTCTACTTCGTGTGATGTTTATATGCTTGCGTTTCTTGCTTTGTGCCATCCGTTTGGCTTTCTTTGCTTCTTCGCATCTTTGCACACTTGCCTACATGTTCATGCATGAGTTTGTGTGTCGTCCATACTCCAATCCAATGGAACTATGGACACTCGATCCAAACCTTTATTTTTCCTCCTAAGAAACCTTCTTTCATGTGCTTCACATGCTTGTTTGCCCCTATTTTTCTTTTATCTTTTGCTAGTTTGTCTTTTAGCACGCTTTCCTTCCTATTTGATTCTTTGCTTATTTGCTGGCTTGTTTCTTTTGTTATTGCATGTACACGCATGGAGCATGGATGCCTGGAGTAAGGGTGCAACCTCCTATATGCAAGCCCACAAAGGGCAATGCTCAGTAGATTAGGGGGCCTGGCCTCTCTTGAGTGGTTTTCTCTTTCTCCCTCTCTTTAAGCCTCTTCTCTAGAGCATGTATTAGGGTTTCCCCTTTCCTTTTACCATTTATTTTTCCTACTCCTTGCTTGGCCCATGTTCCCTAGGTATGGAAATGTCTGTTTTACATTTCCTATACCTTGCTGGGCCATACCCTTGGAACGCTGTTAATGTCTATTTATCTTTTTTGTTCTATGTGATAGCATTGTGCATGATGTATGTATGCGTGTGTGTGTGTGTGTGTGTGTGTGTGTGTGTGTGTGTGTGCGCTCTTACGTGTGTGTGGGTGGTTGTGCACTTTGTTTGATGGACTGTTGTGGCTACGTGAGCAACCCTTAGTTAGGAGTGCCCTTGACCTTGTGGCATGAGTATGTGCTCAAGGCATTTGTTGCAGGTGCATATTCATATCATACTATGTGCATAGTTAAGGTGATTGTCTTGATCCATGTCACCCAGTGACATCGTTTTCCCCATGTATGCGACATGTATCAGTGTGCTTAATGTTTTGAAGGGCTCTGGCCCTTCCTAGCATGAGCATGTTGGCACGTGCCATGTACACAGGCATGAAACTCTGCCGATGAGCCATAGCGCACCAAACTCGAAACTCTACCAAATTTTTGCCTTAAAAATGGGGCATCCCCATTGCCGTATTCTCACGTCGAAAGCTTTGTGAGAATAGTGTTTTGTGTGCTATGACGCATCTAAGGCAAAGTGCTACCAGATTTCCATGACAAAAATAAGGCGAAATGTTGTTGGATTTTCACCATGGAAATTTGGCAATGATTCCAAACACACTTTTTGAATCGATCGAGACCACACCCTTTCTGAATCCAAACCTTAAAGCCCAATTCACTTAAAGCCCCGAAAACTAATGCCAATAGCTCATTTTCAATTGCTAATGTCCGAAAATTATGAGTTTATTAAAACAAAGGACTGTTTATGGATAGGCATTGTGGGGTGTCTAGCACCTTCTCCACACATAATCAAACTTCTGAATTCATGAATCAACATTTTTTACCCATCCACATTCGATTACAAAAATTACATTTTTCTTAGCCTAGGATCAGAAATAAAATCAAATAAAGTCAGGTGACCAATCACACATAGAAAAACACAATGATTGGTGGTGACTTCACTTACTCTTGGTAATTTCCTTAAAATTGACTTATATTCCAGTCACACACCCGAGGTACAACACACCTCCATACTCAAAGAGAAAGCGCACGAGTGTTGCCGCGATGGGTGGTCGAGCAGTCACGAGGTGTCAACAGACTGGCAACTCCACCAGGGACATTTAGAGAGTTTAGCCTTTAGAGATTTTGAGAAGATCCTAATCTCTGGACATTGGCTTTCAAAAACATTGAAATTGGCATTAGCCTCTAAGGCTTTCTTTTTGAAAATTTCTTTTGCTATATCCTAGTAAACTATTTTCAAAAAACTCAAAAAAATTTCCAAAAAATGTTTTTCGAATGGTTTTCCAAAAATCGACTTTGAGGTATTTTTGTATGTGTGAAGCTTTACTGCTTTCCTAAAACATGCTTTACAGCTTTCCTTCACATGTGTGAACCTAGGGTAGTAAGATTTAATTTTTGCTACACCTTTATCTGTGCATATATCTATTGTGCTTGGAAAGTATTTCCCCTTTCATTTTAAAATGCATGACATCACCCCTCATATTGGGTCAAACCCAGACTCAGCGTTGAAGGCGAATGTTGGATGCGTGTACCCTAGATAGTTACTAGATGCCAAATTATAGGCTTTCCTGAGTCTATGGGTGGACTAGATTATGCTAAAAAGGCCCCCTTGATCATATAGTTGGCCTAAACTAAGTCAAAACCTTGGACGACTAGGAAGAGCCAAATCCAAGTGAATATCCCAGCCTAGGGTAGGATATCCTTCATAGGATTGTTTGTTTTGCATTTCCACATTGTCAAAATTTTCAAATGTACCTCGTTCCTTTCCCATCCCTTTATTTTCCTTTCTAGGATTATAAAGAGAAAAGATTGCTTTAAAGAAACAGTCCAAGTTACATCATGTCATGATCCTACTATCACTAGGTCTCGTGTTAGAGAGATTTCTACTAGTGATCCTTCAGTTTCTGAAGTAAGTTTTGCCAAGTTCATGCAGATGAAAGAACATATAGTAGAAATGATGTACATGATGCAATAGCTGGTTGTAGGAGGGAACTGAGATTCATGTGGTCCCACTCCAGCGGACTCTACACCCTGGTTTAAAAATGAGACCCGACCACCACCAAATCCAAATCAAGGCCAAACCACACTGCCATTTGTCCCACAACGGGGTGACCAAGAATTAAATCCTCCTAAGGATAAGACCTTAGAGTTTGGTTATGGTCAGGTCAAAACTCAAGTGGAGACATTGACTGAGAAAATTTGTATCATAGAGAGCTTTGGCCCCCGAGGAAATGTTGATCTAGATAGCCTGACCAATTTCCCTCAGATCATTATTCCTTCCAAGTTCAAGGCACCCGAGTTCATCAAGTATGATGGTACTAGAGATCCTTACACCCATTTGCACATGTTCCTTAATAGCTTGACTGGTCCTGAAGCCACATGGTATGTGAGATTGGAAAAGACCTCAAGCTAGAGAGATGGACAATGCATTCTTGGAGTATTATCGGGTCAATACTGAGATAGCTCCTGACTGCACAGTTCTTTAGAGGACAAAAAAGAAGAGTGAGAAATATTTTCGTGAGTATGCCCAAAGGTGGCACGAGCTAGCCTCCCAAGTGCATCCTCCCATGATGGAAGATAAAATGATCAAGTGGTTCATGAATAACCTTGAGCCTCCTTATTTTAAGAAGATGATTAATGTCCAAGTCACTCACTTTTCAAGCTTGATCCCTATTAAGGAGCGTATTGATGAGGGTATTAAGAGCAAGAAAATAGTCGATCCTGAGGCTTTGAATTCTATGATAGAATAACAAGTGAAAAAAGCAACCAGCCATAAAGGGAAGGAAGCTGATGTTCACATGATCAACAAAAAGCTTGAAGGACCGAAGGGTGTTAGTTTTGCATATACAACCTCAAATGCACGAACTTATTAGCAATAGGTTTAGCCAACCTAGGCATCTTACTGAGCATTCAATCACAAGTAGAAAGGCCTGATCAACCTCGATATCCCAAGGTAGATCCACGAAAATTATCTTTGTTACCCATGCCCATGGTAGAGCTTTATGCTTATCTATTGGAGAAAACGCTAGTGACTCCAATATTCGCAAAGCCCAAAGACGGTCCTCCTCTGTTCGGTTTTGACCCGTCCAAGAAATGTGAGCACCATTTTGGGGCTGAAGGGCACAATGCATACATTTAAAATACCGAATCCAAGATCTCATCGACAAATAATTAGTACAGTTTGATAACACAGCTGGGTCATACGTTATCATCAACCCCTTGCCTCCCCATTCGAAAAGGAACACAAATGCTATCTCCATAGTGGGGGAAAGGATCCTAGATTTCTCTTCTCCTCATTCCCTTGGATAGCCATACCACGAGCTCTAGCCTAAGAAAATCACATTGTTCTGGAGAACATAGGAGCCCCATGTTTCAACTAGGAAGTCTGCTCATTCTATCACAGTGGGGACCAACATACTTTATTTGTTTGTAAAGTGCTCAGGGCATAAGTTTAGAGTTTAGCTGACTGTGGCATTATCTAGATGAAAGAGAAGTCATGAGGAGGAGTGATTGCATGGCAGCCAGCCTATGCCCTTTAGGTACCCAAGTGGGAACTTAGCTACAACGCTATGACAATAAAATCAAGGAAAGACTAGGATGAGTACTTACAAGAGTGCCTTTGTAAGGTTCCTTCAAGGATGAGGACATTAACTCCTTTAACTTTGATCATTATCGAAGAGCTTATAGAATCACCTATGGATTCAGGAGTGCCAACTCCGAAGAAGGAACAAACCCTGCCAGCCATTGAGGGTTTTGCTCCTTTGATCTTATCTTTGCTTAGGATCACCGTGCCATCTCTAGGATTTGTCTAGAAGGGAACCCTTATTGTCCCTGCCATTTGAGGTTTCGATCCTCTAGTTCTACCAAAGCTTATCCAAGGAATCTTTAGGGCTTTTAGCCCAAAAGACTTTGATCTCCACTCAAACTAGAAAGGAAGAGGTATGCTCTAATATCTCTTCAGGCTTAGCTGGACTTATTAGGAGTGGTTGATGTTATACTTCTAAGGAACTAGAAAAAAGGAGGAAAGAGATTGGTAAGAGCACAGTTAAGCTAGTTAGGAATAGAATCACCACTGAAGAAGTTAAGGAATTCCTGAAAACCATCGGAAAGGCTAATTATAGTGTGATTTAGTAGTTGTACAAATCTCCAAATCAGATTTCTATTTTAGCCCTGTTGCTATCTTCCGTGGTCCATCATGAAGCTCTATTGAAGGTGTTGAAGGAAACGCATGTTCCTATTGGTATTACAAACTCCTCCTTCAAGTGTATGGTGTCATTAGTGTTGGCCCCCAACCAAGTCTCCTTTTCAGATGATGAGTTGCCTCTAGAAGGAAAAGATCATACTTTGGCTATGCATATCATGGTCAAATGTGAAGACATGATTATCGCAAGGGTGTTAATCAATAATGGATTAGCCCTGAATGTCTTCCCGATGGCCATTCTTGAGCACTTGAAGGTGGATATGTTTCTTATTTGACCTAGTATTATGATCATCATGTTCAACTTCCAAGTGATTAAAGTGGACTCTCCATACAATATGCTTTTAGGGAGGCTATGGTTACATACAACAAGTGCAGTCGCATCTACCCTCCATCAGAGACTCAATTTTATCTCTAGGAATCAGTTGATCACTATTATGGCTGAAGAGCCCATGACTATCAATGCCAATGCCTTCCCTGAAGCGTCTTTCCATAGCTTCAAGCTAGTTTCCATGATTCACAATGCTTCAAAGCATAAGTTTGGCTAGACTATAGCAGTTTTGATGGTTGTAAAGGAGATGCTTAAGTTTGGGCACAAATTGGGCCAAGGACATGGAGCTGTAGGGTGTGGGAGCCTTGCTTTCATTGAACTCTCAAATAACAAAGGAAGATTTGGTTTGGGGTATGAACCCATTTCAGGGATGTCAATTCCTATATCAGGACCACTTTTCTAGCTCTAGCCGAGGACAATATGCCAGAACCTTTGTTAGGAGCGTCTAATTGTATGTGTCAGTGTGATGCTGATGGGTTGTGTGTGTGGTGTTAATGAGGCATCCATGTGTTGCTGCATGGGGTGGTGCTACAGGGTGTGCTTAGGCAAATGATGTGGGGGGCGTGTGCTATTGATGGGGTATACGTGCATAGCTGATGAAGGGTGCGTGTGCCAGTGCAGCCTAGGTATGTATATGACTATGCTTCACATAATGATTGTATTGATTAACTAGCATTGTATACATTGTATACTTGTAATGTAGGTTAGATACACGTGTATTACGTGTAGTGGTGAAGTGTTTACATCATGCTTATATGGCATATGTGTGTGTTAGTGGATGTAGTTAGTTAGTTAGAGGGAATGGCTGTCAAGGTAGTTACACAGCTAGCATTCAGTTAGTTACTGAGGGTATTAGACTAGAGAAATGGGAAGGAAAGTGTATGAAGTTTTTTGTTGTTAATTCCATAATTCCTTCCTCTGTTCCTTCTAATTCTCTCTCTATTCATGGCAGAAACACGATCAAGTACTGCTGCTACTCAGGAAGCCCTTGATTCGCTTAGGACTGCGTCTAATCATTATGCTAAAGAAATTCAAGAAATGAGAACAACTCAAGAAGTGCACACAAGAACTCTGAGCGAGATGAATCAACAATTGGCAATTTTGGTACAGAGGCATAGTGGTTCTGATCAAGGAGGGTTGCCTTAATCTCCAACAAATGGTGAAATCAAACATACTAATTTTTCAACTTTAGCTCTGTCACGACCTGTGAGGTTGGAATTCCAAAGTTTTCTGGGGAAGATTCTGCTAGTTAGGTTTACAAAGTCAACCAATATTTCAAGTACTACAGTACTCCAATTACAAAAAAGTTGAGGCTCTGATATGGTTCCAAGATAGTGAAGAGGCCAGAGTTTTTGTTGATTGGGATTCACTGATTCAAGCCTTGCACATCAGATTTGATGCAACAACCTATGATAATCCTAAGGAAACACTTACTAGGCTAAGGCAGATTGCTTCAGTGTCTTTATATAAGACCCAATTTGAGGTTTTTTCCAATAAGATTAAAGGGTTATCTGCTACTCATAAAATAAGTTGTTTTCTTAGTGGATTAAGAGATGAAATAAGGCTGCCAGTAAGGATGCTTAACCACAAATCATTGAATGAGGCTTTTGGTTTGGCAAAGATACAAGAAGAATATAATTGGAGTTGTAAGAAGAGTGGTAAGGTTCAAGTGAATCAAGGGAAGCCTTCCATTTTAGGTGCTCCACCTAAAATTAATTCTCTTTTAGAGTCTAAAGCTAGGCTGTCAATTAAAAGAATTGCTCCTACTCAAATGGAAGAGAGGAAGAAGAAGGGGTTGTGTTATAGTTGTGATGAGAAGTGGGGTCCTAGCCACAAGTGCAAGAATGCAATGTTATTTTTTTTTGGATTATATGGAGTTGGCTTAAGAAAACATCAATTCTGGGGTGCATATCACTGAATTGAAGGAAAATGGTAATGCAGATCAGATTGGGCAAGATCAAGAGAGTGCTGAGATCACTCTCTATGCATTGAGTGGCACTCCTACTTCAGGAACTATAAGATTCATAGGAAGAATTAAACATAGGTCCTTTGTAATTCTCATTGATTCAGGGAGTACCCATAACTTCATCGATGCTACCTTGGTGTCACATTTGCACATTAATGTTGATACTTCTCAAGTTTTGGAAGTCAAGGTAGCCAATGGTGATCTAATCAAGACTTAAGGTGTTTGCAAAGAAGTGCCAATCTTGTTGCAAGCGCATGAGTTCTTGGTACACTTGCATGTGTTGCCAATAGGGGGTGTGATTTGGTTTTAGGAACTCAATGGTTGGGCACTTTAGGAGTAATTCAATGGGATTTCAAGTTCCTTACAATGAGCTTTGGTTATTATCACAGGTAGGTTCTATTACAAGGGTTGAGGAGTATAAGATCTCAATTGCAAGATGAGGATACCTTTTTGAAGCAATCAATTAAGAGGGGTTTGGTTCTTCACATTTCCCTTCATTTTCAATTGTTATCTACAGAAGGGTCAATTCAGTTACCTGCAGAAGTGGTTGCTTTGTTAGCTGAGTGCAAATTTGTTTTTGCTATTCCTAAGGGGCTGCCTCCCTTAAGGGATCATGAACACCAAATTTGCTTAAAGGAGGGAGCTCAAGCTATCTGTCACAAACCTTACAGGTACTCTTATTTAAAAAAAAAAAATGAAATTGAGAAGATTGTTAAAGAATTGCTATCTGTTGGTTTTATTAGAAACAGTAGTAGCCCTTTTGCTTCACGAGTTCTCTTAGTTAGGAAGGCTGATAGCTTATGGAGAATGTGCATTGACTATAGGGCCTTAGATCAAGAAACCATTAAGGATAAACACCCTATTGGATGAGTTTTTTGGTGCAACTATTTTTTCTAAGCTAAATTTAAGGTCTGGTTACGACCAGATCAGGATGAAGGAAGAGGATATTCCTAAAATTGCATTTAGGACTCATGAAGGTCATTATGAGCTTTTGGTAATGCCATTTGGCTTAACCAATGCTCCTTCCACCTTCCAATCCCTTATGAATTCCATTTTTAAGCCTTACTTAAGGAGATTTGTCTTGGTATTTTTTGATGACATCCTTGTTCATAGCAAGAATCTGATTGATCATACGAATCATCTTCGTTTGGTGTTGGAAGTTTTAAGCATCAATTGTATACTAAGCAGTCAAAGTGTGTGTTTGCTTGTAAGAAGGTGGAATACTTAGGACACTATATCTCAGGTGCTGCGGTTAGAGTAGACCCAAGGAAGTTTGTTAAGGCCTTGAGGGGATTCTTGGGCTTGACAGGTTACTATAGGAAGTTTGTAAAGGGGTTTGGTCAGATTGTTGCCCCTCTAACAGCCTTGCTAAGGAAGGATTCCTTTGTTTGGAATTCTGAAGCTTCTCATGTTTTTCAACTTCTTAAGGATGCAATGTTAAATTCTCCAGTTTTGGCTTTGCTTGACTTCTCTAAGCCCTTTATGGTGGAGTGTGATGCATCTTGTTTTGGTGTTGGAGCTGTCTTAATGCATAACTAAAGGCCAATAGCTTACCATAGCCGGGCCTTAAAGGTTAAAAGCCTTGCCCTTTCCATTTATGAGAAAGAATTTCTAGCTCTGGTGGTGGCAATGAAGAAGTGGAGATCATATCTTCTTGACAGACCTTTTGTGATCAAAACAGACCATCAAAGCCTTAAGTACTTGCTTGAACAAAAGATTGGAACTCCTGCTTAGCAAAAATGGATTACCAAGCTCCTTGGTTATGTATTTCTGGTTGAATATAAACATAGGAAGGAGAATTTAATTGTTGATGCACTTTCCAGGAGGGAGGCTATTGAGGATGGGGCTGTTAAGGATGATACTATGGGCACCCTTTACATTATTTATTTCCCTACTCCCACTTGGCTGGATGACCTCAAGACAAGCTATGATTCTAATCCTGCTATCCAGAAAAATCATTCTTGCCATTAAGATTGGCCAATATATTCCGGCTAGGTTCATTTTTTGTAATGACTTGTTGTTTTATAAGGGCAGACTATTTTTAGGAAATTATGTTTCAGGATTTGGAGGTTCAAATGTTGCAGTAGGTGCATGCTAGTCCTTTAAGGGGTCATTCTAGCTATTTGAAGTCCTTCCAAAGGCTCAAAAAGGATTTTTATTAGACTGGTATGGTGAGGGACTTAAAACAGTTTGTTAGAGAGTGTGATGCTTGCCAAAGGTTGAAGAGTGATACCTGCTTCCCTGCTAGTTTGTTGCAGCCCTTGGTTGTTCTTGATAGGCCTTGGCTAGACATTAGTATGGATTTTGTGGTGGTTTGTTGCAGCCCTTGGCTGTTCCTGATAGGCCTTGGCTAGACATTAGTATGGATTTTGTGGAAGGATTACCCAAGTCTCAATAGAAGTCGGTGGTTTTTTTGGTGGTGGATAGGTTCACTAAGTATGTCCATTTCATTCCATTGGCTCACCCTTACACTGCTGCTAAAGTTGCTCATTTGTTCATGCAGTTTGTATTCAAGTTACGTGGTATGCCTTTTACAATTGTTAGTGATAGGGATTGAGTGTTTATTTCCAAATTCTGGTCTGAATTGATGAAATTGCAAGGGACTAATCTGGCTATGTCTTCTTCATATCAACCCCAATCTAATGGGTAGATTGAAGTGGTGAATAAGAGTCTAGAGCACTATCCGAGGGCCTTTGCTACTGACAGGCCTCACTCTTGGGTGGATTGGCTACCCTTAGCTAAACTTTGGTTCAATACTAACTTCCACACTTCCATTAAGCTCACTCCATTTGAGGCACTTTATGGTTATCCCCCTTCCTAAGGTTGTGGAATATATTCCAAGTATTACAAGGGTGGTAGTTGTTGATTTATATTTACAGGATAGGTAGCAGCTCTTTTCATTGCATAAGAACAATTTGAATGCTGCTCAAGAGAGAATGAAGTGGTTTGCTGACAAAAAGAGAGTGAACAAGTCCTTTGAGGTGGGGAATTGGGTTTATCTTAGGCTTCAACCATACAAGCAGTCCTTAGTTCAGTCTAGGAAGTTTGGGAAACTTGCTCCTCATTTTTATGGGCCTTTCTAGCTTGTGCAGGAGGTGAGAGAGGTTTCTTATAAGCTTGATCTACCTACAGGGTCGAAAATCCATCATGTGTTTCATGTCTCCAATATTAAGGCTAAATTGGGTGCTTATGTGGTTCCTAGACCTGCCTTGCACGCTATGAATGAAGATCAGATCCTTACCCCTGAGCTTGTGGCTGTTTTGGACTCTAGAACTCATTAGTTGAGGAGCAGACTCATCACTCAGGTGCTGGTGCAATGGCAGGGTAAGAGTAAGGAAGATGCTACCTGGGAGAGTTTTTATGAATTGCAATAGAAGTTTTCACACCTTGTGGACAAGGTGCTTTGAAGTAGAGGGCATTGTTAGAAGTTTCTAATTGTATGTGTACGTGTGATGCTGATGGGCAGTGCATGTGGTGCTGATGAGGCATGCATAAGTTGTTGCATGGGGTGGTGCTGCAGGGTGTGCTTAGCCTACTGATATGAGGGGGCATATGCTGCTGATGGGGCATGCGTGCACAGCTGATAAGGGGTGTGTGTACCAGTGCAACATGGGTGTGTATATAACTATGCTTTAGATAATGATTGTGTTGATTAGCTGACATTGTATACATTGTATACATGTATTGTAGGTTAGATACACATGTATTACTTGTAGTGGTGAAGTGTTTACCTCATGCTTATGTGGCATATGTGTGTTAGTGGATGTAGTTAGTTAGTTAGAGGGAATGGCTGTCAAGGTAGTTACACAGCTAGCATTCAGTTAGTTACTGAGGGTATTAGACTAGAGAAATGGGAAGGAAAATGTATGAACTATTTTGTTGTTAATTCCATAATTCCTTTTTCTATTCCTTTTAATTCTCTCTTTGTTCTTCCCTGTCCCTATTTTAGGAGGTTGGTTGTCCTCGAATTCAACATTCAAAATTTCCCAATTCCTAGCATGACGTGAACCCCAATCGACACGCTTTGAGACCCAACAACAATATTGGAATATTTACCCAGGAATGCTAAAATTCATATTTTTTTTATTGAACCCTGACCCAACGTTTATAAGTGAAACGCGAACCAAAGGTATAAGTAACAAACCTTGACCCAATGATTATAAATGAATCACAATCCGAAGGTATAAAATTTGAACGCCACAAGGAAGAATCCCTGATAAGTTCACAGTTTTTTTAAGAACCAAAGGAAGAGCAAAGCCTCACCTTTTCTGATTTTTATTCAATAATCTATCAAAAAACGTTTACAGACTTAAGGGCCTATTTAAAGGCTCCATAAAACTTGAAAGACAAGAAAATATATTCTAAAATAATTCCTAATTGATACCTAACCATATCAGGAATCAGATTTGACCTAAAAGCATTAAATGCACCTAAAAACAAGGAAATAAACCACTTAAACCTAAAAAAAACCTGCTAAATAATAAAAACCCTAAATTCAGGTAAATTTAGTCTGAAATAGCAGCTCCAGAATAGGGAAAAAACTCCATTAACTGATATTGAGCTAGAAAGTCAATCAGCCATTAATCCACGCCCTAAATCACTCCAAATTAAGCCAGATCAGCCCTCAATAGCTTGGATTAAATTTATTATGCCTTCATCTTCCTTTGGGCCCAGTTTGGAATGTCTTGCGTTAGAATCAGCCCAAATCTCTTGAATCAGCCCATTAAGTGCTTCCTTGATATTCTTGGATCTTACTCTTGTAATAGGCCCAACTGGTACATGCAATAGATCCTTGAATGTTTGTTGGTTCTCATCATTTGTTTGTTGGTTCTCATCATAGCATTTCTTTCAAAGAATTGGAAGACAAAGAGCCTAATCTGGCTTACATTATTCGGCTTTGTCCCAAAGAGTTCCCTGTGAATGCTATCACATCTTCCGAAGACGATCCAAATGTTGGAAAAACATAGTTTGTATCGCATACAAAACATACGCTGCAGAAAATTAACGAATTTGCTTCATTTGCAATTGTTTACATGTACTATGTAAATTTTAGAATTCAAGAACAAAAGAGTGTACTTTGGTGCGGTGAAATTCAAAACCAAAGATTAGAAGTGCTTGAGAACACTTTTAATGTTCACTCCAATTCCACTTAAGCCCAAGAAGTGTGGTTTCTCAATTAGTTTACACATGTGTTCAAGGGAGAATAAGATAGTGGCTTACACTCACATACACACCATTTGATTCCACACAAAATTTTGTATGTTTCTCTCCTTATATCTAACTGATTATCTAATTGGACTAGCCTTTTAGGCCGTTCCAATTGGCCTTTAGTATGTGGTTTAGAGTGGGACCAAAAGGGAACAAATAAGACTCTAGCTCTAATGAGCCTTGGGCTTATCTGTCAACTCTTGACAAGTCCAAAGTTACCATTAATTATATTTAATACCACTATATAAATATAATTGTACTCTAGGCCTTATTGACAAATTATATCCCAAGACTTTATTATAAATTCAACCCCTTCATCAAAATATTCGTAATAATACAAAGTCATCAATGTTGACAACCACTTTGAAGATTACTACATCTTAATTCTTGAGTACCCAGCTTAATCTTTTATGTTATTCATCATATATTTATGAAATCCAATTTCATAAATATATACTTTGTAATTTCTCACTAAAGTGGTTAGGCCTGACATTCTGAATAATCAAACCCATTAAACTTATCTCAAGGGAATATTTTATATCTCTGTTAAGAGATTATGAATTCAATATTGAGAATATATGTTTCTTCAACATTAAATGTGGCTGCCCAACATACTGAAGTTTTGATTGTGACTTTAGATCTCACTCCTGATGTATCGAAACAACCTACACTTCATGATTAGGTTCATTATTCTCTCAGGATTAAGAGTTGATGTAAATAGAAGTCATGAAATTTATTATTCATCTGACAGTCGTTAGGAGAGTAATAAATCTCATAGCGGTCCAATTCAATATTTTTTAACACTTAACATATATCAACATATTAACTAGAAGTCTCCACTTTCATGATCAAGACAAATCATCTTAGTAGATATTTTATAGTCTTCGCAGATGAAATGCCTAATTTCATCATCAACTATGAACTAAAATTATGAGTTTACAAAGAACTTGTAATTTATATCTTTTGTGACTAAATCACATAAATCACATACTATGCATCTCATGGACTATATGATAATGTCCAAATATTCATGTTACCGTTATTTTAGATAATAATAAAACAATTTTATTAATCATAACATAATGTCATACATGGTATCATATAATAGGATTTAAAGGGCACATATCCTAACACCAACTTCTACTATCCGACTAGGGATGCCAGGCGAGACAGTAGGCCGTTGGACCATTGAGCCTTACTTTATGGTTGCACTGGCTGAGTAAAGAGTATTCCATAATCGAGTGATTGGGCCTCCAGATCACCCGAGAGGGTTGGAGTAGCATATTTAGTTTGTTTTGCATGCTTATGCCATTTCTTGCTTTATTTGTATTTCCTGTTCAATTCCCCAGCTTGTTTTCCTAGAAACAACAAAAAAGAGCATTTCCCTTTTATCATTATCAAGCATGAACTTTGTTTTCCCCTACCCATAATCCATTAATGAAATATTCAGCTTATTATTTAGGAAAATTCTTGCATCTCTCTTTATTTGATTTCCTATGAATATGTGTGCGCAAATTATCTTACGTTTCTCTGTATATGTTATGCTTTATAGGATCTGTTCTGATTCCCAAGTGGGTACATCATCCCTTTGCCATAACGAGGGTGTGGATGATGTGAATGAGACAATCGAGTTGGATCATGATGTTGAAGGAATGGAAGAGGTCTTATACTTACCTCGAGACATCCTAAAAGCTTTGAATAAAGAGAGTAAAGGGTCCAAGCCCAATATATAAGAGACAGAGGTAATCAACCTAACCGATGAAGGTGAGAAAGAAAAACCTGTCAAGATCGGGGTAAACTTTCCCAAGAACATGAAAGATGAGCTTATAGCTCTGTTGAAGGAATTCAAGGAAATCTTCGCTTGGTCTTATTAAGATATGCCCAGACTGGATACAAAGATCGTTATTCACAAGATTGCAGTTAAATCTAAATGCTCCCCCAATGTGGCAGGCTCTCCGAAGGATGAACTCAGAGATTATCCTCAAAATCTAAGAAGAGTAGAAAAGCAATTGAAAGTTGGTTTTCTTACTGCCATAGCCTACTCCAATTAGGTTGTAAACATTGTTCCTGTGGAAAAGAAAGATGGAAAAGTACACAAATGCAACGATTACAGAGATTTACCCCGAAGGATAATTTCTCATTGCCACATATTGATACCCTGATTGATAACACCGCAAACAACATGTTCTTCTCCTTTATGGATGGGTTCTCGGGTTATAATCAGATCAAAATGGCTGAAGAGGACAAAGCCAAGACAACGTTCACCACCCATTAGGGAACCGATGCCTACAATGTCATGCCATTCAACTTGAAGAATGCTGGGGCGACCTACCAATAAGCCATGGTAAGAACCCTTAGAGATCATTTGATAGATTTAAGAAAGCTACTCAAGCGCCTGGTCAAGTACAGATTGAGGCTTAACCCTAACAAGTGCTTCTTCGGAGCCAGTTCAAGAAAATTACTTGGCTTCATAATCAGCCAAAAAGGAATTGAAGTGGACTTAACAAAATTCCAGGCCATCAAGAACATGCCTACGTCGAAAACTGAGAAACAAGTTCAAAGCTTCCTAGGAAGGATCAATTATATAGCTCGCTTCATTGCACAATTGACCTCCATGTGTGATACCTTGTTCAAGCTCTTGAAGATAGACACAAAGATAGAATGGACTGATGAGTGTTAAGTGGCCTTTGATAGAATTAAGTAGTATTTGTTGAACCCTCCTATTCTGGTTCCCTCGATGCTAGGATATTCGTTGATTCTCTACCTAGCGGTGCAAGAGACATCCATGGTTTGCATGTTATGCCAGCTAAATGAACTCGATCAAAAAAGATAAGGTGATTTACTACCTTAATAAGAAGTTCACGAGCTATGAGATCAATTGCATCGCCATCAAGAAGATATGTTGCGCTATAGCATGGGCCTCATGTAAATTGCGACAGTACATGCTTTACTTCACCATGAGTTCGATATTGTGTTTGTGGTACGAAAGGACATCAAAGAACAAGCCATAGCCAATTAAGTGTGGACTAGCCGTTGAAGGACCCATATTTCTCAAGATCCCTCTTCCCAAATGAGGATGTTTGGCAATTGAGCTAGAACCAAGCAATGTAGAACCATGGCATTGGAGGCTTTATTTCGATGAAGTTGTCAATAGCACTAGAAATGGAGTAGGAGCAGTTCTATTTGTTAGGATGTGTGCTCTTAAATCCTATGTATGACATTATGTATGACTTAATGTTGTGATTAATAAAGTTGTTTTATTATTATCTAAAATAATGGTAACATGAATATTTGGACATTATCATATAGTTTGTGAGATGTATAGTATGTGATTTATGTGGAAAGTTACAGAAGATATAAATCACGAGTTCTTTGTAAACACAGAATTTTAGTTTATAGTCAGTGATAAAATTGGGTATTTCATCTACGAAGACTATAACATGTTAACTAAGATGATTTGTCTTGATCATAGAAGTGGAAACTTCTAGTTGGTATATTGATATGTTTTAAGAGTTAAGACATATTGAACTGGACTGTTGTGTGATTTATTATTCTCCTAACGACTGTAAAATGAATAATAAAGCTCACGACTTCTATTTACATGAACTCTTAATCTTAAGAGGATAATAGACCTGATTATGAAATGTAAGTTGCTTTGATATATCAGAAGTGAGATTTAAAGTCATGATCAAAACCTCGGTATATTAGGCAGCCACATTTAGTGTTAATGGAACATATATTCTCAAGATGGAATTCATAGTCTCTTAACGAAGATACAAAATATTCCCTTGAGATAAGTTTAATGGGTTTGGTTATTCAGAGTATTAGGCCTAACTACTTTAGTAAGGAGTTACTAAAGTATATATTTATGAAATTGAATTTCATAAATATATAATGAATAACATAAAGGATTAAACTGGGTACTCAAGGATTAAGATGTAGTAATTTACAAAGTAGCAAATTACATTCATGACTTTATATTACTACGAATATTTTATCGAGCAGCCGTCGAGTCTTGGGCTGAAATAGCTTTTTAAGCCTCGATATATACTAGCTGTTGAGCTTTAAAATCCAACACTTATTCACTTGAGTCTTGGACAGACTTGCATGGTTTTAACACTTGAACTTGAATCCTTGTTCCTTAAAGCATTAAACACATCCTAGATCTACCTAAATGCAAGTAAAGTGCATTTTGTCAAAGGATTTTCCAATACTTGATAACATATGTTCCTAACATGAATCAAATATGTCCTAACAATCTTCCCGTTTGGCAATTCGTAACAAAACCACAATAAACAAATGAACATATGAGAGAATTCATAAATCACTCAACTCATACTCACTTATTAAATACAATAAAATCTATCATAACACAAACTCTTAAAAACTTTGCAAGAAAAGAGTTCATGACAAGGAAGACTTTAACAACCTGTATTTCTGAAACACTTTAAATAAAAGATTGCATACAATATGTAAGAAGCATGTGCATAAAGAGAGAAAAGAAACAACACATGTAGAGATAGGTGAAAGAACTGTAATAACAACCTCATCATATATATAACATCAATAAGTACAAGGCTTGCTAGCACAAAGTAGGAACAATGTATGTCTAAAAGAAGAAAGAAAAAAAATACGTAAGTCCTCACTACATCCCTAAAAAAAATGAACACTCCCCCTAACAAAAATCTTTTATGCTAACTATCCCCCTATGTATATAACTACTCTCATATCCAAAACTACTCCCTCTTTTTGTCACAAGTAACAAAGGGTAAATAATTCAAGTAGACATCTCATCATCACTAGGCGAGCTAGCACCATCGTCCTCATCAGCATCAACACTTCCAGAACCATCATAACTCTCATCCTCTAAAGTCGGTTGAGATGGAGAAGAAGCAACTGTGGAACCACCCAAGACAGCCTGTCGTCATGCAATACAACCAACATAGGTGTTTACCTGACACAACTCATCATTGAGAGTGTCAAGGCGAGCATCCATACGCACAAGCTATGCCATAATGGCCTCAAGAGTCATCCCACCTATGGAAAAAGAAAGAGCGGAGGTGGATGGGGTTGAAGAAGCTAGAGGAGTAGCTGTCTTTGTCTGAGTCGGCCTCGAGTAAAGCTGAGCATCACTCCATCTAACGGTAGAAGCATCAATGGCACCCATGATGAAGTAGGGATCAGACACAAGAAAGGAGACAGAAAAATGGCAAAGGATACTTGTGATAGCCGAAGGAAAAATGAGCTCATCACGGGTCGCCGTATCTCTATAGATATCTATAAGGAATAGAATGAAGTGTGAAGGGAAGTCAATAGAAATGTCAATGAGGGATAACAAAAACCGAGCATGAGGCTCTGTAATAGAGTTATAGTGAGACAATGAATGGAGAACGAATGTCATCACCATGTTAAGGAACCTCGGACCTTTAGCAAAGGCCGAGCATCGGGTGTTTTGATGATCGCCCAATGAAGATGGTGTCTCACAAAATAAAGACATGAGTTCATCTTTAGACATAGTCCTCAGACGATTACAACCAGGGTAGTCAAGATGCGCTACCCTAGGAATGTGTAGCACCTCAAATATAAGATCCGGAGTGACTACGATGCGCATACCCCAAACACGAGTGACAAACTGGGGTATATAAGTTTCAAATTCGTGCATGTTGGAGTAAAATTCCTGTATGATCATGGAAGGGCACGTGACCGGGATGTCACACAGTGACTCCCAACCCCAACTGTAGATGACAATGGGAAGGTCAGCATCGAAAAAATCCGATAGGATGACTTGGCATTCCGAATGAATGCCTCATCTAGAAAAGTTTTCCTAAAAGTCCTTTCAGGCTTTATCATCACGGAATCAGACGTGAGAAGGAATAGGATCAGAAGAAGAAGATGCCCCAGAACGAAAAGGGTTTGGGATAGAGTGGATTTTCATTTAACTGTCATGGAGCAACTAACCGAAAGAAAGATAGAGGGAGAAAGAGAAAAACAAAAAAACACCAATAAATCAAAATAAGAATATAACAAATTGAAGGTATGTATGCATGCAATGCATGAGCTTGTGACATGCAAACTTAAAGACATCATGGGCTCAGTCCAATCCAAACCTAACAGCACACAATCATTGTGACAAAGTAAAACACATCTAAAATGTATGAATCATTGGTATAATGCATATGTGATGCAATGCATGATGATACAAGATCATTTAAACAAAACCCATCCCAAAACTTTATCAAAAACCTCAAAATTTTTGAAAGATCTCAAAAAAATTTCAAATACCCCAAAAGATAGGTCAAAAGATATGAAATGCATGATAAATGAGTGAGAAAGCACCATAACAGATGAATAAAGTGATCTTGAGACCGAAGAATGAGTGGGGAAAAGGTTTAGATTGCTTGAGAGGTGTTTGGGAAGGTGAGAGGTCAGAATTGATCGAGAGAGATTGAGAGAAATGAGAAAGAAATCGTGTAGACCCTTTATATAAAAAAACCATAATTCTCGATAGATCGAGAGGTATCAAGAGGTGTCGAGCTTTAAAGTTCGCCAGATACAACTTTAGAGAAGGTGTCCAGAGGTGTCCACAGCGAAAGGGTCACGATGGATCGAAAAGCTATCGAGCATCTATTGAGGAGATAGAAACTTTCTTGATGAATATAGTAGCTATCGAGAATGCAATACAAAGAAGCTAAAAAGGCTCAATAGATAGCCTAGTTGTCGAGAGGTGTTAAGAAGCTATCGAGATTTCTTTAAAAACAGTTTTTCAAGAAGAGAAAAATACAGACATATACAATCAAACATGTAACTTAATCAAAGATCCAAACAACAATTTTAGCTCTCAAAAACATCTGTTAGAATACGTGCCCTTAAATCCTATTGTATGATGCTGTGTATGACATTATATATGACATAATGTTGTGATTAATAAAATTGTTTTATTATAATCTAAAAATAATGGTAACATGAATATTGGGACATTATCATATAGTTCATGAGATGCATAGTATGTGATTTAGTCACAGAAGATATAAATCATAAGTTCTTTGTAAACTCCGAATTTTAGTTTGTAGTCGGTGATGAAATTGGGCATTTCATCTGCGAAAACTATAACATATCAACTAAGATGATTTATCTTGATCATGGAAATAGTGATTTCTGGTTGGTATGTTAATATGTTTTAAGTGTTAAAACATATTAATCTGGACCGCGGTGAGATTTATTATTCTCCTAACAACTGTCAAATGAATAATAAACTCATGACTTCTATTTACATGAACTCTTAATCTTGAGAGAATATTGGACCTAATCATAAAGTGTAGGTTGCTTTGATATATCAAGAGTGAGGTCTAAAATTATTATCAAAACCTCAGCATGTTGGGCAACCACATTTAGTGTTGATGGAACATATATTCTTAAGATGAAATTCATAGTCTCTTAATAGAGATACAAAATATTCCCTTGAGATATATTTAATGGGTATGGTTATTCAGAGTGTTAGGCCTAACCACTTTAGTAAGGAGTTACTAAAGTATATATTTATAAAATTGGATTTCATAAATATATGATGAATAACATAAAAGATTAAACCAGGTACTCAAGGAATTAAGATGTAGTAATCTTCAAAGTGGCAGTCTATATTCATGACTTTGTATTATTACAAATATTTTATGAAGAGATTGCATGCATAATAAAATCTTGGGATATAATTTATAAATAAGGCCTAGAGTACAACTATGTTTATATAGTGGTATTAAATATAGTTAATGGCAACTTTGGACTTGTCAAGAATTGACAGAAAAGCCCAAGGCCCATTAGCGCTAGTGTCTTATTGGTCCCTTTTGGTCCCACTCTAAGCCACACACTTAAGCCCAATTGGAAAGGCCCAAAAGGCCAGCCCAATTAGATAATCAGTTAGATACAAAGGGAGAAACATATAGAATTTTTATTAACAACACTCTTGTGAAATGGTGTATATGTGAGTGTAAGCCACTCTCTCTAATTCTCCCTTGGAAAACTGATTGAGAGACCACAGTTCTTGTACGTTAGTGGAATTGGAGTGAAGATTAAAAGTGCTCCCAAGTGCTTCTGATCTTTGTTTTTGAAATTCACCGTACCAAAGTACACTCTCTTGTTCTTAAATTCTGAAACTTACATAGTGCATGTTATCTGTAAAGTTGTGATTTACAACTATGTTTTATATTGGCTTTATTCCATGACAAAAAGTGTTGTAATTGTATAAATTGCTTTCCTTGCATTTTTGTGGGATTTTATTGTATTGGGTTTAGTATTAAGTTGATAAAGACTCAAGCTTAATTGAAGATCAATGCATTTCTCAACTAGCTTGCTAGAAGTTCGCGAGAAGGGTTCCCGTGAAAAGGGCATGTGAGAAGCACATGACTGGAAGCTAAAGAGTCGTGTCAGGCTATCAATTTCACGAGTATTTCGTGGGTAAGGCCTTCCCGCGAGATAGTCACAAAACTCTCTGCTTGGAGGATTTTTTAATGTGACTTTCTTATCCTTCACCCATACTATATATACCCTTATTACCCACAAAAGTATAAGAGGTCATTTAGAGAGAAAAACCCTAGATAGGTTTTCAACAACACACACCCATCTTTTAGAGAAAGAGCTACTAATCTTTAGTGAAAAATCATCTTAGCTTCTTCTCCTTCCCTCTCCCATTGTCATACCTTGAGAGTAGATTTGTACCCAAACACAACCCACACCTTTTCAGAGTGTAGAGAGTGTTTTGGAGATTGGGAAGTTTTGGGGATTTGCCAAAAGAAACTAGTGAGGCTTGGCAGATGCAATCAGGCGCATTGCAAGATCCGAAAATCTAGACAAGACATAATTCCAAGAAGCCTTGTTGGAGTAAGAGCTTGAAGGGCTTACGTACATTGGGTAGATTAGACTTAGAGGGTCTTTTACTATTCGTGTATCCCAACTTATTGTCTAGTAGATCAATTTACCACTTGGAGGGCAGCAGAGAGGTTTTTCACCAAGTTCTTCGGTTTCCTCTTCGGTAACACATCGCTGTGTTATCTTATGTTTGCATCTCTCTTCCCTTACTCTTATACTTTACTTTTATTGTTTGTTGTTCATGTTTATGCACTAGAGTAGTATCGGTTGATTGCGCTTCATTTACTCTTGTTTCTCCACTTAGATAAGTTAGAGTAAAAGCAACCGTGCCATAATCTTTTAATTTGGGGTCTAAATAGCTCTTGTGTTTTTAACACAAATCCGAGCTTTTAATTGGTATCAGAGCAGGTACACTTGTTTTGTTTTCATTACCTAAGTGTGATCCTTAACCCCTTGTGTGTTTTGCCATGGATAGTATTTTGTATGCATCTATGGATATTGTTGATTGTAACATGCCATGTGTTTGTGAAAATGCCTCTATGAGGGTTTATCCACATGATTGTGATTCCATGTTACATGAATCTTTGGGTATTGTTGATATTCCAAACATCAAACTCTAGAAGAAAGAAGCTAAGAAGTTTCATAAAAATTTTAGCAAGTTTCATTGTGAATCCAATAAATTGGTTGAAAAGTACAAGAAACTTCTGAACATTCTCTTGAAAAACTAAAGGACTTTGAGTGTTTGAATATGGACTTGGATGCTAAACTTGTTTTGTCCAACAAACTTGTTGATGAGCTAAAATGTGAAAATGAATCTCTTAAGATGCATGCCAAGTGTTTGATTGCTAAACCTATTGCTAAAAGGGACGAAAATATTTGTTGCAATCATGTTGTGGTACCCAATTTTGTGCCTACTATATGTTCTACCTCAAATGACAAATCAGTCTATATTCCTCCATACAAAAGAAACCAAAAATTGGAGAGAAAGGGCCTTGAGCCAACGCATCGTTTAGGTCTCAACCTAAGATTTTGGATGGATCTAAATTTGTTCCAACTTGCCACCATTGCGGTGTGATCGGTCATATAAGAACTTAATGTCCCAAGTTGAAGAGAGAACAAAACCATGTTGCTAGATCCCTCCCTATAAAGTCTAGTGGATCTAAACCCATTGTTTGTCACCATTGGGGTGCCTTTGGTCATCGAAGACCTCAGTGCTCTAAGTTTCAAGCTCTTAAAAGAATCAAAAGAAAAGAGAAATTTGAAATTCTTGGAAGGTGTGCTAAAAAGGGCAAACCGGATTTGAATAAAAATAGCATGTTATTAAAGAAAGTGTTTAATGTTCTTACCTCGTTGTTTATGTGCATCTCTAGTTCTCATTCTTCCAACCCTCGTCTCACTTCTCATGAGACACTCATTCCAAACAATTGTTTCGTTTGGATGAGGAAGGGTTCCTATAGTTGAGCTTTTGCTCTTTTGGTCCTTGATCTAATTCTTTCGACTTTTGTAGGACCCTTTATGCATTAGATACTTCATTGTTATACATTTGTGCATCATGCATCTCTTTATATGCATTGTTTTTGTTGTTTTTGCATTTGTCTTACTTTTATGCTTTTGTTTTTATGTGTGTAAAAATCCAAAAACACATAAAAAGTGAAAAGTTCAAAAAGTTTGGTCGTATATGTTTGAGCACATATCATATGCGAGTTTGGCCTAATACCTTCGTACTAATGGCATAGTATATTTACGAGCTTAGCTTGTTTTGTATGCACATCTATCTTTGTGGGAAAAATCTTAAAATCTATGTGTGATTGTTGTAAATCGATCTTCAAGCTTGTCATGAATGATTAGTCAATAGTCTTGTTGGTCTTGATACATGCATAGACTTGTGCCTATATCTTTTCCCACGTTTTTTATGTTTTTGCTATATAACTCATCAACTGTCAAATCTCAAAATGAGATAATGAGCTGCAAAAGCTGTCACACATACTAGTATTTGACTAAGAAAAAGGGAAAGCGACTTGTATTAAAATGTATGGTGCCTTAAAAAACCAAAGGCTCATTCACAAAGTTGAAATATAAAAAATTTCAAGCATTGATCTCAAAATGAAATGTTTTGTTCAAAATTGATCAATGTTATGATTTTGTAAAGAAGCCAAATGAAAAGCTTCAAAGAAATGCAATCATTTTCTTGTAGGAGATCATATATGTTCATTTCTATAATTGAGATAGTCCACTTGGCTTAGTACTAGTTGTGTATGACTTAATTGAATTGATCATTGAAGCTTCACTCCAGACTAAAGATTATTCCACCTTTGATAAACACACACAACATAAGTTTAATGTTCAATGAATGCCTATTTCATTTGTGTGTTTGTACATGTTCAAATGTGATGTGTGTGTGCTCCATATATGGATCAAACCAAAATGATTTTGTTCTTTTTGTTTACTTTTGGAAGTGATTTGTATTACTCATGTTTTTCAAAGTTTTTCAAGTTGTTTTTGTGTGAAAAACATGTTTTCTGGGTGTTTTTGTGATGTAAGCTCAGTCACGAGTTAAAGGGTCCAATTCTCTAGTTTTTCAGCTTTAGATAGAGAGTTTCACGACTGTTTCTCAAGTAAAGGGCATTTCGTGAGACATTTATTTTAAACGTCTCTCATCTTCTCCCAAACTCCTATTTCAATGTTTCTACATCAAAACCCAACTAAATTCAAGTGTTTTTCATTCCATTAACATCTCTAAGGTAATCTTTAACTTTTTTTCATTGATTTTGATCCTTAGATTATATTTTTGGGGGTTTTATGTTCATAGTTGGGATTTTCTCAAATGGGAGTTGGAAAACTTTGTTTTTTGTCAATCTTTTTTATTGGGTTTTGTTTTAAATGTTGATTTGCTTTGGATGTTGGCCTCTTGTGGCAAAATAACATGTATTTAGGCAAGATTTTCATATGTTCTTGCATTGTTTAACATAAATGTGTAGTTTATGTACTCAAAGTGTTTAATAAAATTCCTAAATAGCATTTTCTCGTTGTTTTGGACTCCGATGAGTACCAAACTTTGGGGATCACCATAATTATTCATATTTATCATGTTTTGATCATTAGTGGTGTGTTTTATATGCTTTGCCCCATGAGTACTTATTCATGCATTGGTCATGCATCTCACATGCACACTAGATGGACACTAGATGGACACTAGATGCACCTTTGCTGCACACACTCTAACACTTGGCATGTTTTGCATTCACTCATACTAGTTAAGTCTTTTTAGAGCTTTTAGCTCATATAACATGTTCTTGTGCCTATGTCATGCCTAGGTCTATATCTTGTTCCACATCCTTAGCATGTTATGTTTACTTTACGCTTTGTAGCATTGTGTCTTTAAGATGTTTTATGTTTTTTTTTAGCCCCATTTTCTCATTCATCTTGCATATTCGCAGGGGGAGAAAGCCATAGGGGAGATGCATATACCAAGGGGGAGAAGAAATTTCTTTTATGAGAAAACCTTTATTTGTCTTTATTTTACTTTATGCTTGTTTTCTCGTTATTTTATGGTGCTTTGAGTTACTTTTAGTATCTATGCTTTGTTGCTCTCATTGCATCATGTTTATGTGTTGGAACACACTTATGCCTTTGTTGGATCTTGTATCCTTAATGCAAAGACCTTTGTGTTTTGCATTGGTTGTGTGTTGGAATGCATATTTCCTTATGTCTTTGTGCTTTAATGATTGCATGTTCGGATGATCATTTGCTTTGCTATATGATCATTGTAGTCATTTCCATATGACTATTTTGGTGTATGATCAAGTTGCTCATATGTTTCACATCATGTTTACTTGATCGCATTTTACTTGTTACATTATACTTGTCTTTTATTACTCGTTTTACCTTGAGGGTCTAATGTGTTTTGTCCAAGTATTTCAGGTTACAGGTATATATGTTCCAAGTGCTTCACAACTTCTAGATTTAGGTGTGAGTGAGTTTTGTCATCGTTCCCAAACTCACGTTTAAGTCTAGAGTTTGTTATAGGGTGTTTTGTCATGGAATAGCCAAAGGGGGAGATTGTAAAGCTGTGATTTACAACTATATTTTATGTTAGTTTTATTCTATGACAAAAAGTGTTGTAATTGAGTAAATTTGTTTCCTTGTATTTTTGTGGGATTTTATTGTATTGGGTTTAGTATTAAGTTGGTGAAGACTCAAGTTTAATTAAAGATCAGTGCATTTCGTGACTAGCTAGTGAGAAGTTCACGACTAGTTAGCAAAAAGGGCATGTGAGAAGCACATGACTGGAAGCTGAAGAGTCGTGCCAGGCTGTTAATTTAGCGAGTATTTCGTGAGTAAAATCTTCCCGCGAGATACCCGCGAAACTCTCTGCCTGGAGGATTTTTAAGTGTGACTTTCTTACCCTTCACCCATATCATATATACCCTCATTACCCACAAAAGTATGGGAGGCCATTCAGAGAGAAAAACCCTAAATAGGTTTTCAACAACGCGCACACCCATCTTTTAGAGAGAGAGCTACTAATCCTTAATGAAAAATTATCCTAGTCTCTTCTCCTTCCCTCTCCCATTGTCATACATTGAGAGGAGATTTGTACCCAAACACAACCCACACCTTTTTAGAGTGTAGAGAGCGTTTTGGAGATTGGGAAGCTTTGGGGATTTGCCAAAAGTAGTTAGTAAGGTTTGGTAGATGCAATCGGGCGCATTGTGGGATCTAGAAAGCTATACAAGACACGGCTCCAGAAAGCCATTTTAGAGTAGGAGCTTGGAGGGCTTAGGTACATTGGGTAGATTAGACTTGAAGGGTCTCTTGCTATTTGTGTATCCTAACTTATTGTTTAGTGGATCGATTTACTGCTTAGAGGGCGGCGGATAGGTTTTTCACTGAGTTCTTCGGTTTCCTCTTTGATAACAAATTGCGGTGTTATCTTGTGTTTGTATCTCTCTTCCCTTACTCTTATGCTTTGCTTTTATTGTTTGTTGTTTATGTTTATGCACTAAAGTAGTATCAGTTGATTGCACTTCATTTACTCTTGTTTTCGCATTTAGATAAGTTTGAGTAAAAGTAACCGAGCCGTAATATTTTAATTTGGGGTCTAAACAGCTCTTGTGTCATGCATTTAGATCCAAAACACACACACACTAAACACGTCTAACCAATTTTATATTTCAAAAATGAGTTAAGAAAATTTAGTGGGCATACATTAGCACATGTATTCCTTGTGATGGTCAAATCACATTGTTTCTGCATATGTATCAAAAGTAGTAAAGAATATTACGTGTTACGTGTGAAAAATATTGCAAGATTGCATGAGTGTCTACATGTTATGATGATTTGAGATATGAGTAAATCAATTTAACTCACACACGATCATGCATGGGTATATAAAAGAGAGAAAAAAAAATACCCAATTATATTAAGCGTTTGACATTGCAGTTTTTCTATGCCGAAGCATACCGATTTTATTACATGATTGGAGGGCAACAGTGGTGAGATGGTTATTTATGCCTTTCTCTTTGAATTTTTAAGTCATTCCCATCAAAAAGAGTGATACGAGTATTAAGTGCAAGAGATAACTTAATTTTACTCATCACAAACACAAGCCACAAAGCTCGTTTGCTTAGTTGTGCATAGAGATACACATCTAAGCTACAAAAGATACAAAGTTTAGAAAACTTTGTTTCATTGGCCATTCAAGGTGCATACGTACCAATGTACACAAGCACACATTGTATTTGTATTTTTCTAATTTTTCAATTTATTTTTTTATTTTTATGGAGGAAAACAAAATAAAACAAAACTGAAAACAAACAAAAACATGTTCAGCAAAGCAATGCATAGAAGCTAGACTGACTCAAAATAATAAAGCAAAACACTCAAATAATGCAAACGCTAAAAAATAGAGAGAGAAAAGTGACTAAATCACTTGGAGCCTTTTTCCTTCCACACATTGGAAGAACCTTTCCTTTTAACAAATTCTTGAGCCGGCAGTGAGGGGGAAGAATTGTAACCGATCAAGTTCAAAAGAAACATGAGGACTTTGAGGAGATCTCTAAGAGAAGCAAGAGAGGATGGAAACTAACTCAGGTTTCCTGATGAGACCATACTATTTCTCTATTGAATGGCTTGCCACTTGTAACAATTAGGTCGAGTATGTCCAGCTGCTCCACGGTGATGACAAAGATGTTACTTCTTCTGTTTAGACTTTTGAGCATTGCTCTTCTTAGCCTTAAGGTTTTTGGTTTCTTTCTTAGCAAGCTTAGGAGGTGCTCCTAAGATAGATGTACCCTTGTTTATGTTCTCACTAGCTATTATAGTTTTAACATTATTGTTCTCAGATTCAACATTATTAGCAAAAGAAACAAAAACAGTAGTACTAAAAGAAGCAATATTAGGAGAGGAGAAATTGTACCCTAAACCGGTTCGATCAGAAGCAGATTTTTGAGGCTGAGCATCTCATCAAGCTTTGCACTTGAAGTCTTCTCCAACTGAGCTCTGACTTGAAACAGCTCCACTTCAAGCTTCTTGGTCTTCTCAGCCAAGAAATTATTTTCAAACCTCAGTGCTCCTATAGTCTAATTGGCTTCATAAAATTTTATGGAGTGTTATTCTCATTTAAGCTCCACATCACTGAGCTTCTTGGTGGCGAATCTATACAAATTCTCATGCTTTTCTGAGACCTTGTATAATTTTGCATAGGTAGTATGGATGCCATCTTGTTCATCCATCTTCTTGAACTTTGACTTCACCAAGTCTTCTTCTTCATCCACATCTTCTACAATCCCCTTAGTAGTATTAACAATGGTGATGAAGGCATTTCGGATTTTGTTATCTTTACTTTTGGAATCATCCTCAAGTTCAGTGTCGCTCAACGTTGCAGCAAGTGCTTTGCTTTTCCCAATGGACTTGAGATAAGTAGGGCACTCTTTTTTTATGTGACCGAAGCCTTGACACCCGAAACACTTGGGTCCTGAGGGAACAGTGTACTATCCACCATCTCTAGCATCCTTCTTCCCTTTGTCTTGGCTCTTAGACTGCGAAGAACTCGACTGCCTACAGTCATTATTGAAGCCCTTTGCATTGGCATTCTTCATGAACTTCTTGAATTTCTTGGTGATGTAGGACTTCATTCTAGAATCTTCATAGTCGGAAGACTCATCCGTATCACTGCTCTTGGCCTTCCGTGCCATGCTCTTTCCCTTACTAGATTTCCCTATCCTTGTCAACCCCAACTTATAGGTCTATAGATTACCAACCAAATCTATCAAAGGAATTTTGTCAATGTCCTTTGATTCCTTAATAGCGGTGATCTTGGCATGAATTCTCTCGAGTAAAGATCTGAGCACCTTTCTCACAATCTTGGGTTTGGGAATGGTTTCCCCAAGATTAAAGGCTGAGTTTACTATGTCCTTGAGCTTGGCATAGAACTCATCAAGCGACTCATCCTCCACCATTTTGATCTCTTTAAAGCTTTTAGTGAGCCTTTGAAGCTTTGAATCCTCGACAACCTTTGTTCCCTTATAGGTTGTCTAGAGGATGGTCCATGCGTCCTTCGTAGTTTCAGTGGAGGATATCTTCTTGAATTCCTCATTTGTGACCGCACTGAATGAAGCATTCAATGTCCTACTGTTGAAGTTTGCCGCCTTCATCTTAGCATCATCCCAATCGGCCAGTACTTCCATTAGCTTGGTCCAACCAATCTCTACAACCTGCCATTTAAAGACTGCAAGAGAGCTTTCATGCGTACTTTACAGTATACATAGTTAGTGCCATCAAATAAAGGAGGTATAATAAGAGACTGTCCTCTATCCATGACAAACAAGAATCAATGGATCACACAATAAAGATTAAAACCTAATCAGAATGTGGCCACTCTAATACCACTTGATAGGCCAAGAATGTATTGACCTCTTGTGATGAATTAATTGATTAATTACCCAAGTTTATTAATTAATCAAATTAACATGCAATGTACGTGGCAGCATAAACAAATCACCAACAACAAAAAAATGCAGTGAAAAATAAAGTTGACATGGTGATTTGTTTACGAATGGGGAAAACCTTTGCGTCAAAAACCCCACCGGGTGATTTTAAGGTCACCACTCCCGAGAATTCACTATTATCACAATAAGCAGCAATAAGTAAAGGAATCACAGTACTTTATACCAACCTACAGTTGAATCCTTACCCCAATACCCAATTGGACTTATTCTGTAGTGACAATCTCTCCTTTTAATGTACAGCTCCCAGTATGTGACTAACCAATAGATGTGCAGATCCCAATACACGACTTGATTACCAACTTGAGAAGGATGTTGGTTGCAAAGTTCTTCAATTCATCACACGATGAAGATCATTAAGTTGCTTGGTCATAAAACCTTGCGGTGTACATACACAGCAGCTTTTTGTAGAGAAAGAAGAACTAGGCAAATTCGGTCTCTGGTCACAATTTGCATAAACAAAATTTTGCTACACATACGAGCAACTTGAGCAACCTTTGATGGCCCTTAAAACAATCTTTATATATGTTTAGGGTTGTGAGAAAATAAGGCTCAAACAGACATTCACGAATTGGAATGAAATCAGATCTGAAAAACTGATTTTCATAAATCTCGACAGATACCCTATCTATCGAGTGGTTGTTGAGCCTCGGGCTGAAACAACATTTTAAGCCTTGATAGATACTAGCTGTCGATCTTTAAAGTCCAGCACTTCTTCACTTAATTCTTGGACAGACTTGCATGGCTTTAACACTTGAACTTAAAACCTTGTTCCTTGAAGTATTAAATACATCCTAGATCTACCTAAATACAAGTAAAGTGTGTTTTCTCAAAGGATTAGCCAATAAATGAAAATATACGTTCCTAACATAAATCACATTGTCCTAAAAAGTTCTAATTGGTTGAACAATTAAAGTTAATTAAATAATTTTGTGATTGGTTGATAATTAGTATTTAAGATAGGGATGTATGCATAGGAATAAAAGGGATGATTGGATAACAATAAAATTGTGAATAATCTGAATATTATCAAGATTTATTTTAAAGGATTTATCCACAAGATAATTGTGCAAGATAATTTTTCAAGATAATGATTCTTAAGAAAGCCTGAATTATCTAGTAAAGAGATAAAAGAAAATCATGGACGGAGGATAAAAACATGTCTAGATACAAGGATCGGTCAAAAAACCCTAGAAAATGAGTCCAAATGACACCCGAACATGAAAGTTCGTTTGGCCTCTAAGAGTCGATTTGGCACTTTTGGAATGCCCAATGGCACTTTAAAAGTGCTGAATTGCACCTTGTTAGGCTTTGGCCCAATGGACTTCGAGTGACGATAATGCACACCCTTTTTGACCTTTTCGCAATAGGTTGCGTTCGGATTCAAACCCTAATCATCCATACCTATTTTTTAGAGTCCTCTGACCTCTATAAATAGAAGCTGAACCTCATAATTCAAAACCTTTTTGTTACGCTCTGAGAGGTATATGTTTTAAGCTCTCAAATCACCTATATTTTTTTATCCCTCCTTTAAGTGTTGCTGCTTAAATTGTGGTTTTTAGGTTTCAAAGAGAATTGAACAAATTTCTTTGAACCCTAAAACATCCTCTCAAAAACAAAGAGTGCTCATGCAAGAGGTTGTTTCTTAACCCTTTTTCTTATGAAGTGATGATGCATATTATATCTTTCTTTTTTAAATAGTCATAATATGAATTGTTGATTGTTGTTGTTTTTTTGTGATTGTTATAATCTCTTTCTTGAATGTCAATAATTTGCATGTAAATAATTCTTTTATTAAAATAAAATAGATCTGCATCTTTTCTAGATGTAGATTTGCTTTAACAATATAAAAAAACAGATCTGCATCTTTCTTAGATGCAGATCCAAATTTTTCTCAAACAAAAAGAGATCTGCATCTTTATGAGATACAGATCTAAATTTTTCTCAAATCAAAACTGATTTGTATCTTTCTTAAGACACAAATTTGATTTTTTAATACATGCAAATTGTTGAAATAAAGAAAAAGATCATGTACTACTATGTTTGTGTTTGTTTTAATTCATGATTGCAGAAATTCATATTATAAGTGAAACCCTCTTCTAAAAAACCTTTTACATTCCTTTCTAAAAAACATATATAAAACGGATTTGATTTTTATGTCATTAAAAACCATTTTTTGTAAGTTCTCAAAAATAGATCGGATCTTTTACTTATCCAAAAAACCATTTATTTTAAGTTCTCAAAAGCAGATCTGATTTTTGTGTCATTAAAAACCATTTTTTTTATCATTACAAAACTGATCTGAATTTTCATCTCCAAAAACCACTTTTTTATATACTACAAAAAAAATCTGATATTTTTCAAATAATAATCTATTTTTTTCACCAACTAAAACAGATTTGATTTTTTTCAAAAGGAAGAGACTTCATTCATAAATAAATTTTTGATTTTACGTTTATCTTTCACATGTTCAACATATCATTCATGTCATGCATAAAATGGTACATTAGTCACAAAAGTCTAGAAGACCAAACTCTGTCTAGGCAAAATGGGCGCCTAACACCTTCCCATTCCGTAACATAGCCTCCAAATTTAGATTTTTGTTTAAATAGATCTAGCTTTATCTTTGTTTTTGTTTTGGATAGATTGTAACTAGGACAAAAGGCCATGTATTTTTCACCAACTAAACCATGTAAAGTCCAAATTTTCGATCCTGTATTTTTATTTATTCGATCAATGAATTGAACATTCAGTCATGTAAATTTGTATTTATTTTTTCTTATTTTTTGTACATAAAAAATAAGTGGCGACTCCATACCACTTATCCAAAAAGGGAGGTGCCCTAAAAAGCACTCCAAAAATCTCTCTTTTTTGAGAGGCCAAATTTCCTCGGTCTCTCACAATGGTGACTCAGCTAGGGATGTTAAGGGCAAAACTTCATATTAGACTTAAGTGACCCAATATGTACCACCGTTATGCATGGTCTTGCTTGATATAGTTGTTATTTGTTTATTTATGTTTGATGGGATGTTGTATGATATTTTTGTTGTATGTATTGTTTGTTAAAATCTTTCCCTAACTGTCATTGTGTGTGCCATCCAAAAAATAGGTATGTACCCCTTTTCAACAATTTTGTGGTTGTAGTAACCATGGATCACCGGTCTTCATTAGATTTGGGTACCCAGTGGCGAACTCACCACCTCGTAACCCAAAGTCACTGGATCATTTCCTATTGATTATAAAGGACAAACCATGTCGTTTGGACCAACGCAATGTTCATTACATTACAAGTTGGGAGGGGTGTAACTTCCTAGATAAGGAAAACAATGAAACAATATACCCACCCCACAACGTAATGACTTATAGAACCTATCCCTTGGTCGGTCCCGTTAAACTTGCATTGCATGTTGTGTGTTTGTTTTGGTTGAATGATGAATGTGGATGGGGTATTAACTTTAAATAACCCGACCAAGCCTATCATTAAGGGAGAATTTGGTCAAGATTTGAAGGAAGGCTACAAAGAGAACAAAAGTCCGACACTTAAGCCAGTAGCTCCAGTTCCAAGTCTGTCACTCCCATCACCATATAGAAGCCGTCAAGCATAGAAGAAACTCTACTGCTGTAACATCACAACCCTATCTTCGACCTCTAAGATAGTTCATGCCACAAGAAGAGTGAAACTCTCCACAATATGACAGAAAAGGGAGAACACCTAAATACAAAGGAGCCCGTGAACACCCAAGAGAAACTTAACATTATGGTAGCTAGTCAGATTCATCTTAGGGAAGACGTGAACCATATGATGCAATAGTTCCAGAATTTGAAGAGTAGTTAAGAGGAAGACAGGACTGATCATAATCCACCGGCCATAAAGAATGAGAAGAAGATCAACGAGAAGGTGAATAAAATGGAGGAGATAATTAGAATGTTAGGATTAGTGCCCTTGAATCCTATTGTATGAGGCTATGTATGACATTTTGTATAACTTAATGTTGTGTTTAGTAAAGTTATTTTATTATTATCTAAAATAATAGTAACAGGAATATTGAGACATTGTCATATAGTCCATGAGATGCATAGTATGTGATTTATGTGATTTAGTCACAGAAGATATAAATCACAAGTTCTTTATAAACTCAGAATTTTAGTTCATAATCGGTGATGAAATTGAACATTTCATCTGCGAAGACTATAACATATCAACTAAGATGATTTGTCTTGATCATGGAAATGGAGATTTCTAGTTGGTATGTTGATATGTTTTAAGAGTTATATTAGGACATATGTGATTCACTTGATATGAACATATGTTGTTCGTTTTATGTAATTGGCTAATCCTTTAACAAAACACACTTTACATGTAATTGGGTAGATGTAGGATGTTCTTAATACTTTAAGAAACAAGGTTTCACGATCAAGTGTTAAAGCCATGCAAGTCTGTCCAAGAAACAAGCTGAGAAGTGCTCATCATTAAAGCTCGACAGCTGTATCTATCGAGCTTTAAGAAGCTGTTCCAGCCTCGTGGCTCGATAGCTGTTCGATAGCACCTTGACACCTCTATCTATCGAGGTTTAAGAAAAACAGATTTTTAGTTCTGTTTTGATTCCAATCCATGGATATGTCTTTGGGCCTTCTGTTCTCATAACCTTAGACATATAAAAGGATTATTTTAAGGGCCGTCAAAGTAAGCACAAGTTGCACAAGTATTGAGCAAAGTCTGTTCAAGCAATTTGTGACCGGAAACAAGGTTTGCCCTAGTTCATCTCTTTGTGAAGAAGCTACTGTGTCTTTGAACCGTAGGGTTTTGTAACCAAGTATCTTTTTGTTCTTCATTGTGAGGATGAACTGAAGAATTTTGTAGCCAACATCTTTCTCAAGTTGGTGATTGAAGTCACGTACTGGGATCCGCGCAATTGGTTAGTCACGTATTGGGAGCCGTGCGTCAAAATGAGAGATTGTCACTACAGAAAAGTCCAATTGGGTATTGGGGTAAGGGTTCAACTGTAGGTTGGTATAAGGTACATGTATTTTCTTACTTTTAACCGCTTGTTATGATAATAGTATATTCTCGGGAGTGGCGACCTTAAAATCACCCGATGGGGTTTCTGCCTTGGAGGTTTTCCCCATTCGTAAACAAATCACCGTGTCAATTTATTTTCCGTTGCATTTTAGTTTATTGGTGATTTGTTTGTGCTACCACGTGTTTGCATGTTAAATTGGTTAATAAATTGAACTTGGCTAATTAATCAATTAACTCATCACAATGGGTCAATACGTTTTTGGTCTATCAAGTTAAGACATATTGAACTGGACCGCTGTGAGATTTATTATTCTTCTTACAACTGTCAATTGAATAATAAATCTCACGACTTTTATTTGTATGAACTCTTAATCTTGAGAGAACAATGGACTTGATCATGAGGTGTAGGTTGCTTTGATATATCAAGAGTTAGATCTATATTTAAGGTCAAAACCTCAGTATGTTGGGTAATTACATTTAGTGTTGATGGAACATATATTCTCAAGATGGAATTCATAGTCTCTTAATGGAGATACAAAATATTCCATTGAGATAAATTTAATGGGTTTGGTTATTCAGAAAGTTAGGCCTAACCACTTTAGTAAGGAGTTACTAAAGTATATATTTATGGAATTGGATTTCATAAATATATGATGAATAATTTTAAAGGATTAAACCGGGTACTCAAGGAATTGGAATGTAGTAATCTACAAAGTGCCAGTCTTCTTTCCTGATTTTGTATTACTACGAATATTTTATGAAGGGTTTGCATGTACAATAAAGTCTTAGGATATAATTTATTAATAAGGCCTAGAGTGTAACTATATTTATATAGTGGTATTAAATACAGTTAATAGTAACTTTAGACTTGTCAAGAGTTGACAGAAAAGCCCATGGCCCATTGGAGCTAGTGTCTTATTAGTCCATTTTAGTCCCACTCCAAGCCACGTATTAAAGCCCAATTGGAAAGGCCCAAAAGGCCAGCCCAATTAGATAATTAGTTAGATACAAAGGGAGAAATATACAGAACTTTCCGAGATGAACAATAATAACACTATTGTGAAGTGGTGTGTATGTGAGTGCTAGACACTTTGACATTTTCCCCTGGAAAACTGATTGAGAGACCACATATCTTGGGCGTTAGTGGAATTGGAGTGAAGATTGAAAGTGTTCTCAAGTGCTTCTGATCTTCGGTTTTGAAATTCACCGCTCCAAGGTACACTCTCTTATTCTCAAATTCTGAAACTTACATAGTGCATGTTAACATTTATGAATGAAGTAGATCCGTTATTTTTCTGCTGCGTATGTTTAGTATTTAATACAAACATGTATTTAACCATTATAGAAGAGCCCATAAGATGGAGGACCTTATGGACTACGATTCTCTCTCATTGTTCCCTAATGCAAGATTGCCACCCAAGTTCAAGATGCCAATCCTAGACAAGTTCGATGGGATCGGTTGCCCAAAGTCCTATCTGAAGATGTACATGAGGCCTATGCAACCCTTAGATGGTTCCAAAACACACTGACTGGAGCCGCTCTTAGATGGTTCCTTAACCTAGATGATGCGAGGGCAAGAAGTTGGGAGGACATATGCCGAGAGTTCCACAAGCAATACAAGTACAATACGAAAGTGAACATCATAAGAAGAGATCTCGAGACTACCAAGCAAGAGCCAAAGGAGTCCTTCTCCACTTTCATCACTAAGTGGAGAGCTAAGGCCGCACAGATGATAAAATGGCCGAGTGAGGAAGAACAATTAGCCATGGTTGTAAAGAATTTGTTACCTGTGTATCATAAATATTTGTTTGCACAATATTTTCCTAATTTTAAAGCTCTAATTACTACTGGAACCCAAATTGAGGATGCTTTAAATAATGGATTCATAAAAACCAATGACCCACCAAGGTTTCGAAGGAGTATAGGATCTAATTCCAAAGCTGCAAAAATTTCTAATATTCATAGAAATAATCCATATCAATTGATTGCACTCGTTACACCCATGCAAGTACCACAATGGCCTATGCCTAAAAGAGAATTTCATGAGTTGTACATGCCCATGAGCCAAGTGTTTGATAAGCTAAAAGCAAAAGGGTTACTGAAGCCCTTAGACCCAAGACCAATTCCAAACCCCTTTCCCTCAAGGTTCGATGTAAATAAAGGATGTGTCTACCACCAAGTACCTAGTCATGACACTAACCGTTGTTTCACCCTTCGTCATGCAATTCAAGACCTAATAGACAACAAAGTGATTGCGCCGCCTACAAGGCCTAGCATCACTAACAATCCCTTACCAAATCATAATTTTGGGAAAGGACCAAGGATTAATTGCTTAATGACCGAAGAGGAGAATAAGAAAGACCCATCCAACCTGATCTACGACCTACCTGAATATTTCATGATGACATGGGAAGAATTAATGGATAGGACATCTAACACCACCACAGGATATGACATATGGAATGACGAATCAAAACCCGAGGATTACCAAACACCAATAAATGGGGGGAGACACTTCAAACCCCAAATAAATAACCAAACACTAACAAATGGGAGGAGCCACTTCAAACCCCAAATATATAACCCAACACTCATAAATGGGGGGAGACACTTCAAACCCTAAATAAAGTACCAAACATCCACAAATAGGGGAAGACACTTCAATCCCCAAATAAACAACCAAACATCTACAAGTAGGGAGAGACACTTCAAACCCCAAATAAACAACCAAGCACCCACAAATGGGGGGGGGGGGGACACTTCAAACCCCAAGACACCAACCTTAATGATCTGACAAAAATTACCTACATCACAAGGGGGAAACACTTCAAACCCCCATATTTGGAGACCGACAACCCTGTGAAAGCCTTGAATAGATCTACCAAACAAGCACCTACCAAAGAAGATGAAGTCCTTAAGCAATTATAGATTACATAAGCCAACATATCCTTATGGGGTTTACTTATGGCCTCATACAAACACCGTCAAAACCTAGTAGACTTGCTCAACCAAATCCAAGACCTTACAACCACAACCTCCTAAGATCTGAATGCTATGATTGGGTTCATAAACAGGGAACTCACCATCTCCTATTCTGACAAGGATTTGACCAAGAAGGGGAAGCATGACAACGACCCTTTGCATATCATTGTAGATTCCATGGGGAAGAGGATACCAATGGTTTTGATAGATGATGGAAGTGCCTTAAATGTGTGTCCATTGAAGATTACAAGCTACTTGGGTCTCAATATTGAAGACTTTGTGCCTACTAACCAGCATGTCATATGACAACAGTAGAAAAGAAGTCTTGGGGACCATAACCTTGGAGCTTACCATAGGATCAATGATCAAGAATGTGGATTTTCAGGTCCTTAACATAGCCTCGACCATGGATTCACAACACGGAGGTTGTACCTTTTTCCTACATCAAAAGGTTTGGTTTCCACATGAAGGAGCTACTGTGACCATCTATGGGGATACTTTGACTGTCCTTAAACTCATTTATGGTATTGATTCCGAGAAAGAGCGATTGACCTTGGATGGCTTCGTGATTGAAAGGCCTATTTTTGAAAAGAGAGAGGGAGAAATTAAGAAGATCCCAATGGACTTTACTCCTTATGGTAACAACAATGTGGTAACAATGATGAAAAGGATGAACTACCTTCTGGGGTGAATTTGGGGAGAAATGTAAAGAAGCCAACTATTTAGGACTCGAAGATCCCTACTGCCACACCACCTTTTAAGCTAGGCTACAAGCCCATTGATGATGATTTTCTAGAGATGGAAGTTAGAAAGATGGCCAAGCCAAAGCCAAAGCAAAAGGACTCCCTTGTCCTCTAAAATCTCTAAAGCTCTACACTCCTACGGTGAATGGGAAGTTTGTAAAAGCCAGAGAGAGTCAATGTTATTAGGGGTTCCCTAAGCCAAGATTTGATCCTATAACAAAGAAAATGGTACCTGGATTTGAGATACTACTTGATTTCCACAACAAGGCCCCAGAATTAAAGAAAGAAGACAGAATGTGGGTTCCTACTAATTAGGCGAATTACATGGATCCTGATGCCATAACCACACTTCTTGGAGATCCCATTTGTAACATCAAAGATGAAGAGTACTAGGAGGCTAGTCAACCTGCATTGAAGACCCCATATAAACTAAGAGCCCATAATAAAAATGAGGAAGGGGGAGCAGCCCCTAGTGATGATGAAGATGAAAGCAATGACAGTGGTGATAGTAGTAGTGACAGCAATAGCAATGATAGTGGACATTATGATGATGATGGTGTTGAAAAATCTGGTTTTGTATCTTATACAAAACACACAGCGGAAGTAACAAATATAGATTTATTTCATTCATGATTGATAATATGCACTATGCAAATTTCAGAATTTAAGAACAAGATAGCATACCTTGGTGGGGAGAAATTCAAAAAAAAGATTTGAAGCACTTGGGAACACTTTTAATCTTCACTTCAATTCCACTTTACGCTCAAAATGTGTGGCCTCTTAATCAGTTTCCAAGGGAGAATGAAAGTGTGTCTCACACTCTCTCTCTTTTTCCTTTTTTCTACACTTATGAAAAATTCTGTATGTTTCTCCCTTTATAACTAACTGATTATCTAATTGGGCTAGCTTATTGGGCCTTTTCAATTGGGTTTTAGTGTGTGGCTTGGACTGGGACCAAAAGGGACCAATAAGACACTAGTTCCAATAGGCTTTAGGCTTTTTCGTCAACTCTTGATAAGTCTAAAGTTACCATTAATTATATTTAATACTACTATATAGATATAATTGCACTCTAGGCTTTATTAGTAAATTATATCCCAAAACTTTATTATACACGCAACCTCTTTATAAAATATCCATAAAAATACAAAGTCATAAATATAGACTGCCACTTTGAAAATTACTACATCTTAATCCTTGAGTACTCGGTTTAATCCTTTAAAGTTATTCATTATATATTTATGAAATCCAATTTCATAAATATATACTTTAGTAATTTCTTACCAAAGTGGTTAGGCCTAACTCTCTGAATAACTGAACCCATTAAACTTATCTTAGGGAATATTTTATATCTTCATTAAAAGATTATGAATTACATCTTGAGAATATATGTTCTATCAACACTAAATGTGGCTGCCCAACATATTGAGGTTTTAACCGTTACTTTAGATCTCACTCTTGATATATCAAAGTAAACTACACCTCATGATCAGGTCTATTATTCTCTTAGGATTAAGAGTTCATGCAAATAAAAGTCGTGAGATTTATTATTTATTTCACAGTCATTAGGAGAAAAATAAATTTTACAGCGGTCCAGTTCAATATGTCTTAACTCTTAAAACATATCAATATATCAACTAGAAGTCTTCACTTCCATGATCAAGACAAATCATCTTAGTTGATACATTACAATCTTCGCAGATGAAATGCCTAATTTCATCACCGACTATGAATTATAAATTCTGAGTTCACAGAAAACTTGTGATTTATATCTTTTGTGACTTTTCACATAAACCACATACTATGTATCTCAGGGACTATATGATAATGTTCTAATATTCATGTTACCATTATTTTAGATAATAATACAACAACTTTATTTATCATAACATTAAGTTATATATAGCATTATACAATAGGATTTAAGGACATACATCCTAACAATCTTCCACTTGCCCTAAAGACTATTGTGCACAATCTAACTCTCATTCCCTCCAAATGTGACTCGAAAGTCATTTAAGGCAAGGCTTTGGTAAAAGAATTTGTTAGATTATTTGCACTTTCAATTTTTGCTACCCCAACATCTCTACAAGCAACAATGTCTCGAATGATGTAATACTTCCTCTCAATGTGTTTTCCTTTCTTGTGATTTCTTGGATCTTTGGATTATGCAACTGCTTTATTATTGTCACAAAACGATGTGATGGGAACTTGCTTTGTTCTTACAACACCAAGATCAGAAAGGAATTTCTTGAGCCAAACAGCTTCCTTTGCTGCTTCACAAGCAGCAATGCACTCAGCTTTCATGGTGGAGTCTGCAATACAAGATTTCTTAACACTCATCCAACTTATGGCTCCACCTCCCAAGGTGAAAACACATCCTGAAGTGGATTTTCTGAAATCTATATCCGATTGAAAATCTGAATCTATATAGCTAATCGGAATCAAATCCTCACTGTGGTAAACAAGCTTATAATTTCTCGTTCTCCATAGATACTTGAGAATATGCTTTACCGCTTGCCAATGTTTTGGTCCTGGATTTGATCGATATCGGTAGACCATGCCAACTGAATAACAAATATCTGGTCTAGTACAAAGTATGGCATACATGAGACTTCCCACTACAGAAGCATAAGGAACGTGTCTCATTATATTTTCTTCCTCTTGAGTCTTAGGCCTTTGGTCATCAGAGAGAAGAACTCCATGTCTAAAAGGAAGCAATCCTTTCTTGGGGTTTTACATGCTAAACCGTTTTAGAACCTTATCTATATATCCAGTTTGTGATAAGCCTAACATCTTATTCTTGCGATCTCGCCAAAGCTTGATCCCTAGAATAAAGTTAGCCTCACTTAAGTCCTTCATATCAAATTAGCTTGACAATCAAACCTTTACTGATAACATTACCCCTACATCATTCCCAATTAGTAGAATATCATCAACATAAAGTACTAGGAACATTACTACTTTGTCTCGATGCCTTTTGTACACACATTGTTCATCAAGATTTTGTTCAAACCAAATGACTTGATTGCTTTATTAAATCTGATGTTCCATGTGATAGGCCACAAACGCATTAACCCCTTATGATGAATTAAGTTGATTAATTAGCCAAATTATTAATTAATCAAATTAACATGCAAATTGCATGGTAGCACAAACAAATCACCAATAAACTAAAGTATGTAGCGAAAATTAAAAGACATAGTGATTTGTTTACGAATGGGCAAAACCTATACGGCAAAAACTCCACCAAGTGATTTTAAGGTCGCCACTCCTAAAATTCCACTATTATCACTACAAGCGGTTACAAGTAAAGGAATCCCAAGTACCTTACCAACCTACAGTTAAACCCTTACCCCAATACCCAATTGGACTTTTGATGCACGGCTTCCAAGTACGTGACGGCCGAATTGTGCGGATCCTCATATGTGACTTCAATCACCAACTAGAGAAAGTTGTTGGCTGCAAAGTTCTTCAATTCATCCACACGATGAAGATCAAGAAGATGCTTGATTACAAAACCCTACAGTGCACATTACACAGCAACTTCTTCACAAGAGAGATGAACTAGGGCAAGAACTTTGTCTCAGGTCACAAATTGCTTGAACAAGGGTTTCTTAATACTTGTGCAACTTGTGTACTTTGACGTCCCTTAAAATAATTCTTTTATATGTCTAGGGTTAGAAGAAAAGAAGTCCCAAAGATATATGTACGGATTAGAATAAAAACAGAACTCAAAATCTGTTTTTCTTAAATCTCAACAGCTAGAGGTGTCGAGGTGCTGTCGAGCAGCTGTCGAGCCTCGAGGCTGAACAACTTCTTAAAGCTCGATAGATGCAGTTGTCAAGCTAGGTGTCGAGCTTTAAAATCTGGCACTTCTCAACTTGAATCTTGTATAACTTGCATGGTTTTAACACTTGATCTTGAAACCTTGTTTCTTGAAGTATTAAAATCATCCTAGAGCTACCCAAATACAAGCTGAGTGTGTTTTATCAAAGGATAAGCCAATTACATAAAAGAATGACATAGGTTCAAAACAAAATGAAACACATATGTCCTAATGCCGTTAGGCGCCTTTACAAGATCCTACACATGATTGGATTACATAGAATCCAATTCAGATTTCATAGCTTGGACCCAATGATGTGCATCTATATCATTCATTGCTTCATCATAAGTGTAAGGATCCGATTTAGCCTCTTTTGAGATAGCTTCATAAGTCTCTCCCAAACTTATAAATCTTATAGGAGGTCGAACAATTCTCCCACTACGATGAGGTACCTATGTACTAGTCATCTCATGAGTAACGTCTTGTGGTGTATCCAATACGGCCATGCCATTCCTAGTTTCATCCATTGGTTGTTCAACTACAGGTTCATCTAATTTAGCCAGTACAACTTTACTTCTAGGATTAAAATTATTCACATAATCATCTTCCAAAAATTTGGCATGGATGCTAATTTGTTATCCTTATGATTATAGAATAAATAACCCTTGGTTTCCTTTGAATAGCCTAAAAACATGCATACTTTCGTTTTAGCTTTCAACTTATCAGACTTCCCTTTCAACACATATGTTGGACGTCCCCAAATGTGGAGATATTTCATACTAGGCTTGCACCCACTCCACAATTCCTTAGGTGTGTTGGGAACAGATTTTGATGGAACTAAATTTAAAATTTGCATAGCAGTTTTAGTGCATATCCCCAAAATGAAATTGGTAAAGTTTAGTAACTCATCATGGACCTAACCATTTCCAAAAGAGTCCTATTCCTTCTTTCTGCTACACCATTTTGTAGGGGAGTTCCAGGTGCAGTCAATTGGGAGACAATCCCATTTTGAATTAGGTAATCCTTGAAATCCCCAAGAAGGTATTCCCCACCTTAATCAGATCGAATGGCCTTTATGCATTTACCTAATTGATTTTCAATTTCAGCCCTAAACTCTTTGAACTTTTCAAAGGCTTCGGACTTCCGTCTCATTAGGTACACATAAGCATATCTTGAATAATCATCCGTAAAAGTGATGAAGTACTCATAACCTCCTTTTGCTTGGGTTGACATAGGACCACGTACATTTGTATGAACTAATTCAAGCAACTCTTGGGCTTTTTTACATTTTGCATTAAAAGGTCGTTTGGTAATTTTACCTTCCAAACAAGATTCGCAAACTGGAAATCCATTAAAGTCCATGGGCTATAAAAGTCCATCTTTGATTAGTCTTTGAATCCTATTTGAATTAATATGACCCAAACGCAAGTGCCATAGATACGCATCACTAGTAGAAGAAAACTTTCTCTTTAATGATTTTACATGAGAGCTACTATCTAATTCAGAATTGTATAATTCATGCTTGTTAGGAGTTAAAATATAAAGACCATCCATAATATTGCCAGAACAGATAAACATTTTATCCTTCTTTATTACAACATTGTCTTTGGGGATAACACAATATCCATGTTTCCTGAAGTAAGTGGCAGAAATTAAATTCCTACGAATATTAGGTACATACAAACAGTCTTCCAATATTAAAACTCTAGACTTACAGCATAAATTAAATACTCTAATAGCTTCAACCGGAATCTTGCTCCCATCAGCCAAAGTAAGAAATAGTTCTCCCTCATTCAACTTTCTGGTCTCCTGGAACCCCTTTATTCTTGGCAGCCTTGAATGTTGGACAATTCCTCTTCCAATGTCCTTTCTCACCACAATGGAAACATTTTCCTTTGGTTTTCTTTTCTTTGTTGGCAACTCTTAAGGCAATTTGCTTACCATCTTTCTTAGTGAAGACCTTTTTCTTCTTCTTCTTACCCTTGCCTTTCGACTTAGGTTGAGAAGTAAAAGTTCACCCACATTGGCTTCAACACTAGAAGTACCAAGGATGCCTTCTGCCGCTATGAACTCATTTATTAATTCAGACAAAGAATAAATCTTTTTGTTCATATTATAATTGAGTCTAAATTCCTTGAATGATTCCAGTAGTGACTGGAGTATCATATCCACTTGGGATTCTCCATCAATGACGGCACCTAAAACTTCTAATGTGTTCAGATTAGCAATCATCCTAAGACTTCATCACTGAACATCCTGCAGCCATTTTGGTATTATAAATTTGCCTCATGGTTTCTTGCTTTACAGAATGGCCTAGCTCACCAAACATCTCCTTCAGACTTAGCATTATGTCCAAAGCCAGTTCTACATCCTGCATTTGATGTTGTAGAACATTTGAGATAGATGCTGGGATATAGCACTTGGCCATCTCATTAGATTTCTGCCAACGATCATATCGTTGTTTTTCCTCAAGAGGAGCATCTAATGAAGCTAAGCTAGGACATGGTTGAGTAAGCACATATTTGTGCTCTTCAGCTGTAAGAACAATGTCCAAATTTCTTTTCTAGTTAACATAGTTGTATCCAGTCAGTTTGTTTTGATTAAAAATAGCAACAAGTAGGTTAAATGATGCCGTGATTTAAATCTGAAAATAATAAACATGAATATAATAAGTAAACTGAACCTTATGAATTTAGCATATAAGCATATAATATGGTACCTTAATAAAACCATAACATAATATATGCAACGGCAACCAAATCTATGTCTATAATTCCTTGGTAGCAAGTTTATTATAAACACATTAATTGGTTGAAAACTATTCTCATCATTAGTACTATCATGATAACTCTTATCAAACATTAACAATATGCCGTATTACCTTTAGCCTCTAAGTAATAATGACATAGCTCCTTTGGGAGGTTAACATTACACTTAGTCTAGTGTACACCATTATCTAAAGTCATGTGTAGCCAAATTTCATCTCCCTTTTATAGTGTTTAAACTTATAGTACCATGAAACAAAACACCCTCCTTTGGGGTCACGAGGCATATACGCCAAGACGAAGTGTTTGTCCACACTATTTTAAACGGGTAAGTTCAATTTTGTAGTACTATGAAGTAAACACCTTCCTTTGGGATCGCGAGGCATATACGCTAAGATGAGGTATTTACCCACACTACTATGAACCGATAATGGAGACCGTGAGATCCAACCCTTGTATCTCTCTCCCACTAGATATTTTATATTAAAGGTTTTTAAGATCAAGAACCATAACAATGCTAGAATCTTTGAAAACATAATCCTAATCTCATTAGAAATAAATTTCATAATCCTAGCATTAATATATATAAATATATATAACGTAATATAAACTCATATTACATTGTAAAACTATATTATATTATATATATATATAATATAATATACGGATTATTATATGTAATATATGATTATTATATTATATTATATATATAACTTTCAGATGGTTGGAATCCTTTATATACGGATTCAACTTTTCAAAGGCACATAATAATTTTATATATATATATATATATATATATATTATTGCATGCAAGTTGGCAACCAAAGCTTCCTTTCCAAGCCAAAAGGTGCAAAAATATGAAGCCAACCGTGGGCCATCAAGAAAATTGAATGCTTGAATAGCCAAGCCGTGCAACACATTTAAGGAATGCAATCCATGCATTAAGTCCAACCCGTAAAAATATAAGCCAAGCCATGCAATCCATCCATTAAGTCCAAACGGTGCATTAAATTCAAGTGCATTTGACAATTACATGGATTCCATTCAATAACCATATCAAGATGTCGCACTATTCAATCCCACTTGCAATATATATATAGGGATTCCATGAAAATTAAAAAAAAAAAACATGACACAACACCATAACTTGATGCAGAAAAATTGAAACACAAAGATAACGGTTTTCTTAAATTCTAAAATTCAATCACATATTATACAATCATGAGATGAAAACCTGGCTCTGATACCAATTGTTCAAAAATTTGGTTTTGTATCTCATACAAAACACACAGCGGAAGCAACAAACATGGATCTATTTCATTCATAATTGATAACATGCACTATGCAAATTTTAGAATTTAAGAACAAGATAGTGTACCTTGGTGTAGAGAAATTCAAAACAAAGATTAGAAGCATTTGGGAACACTTTTAATCTTCATTCCAATTCCACTTTACGCCCAAGATGTGTGGTTTCTCAATTAGTTTCCAGGGGAGAATGAAAGTGTCTCACTCTCTATCTCTTTTTTCTTTTCTCTACACTTATAAAAACTTCTGTATGCTTCTCCCTTTATAACTAACTGATTATCTAATTGAGCTGACCTATTGGGCCTTTCCAATTGGGCTTTAGTGTGTGGCTTGGAGTGGGACTAAAAGGGACCAATAAGACACTAGCTCCAATGGGCCTTGGGCTTTTCCGTCAACTCTTGACAAGTCCAAACTTACCATCAATTATATTTAATACCACTATATAAATATAATTGCACTCTAGGCCTTATTAATAAATTATATCCCAAGACTTAATTATAAACGTAACTCCTTCATAAAATATTCGTAGTAATACAAAATCATAAATATAGACTGCCACTTTGAAAATTACCACATCTTAATCCTTAAGTATCCGGTTTAATCCTTTAAAGTTAATCATTATATATTTATGAAATTGGATTTCATAAATATATACTTTAGTAATTTCTTACCAAAGTGGTTAGGCTTAACTCTCTGAATAACTGAACCCATTAAACTTATCTCAAGGGAATATTTTATATCTTCGTTAAAAGATTATGAATTCCATCTTGAGAATATATGTTCTATCAACACTAAATGTGGCTGCCCAACATACTGAAGTTTTGACCGTTACTTTAGATCTCAATCCTGATATATCAAAGTAACCTACACCTCATGATCAAGTCCATTATTCTCTCAGGATTAAGAGTTCATGCAAATAAAAGTCGTGAGATTTATTATTCATTTGATAGTCGATAGGAAAATAATAAATCTCACAGCGGTCCAGTTCAATATGTCTTAACTCTTAAAACATATCAACATATCAACTAAAAATCTCCACTTCCATGATCAAGACAAATCATCTTAGTTGATACGTTATAGTCTTTGCAGATGAAATGCTCAATTTCATCACCGACTACAAACTATAAATTCTGAGTTTACAAAGAACTTGTGATTTATATCTTCTGTGACTTTTCACATAAATCACATACCATGCATTTCATGGACTGTATGATAATGTCCTAATATTCTTGTTACCATTATTTTAGATAATAATAAAAACAACTTTATTTATCATAACATTAAGTCATACATAATGTCATACATAGCATCATACAATAGGATTTAAGGGCACACATCCTAACAGATGGAAACACCGATAGTGATGACAATAGCTGAAGAAGTTATGATAGCCCATACAGTGGTGATGATTGGAATGAACCCCCTAGTGATAGAAGAGATGAAGATGAAGATGCAGACCTATTCTATGAGGAATATGATAGTGATGTGGACTATTATGATCAAGACATTGAAGACAACGCCGAGACTAACAAGTGGAACGATACTGATAGTGATCAATATAGACTGGTAAATGTGTTAGAGAATGCAAGAGAAGATAATGCATACCAATTGAATGTACCACGAAGAATATCTCTATGAAAACCTTTTAGATTGGAGTGATATCACTAATGTTAGCTTGAGGTCTGACCCGAGGTACGACAAGCATGGAAAAGAAGTTCCAAAATTTAGGTCATATTATGATTCAAAACCCAGTTCACCACCTACTGAAGAGGAGAATGACATAGATACTAGATTGGCTGCATTAAACCATAAGCTGATGGTCCATAGTCTTAAAATCATGACACTTGAGAATGCAAAATGTAGTGATGAGAGGGAAGAAGAAGGCGGCGAGCCCTAGCATCTCCCTTAACCTACTAACTTGGGCAACAGAGGCAAGCACGACCTATTTGAAGAATGGGTGGATAACATAGAGTGCCTGGAAGCTTTTGTGACCGACAAGCCTACAGACATAGAGATTGAAGAAGAAGCTACTGATTATATAAATGTAGATCCCACAGTACTGATGCTGATGGAAGAAAGAGCTTACTAGAAGCCAACTACCATTGTGGAAGCCACAATCGAGTTGAAGAACTGGGCATGGGAGGGAGCCGCCCACCTTATGGAGGACTCCGTGAGGAAGATCAAGACCCTCAAGTCAGTCACCTTTACCAAGAAGATCAAGACCGCTGAGCCAGTCGCCCCTACCAAGAACATTGTTTCTATCTATATTGAGTCTATTTCAAATAGTATTTCTATTCCTGTTAAGTCTGTTTGTGATAGTTTTCTAGTTAAGTCTGCTTTAGTTGAGTCTATCAAGTCCTTTAAGTTTGTTGAGAACTTTTTTCCCTTTAATATGATTTATGATTCTACTTATTTGCTAGCTTTGAATGTTTTTATTTCAAAAATTGGTAAAGAAACTCTTAATAATAAGGAATAAAAACATGGATACCTAGAACCTATAAAAGAAGAAACCCAACCTATTAACCTGGAATTTGAGGATGAGCCCAAAGTAATCCAAGTTGGCAATACCCTAACCACTTCAGAGAAAGATGCATTAGTGGCACTATTGACAAAGTTCAAGGAGCTCTTTGCCTGGTCATATGAAGACATGCCTAGGATTGGTACAGCTATAGTACAACACTACATTCCCACAGATCCAACCATAAAGCCGGTCAAGCAAAAATTAAGAAGAATACAGCCAGAGTGGACTCTCAAGATCAAGGAAGAAGTGGAGAAACAGTACAATGCTATATTTCTACGAGTGATCAACTATCCAAAATGGTTAGCTAATGTGGTTCTAGTACCAAAGAAAGATGGGAATGTCAGAATGTGTGTAGATTTTCAAGATCTAAACAAGGCCAGCTCGAAAGATGATTTCCTTTTGCCTCACATTGACGTCCTGGTTGACAACACAATGGTCATGCTCTGCTATCATTATGGATGGATTTTCAAGATACAACTAGATCAAGATGGCTTCGGAAGATATGGAGAAAACCTCTTTCATTACACCATAGGGGACAAACTGCTACAAGGGCATGCCATTTGGTCTTAAAAATGTTGGTGCTACTTACCAACGTGCAACCACCACTTTGTTGCATGATTTGATCCATAAGGAAGTAGAAGTTTATGTTGATGACATGATAGCGAAGTCCAACGACCGTGAAGGGCACATACCAGCTTTAACGAAGTTCTTTGAAAGGATCTAGTTGTACAAGTTATAATTGAATCCCAAGAAATGCATTTTTGGAGTTACCTCTAGAAAACTGTTAGGCTTTATGGTAAGCCAAAGAGGAATAGAAGTTAATTTAGACAAAATCAAGGTGATTGTATAGATGAAGCCTCCAAGAACTGAAAAAGAGATCCAGCAATTTCTAGGGAGAATACAGTACATCAGCAGTTTCATAGCCTTGCTCACCATGACATGTGAACCAATCTTTAGACTATCTAAAAAGGAAGTCCCTATAATGTGGAATGAATAATGTCAAGAAGCCTTTAAGATGATCAAGAATTATCTAATGAAACCACCAATACTTGTCCCACCGGCACTTGAAAAGCCATTGTTGTTGTATCTCACCTCTACAGATACAACAATGGGAGCTCTACTTGCTCAATACCTCGAGGAGACTAGGAAGGAGAATGCAATCTACTACATCAGTAAAAAGATGTTGCCTTATGAAGAGAAATACTCACCATTAAAGAAGACATGTGTAGCACTTGTTTGGGCAACCTGCAAGCTCAGACATTATATATGGGCCACATATGAATGCACACATGTTATCAAGGAAGACAATGAGACAAGGCTATTACTGGACCACTATGAAAGCTGACTGTGTAGCTCATGTTCAAAAATATCACCAATGCCAAGTCCATGGAGATCTAAAACATATGCCACCCAACAGAATCCAATGGCCATGAATTCATACTTGTAGTGATTGACTACTTTACTAAATGGGTAGAAGCTGCCTCATACAAAGTTTTAAATTCAAGGAAAGTTGCACAATTTATTCAAACCAACATCATCTGTAGATATGGTTAACCACATGAAATTATCTCTGACAATGGGCAGCATTTTTAAGGGAGAAACAAAGAAGCTGCTATGACAATTCAACATTCAGTACCACAAATCGTCACCTTACCATCCTCAGACTAATGGAGCAGTTAAGGCTGCTAACAAAAATATAGGGTGAATCTTGAAGAAGAACACAAAGAATTACAAGAATTGGCACCTACAATTACCCTATCACTCTAAGAGTACAAAACATCAATCTGATCTTCCATAGGAGCCATTCCTTATGTTAGGGTTTGTGCCCTAAAATCCAATTTATTGGCATGTCATAAATAATTAAATTGTTTAATTATATGAGACTATTTATAAATAAACTAATAGGACATTATCGTAGTCCATGAGATGCATTGTATGTGATTTATGTGAAAAGTCACAGAAGATGTAAATCACAAATTCCTTGTAAACTCAAAATGTAGTTTGTAGTCTATGATGAAATTGGGCGTTTCATCTGCAAAGACTATAACACATCATCTAAGATGATTTGTCTTGATCATAGAAGTGGAGACTTCTAGTTGATGTGTTAATTATTCAAGTGACAGTTGTTGATTGAATAATTAATCTCATGACTTCTAATTTCATAGATTCTTAATCCTGAAAGGGTAGTGAACCCGATCATGAAATGTAGGTTACTTTGATATATCAAGAGTGAGACCTAATATTCACTGTCAAAACCTCAGTATGTTGGGTAACCACACGTAGTATTAAAGGAACACATATTCTCAAGATGGAATCCATAATCTCTTTTTATAGACACACGAAATATCCCCTTGAGATAAGTTTAAGGGGAAATCGTTATTTAGGGCGCTCACTAGTAAGGAGCTACTAAAGCTTATATTTATTGAAATTGGATTTCAATAAATATGAATAACTAAAATATTAAACCGGGTACTCAAGGATAAAATAGTTGTTTACAAAGTGACAGTTTATTATGACTTTGTTCACTATAGATATTTCATGAAGGGGTCAAATGATTTCATTAGAGTCTTAGCATATAATTTATTAATATGGCCTAGAGTGCAATTATATTTATATAGTGGTATTAAATATAATTAACGGTAACTTTGGACTTGTCAAGAGTTGACAGAAAAGCCCAAGGCCCATTGGAGCTAGAGTATTATTTGTTCCCTTTTTATCCTACTCCAAGCCACACACTAAAGCTCAATTAGGCAGCCCAATTAGATAATCAGTTATTTATAAAGGGAGAAACATACAAAATTTTATTTTAAGATACATCATTGTGGAATGGTGTGTATATGTGAGTGAAGCCACTCAATTTTCTCCATTGGAATTAGAGTGAAGATTAAAAGTGTTTCCAAGTACTTCTAATCTTTTGTTTTGAATTTCACCACACCCAAGGTACGCTATCATGTTCTTAAATTTTGAAATTTACATAGTGCATGTTATCAATCATGAATAAAATAGATCCATGTTTGTTGCTTTCGCTATGTATTTTGTATGACATATAAAACCAGTTTTTCCAACACCTTATTCATTGGTGTATGGGATGGAAGCAGTCCTTCCTATTGAAATGGGTGCCCGATCACTAAGGACATTACTAGAAAGTGAAATCCCTGAAGCAGATTGATTGCAAAGCAAATATGACCAGTTACGCATGCTGGATAAGAAAATACTCAAAGCCCTATATCACATTCAGGGATACCAAAGGAGACTTAGGAAAGCTTTCAATAAGAAAGTAAGAATAAGATATTTAAAGTTGGGAGATTTAGTGTTGAAAGAAATTCGAGCCCCGGTTCAGGATGCAAACGGGATGTTCAAACAGAATTAGGCAGGCCCATACATTATCAAGCAAATATACTCTGGAGAAGCAGTAAGGTTAATGGACTTAGATGCAAATCCTTTCACTAAGCTAACCAAAATGGATCAATTTAAGAAGTACCATGTTTGAAGTGGTAGTTGCAAACCAAGCCATAAAAAAACAACAACAAAAAACAAAGAAAGCTTGCTAGGCTAAAAACCCGAAAAGGCAATCTAGGCAAAAATTAGAGCAACAAAACAAAAAAGCAAAAAAAAAAAAAAAAAAAAAAAAAAAAAAAAAAAAAAAAAAGAGAAAAATGTAGGTCGAAAACCCGAAAGGGCGACCCACGCAAATGGAAAAAAAAAAAAAAAAGGAGTGAGAGAGTCTGCTAGGTTGAAAACCCGAAAGGGCGGCCTAGGCAAAAATTAAGGCAAATAAAAAATCAATGAACTACGTGATGACCTAATCCTTCTATCTAAGGGGGTACGTAGGCAACCAATTTCCTAAAACCCATCATTTTCCCATTAACTGAAATTACTGAAAATTCAACCATTTCATTAAACCATGTCATTACACAAAAACCTAAATCCTAAGCCAAAAAAGAAACAAAAAAGACCAAATCTCAAAAGCCTACACAAAAGACAGAATCGCTACCCAGTAAACCCTAAATAATTCCTAAAAATAAGAGTTTTTACATCAACTTCTAGATAAACATGCTCAAAGCCAAAAAATAAGAAGGTCACTTGTCTTCAATCTTTATTTTTTCTTCTGATCATTAATTTCTTTTGTGTTGGTTGTTTCATTATCCCTATCTCTTCTTTTGAACTCATAGTTGTCTTTGTCGAGTCTTTCCTGGTTGTCTCTGAGAAATTGTTCTCTCATAGCAACTCTCTCAGCTTTCTTGTCAACAATCTTGTCTATCAGCCAGTTAGAGTATTCTGTAGTCATCCTGTGGAAGTGAACCTTGACAAAAAACTAGTCCACCTCGTCAGCTATCTTTAAACCCAATAGCATGTTCTTGATAGTAGTAGGATTTGTGTCCACAGGAGAGAAAGATCTTCTTCTTTTGACACCTGGCATACCTTGTTCATATTTGAATTGCCTCAAGAGTCTATCTACCTTGTAGAAAGTTGCCCTCTGTAACCCAACAAGGAAGATGTGATCTAATCATAGAGACCGCAGTAGAGGAGGTGGGCACTTCCACCAATAACAATCCCATTGAATAAAAGTACTAGATTTCTTTTCCAAAAACTTCACCCAATCACTCTCAATTTGACACTCAGTTTTGATTACAGCCCTGCTAAGAAAACTATTAGGCCCATAATTACCAGTGGTAGGCTTAGCATTCATGTCCAGTCGCTCTATCAGCCATATCTGCAAAGTCAAAGGACTCCCTAAGAAGTTTTGAGTCTCTCTACCATGAAATACAACATCCATTCTAAGAAGGGTTTCTGCTAAGATCAAAGAAACGGGATTGTCACCATCCTTAATCTGGCTCACAACATTTATGGCTTGAGCATCCATAAAACCATGCCTCCTAGAGCAAAGTAAAAATCCTCCCATGAAGCATAAGGCCAAATCGAAGTTTTTCTGCATATTGTCAGCCACTGCATAATTGCGTTTGTCAATCAGTCGAGATAATTGCACGACGATTCACCATATGGCCTTCAATCATACTATCAGTAATGGAAGTAGGAAGACCGATAGCATCAAACAAAGATTCCTTATGCCTAGGATCACAAGAAACTGCTACAAATTTCCTGCTTGGATCATAGCCTAGGATAGCGGAAAACTCTTCAATTATCAGACAGAGTTCAGCAATGTTAAACCGAAATACATGATCTTCTAGATCCTAGAATTTCACAGCAGCACGAAGGAAATCCCACTTAATCTTGATATTCCTCAAAGCCTTAATTCCCTCTAGTTTGAAGGCTATAAAATTGGTTTTAGTGCTGAAATCAAAGCTTTGAACCCATCTGTTGATATTATGAATTGTTGGATGAGAAAAATTTTGCTTGTGATTATTGTGTTTTGCTAACCCTTATGTAGAGAATTGTTGCAGGAGGATTTGTTTATATGAGCCACATCAATTCCCAATCAGGTTTGAAATAGATTTCATAGAGTTTGTAGTTGATTAGAAGAGTGTTTCATGATCACAAACGAAGTATACGTTTTTCAAAAAATGTGAAAACGTGAAACATGCATTGGAAAATCATAAGGAGCCGGCCCACCATGGCAGGAACGTCATAACGTGGTCCAGTGCCATTCGGCACTCCATAAGTGCCGAATGGCACTCCTTATTTGCCAAGTGGGGTGCAATCCCTCGGGCCTACACTCATGCAATTCCATGCAGTTTATGTCCTCGGGTAATTTTTAAAGACCATGTCACACTCAAAAAGATTTTTTTTTAATCAAACTAGGACATTCTAACATATCTAACACATTTGTTTTTTTTTTTTTTTAAAAATCATCACCTGCATCATTGTTTTCAAAAAAATAGATTAAATCAATTTTTTTCAAAGACTTATGAATTTATGTTCCAAACTAGGGGCATTTGCCCATGCCTCATGCAATTTTCAAAAAAAAAAAAATATCATCATCATCTTTTCAAAAAATTTATCATTGAGATTTCCAAAATTCATGCATTCCTTTTTCAAACTAGGGGCATTTGCCCATGCCTCATTCATTTTCAAAAACTGAGGACCACCATCATCATCTTTTCATGAAAAACCAAGATTTCAAGATTTAAAAAAAAAAAATCATGCATTCATTTTTAAACTAGGGGCATTTGGCTCCACCTTATTCAAGTAAGTGTAGATTCCAGCAGAGCTAATCAAGATAAGTTTAAATTGATATTACAAGGTCTCATCAGGTGAATTCTAAACTTATCTTAGTTAAAGTCTCTACATGATCCAAAGGGCAAAGAGCTAAAATATGGAAATTAATACAAGATTTTCTAAAGAAAAACTTCCTTTTGTTTTGCAGGAAAAATAAAAACACAAGTCATACATCATTAGGACTCCGAGTTCGCCATTGTGAGGATCTTCTTGATCCACCCCTAGAGGAGCCACCTTTAGTATTTCCTTCTTGACTTGAGAAAAGGCGAGGATTGTATTGACGATTTTCAAGTTCGAGGTTCCCGATCCTTTCCTCTAAAGCTCTCCTAATAATGTTAGTAGTTTCCATCAATGTGCCTGAAAAGTCAGTAAAATCAAGTGTTAATTTCACCATCAAGCACAGTTCAAGCAAGAGATACTCAAAAAACAACATCGCATACCCAATTCGAATCATCGAGCACATATTGGGAGGATTGAGTGCGAGCTAGTGACTGCAAGACTCTAATCATCCGCATGCTTTCTTCCTCAAGATCCATATTAACCTAAAGCACAAATCCACTAGATTATGAACCATTCAATAAGAAGTAAGGACAAAGAACTGAAAATTCAAGAACACACCGGATTGGGCCATGGAACATTCAGCATGTACTCTGGCCTATTCAAGGGCATGGAACTGTACGTTCCATCAGGATTCATCACATCATATTGCCATGCCGGAAAATGAGGATAAGTCTCTACAAAGGAACTAGAAGAATTACCAGCACGATAAGGAGAAGGAATTTCTTCCTCTTCATCTGCCTCGTCCTCTCCTTCAGAAGGTGGAGGCTGAAAATCCAACATGCAAATTTTAGTCACCAAGTAGAAAAATGGAAAGAATTCACAAAATGAAGATTTGACTTTAGAAAGGAAGAGAAGTACCATTTGGCTAGCCAAGCAACCTTGCTAACGAGTTTCAATAAACCTAGAATAAGATCCTGCTGTTCTTGGAACAACAAAGCCTACACGGGCCTGAGCAATCTCTTCATCAGTCAGAAAGTCAGCTAACTGGATGAAGGGACAAGGAGGAACTGGAATTGTTGTAGGAGGATAGACATGTACAACTTGGGGCAACACCCGATCACCAAGATACCAATACTTTCCATGCCCACATTCAAACAATACTTGGCAACCATACAATTCTAGGGTGTGTTCACACTCAGCATAACCCTCACATCCAGTCCAAGGATTTAAGTTCATCTAAAAAATCATAAAAAGGAGCTCGGAAAGAGAAGAGACTGAATCATAACCAAGTGCCGAAGATTTAAAAGTAGAAGGAAAAAAGAACTCACATCATCAATGGTCAGATTGTCAATCACCAAGCGCCAAACATCCAAAGAACGCCTAAGGAGTATAGATAGACAATGTTTGGGCAACCAACGGAGAAATTTAGGAAAAATACCAATAACCTACTCCCGAATTTCTAAGCCAACCCCAAAATATTCATACACCCAGACTTGAATACTCTACAACACCATTACAAACCAAAATAATATCCTAAAAATTACACATAGCCAAAAAAAAAAAATTCCAAACCTCACCTGCTGTACAAATGGAGCCCCACCCAAGCTTGAAAGACTTTGCTTAGAGAATTGGGTCATGAAGTGCATCAAAGTGGTGTAAGCCATACCGCCCCAGTCATATTTTTGGATTTATCCAACTCTTTTCAAGCTTTCTAGGTAGCGCAAATTCACAGTACTGCCTAAATCTGGACACAAGAAAGTTCTGACAAAAAGAAGCATGAACATGCAAGCACCTTTTTCCGCAGTCTCACAATGAGGAGAATTTTCACATAGCCAAGACAAGGAGATATTGTTACTCATTCTAGAAGGCACTACACCTAGAAGTTTTTTGAGTTCGGCTAAAGTAAAGGAATCATTGACAAGAATTCTTTCACCACCCAACTTCAGACTAGTGATAATAGAGAAGTCATAAGGTGTCAACATTACCTCCCTAATGCATGGAAAGTCGAAGGTACATGAGAAGTAACTGAAGATCCTTGCATTCATGCGTCTCATAATTCAGCAAAGCTTTGAAGAAAGAACCAAAGCATTCTTCATTGATAATGCTTTTGATGCTAGGAGATAACACGACCCATGCACTTTTTAACATTTGGAGACTGCCTTGACTCTTGAGACTCTACAACATAAAAATTCAACTTATCAACTCTCATAGCTAAAACCCACATGACCAAAAATTCCCATGCACCCAAAAAGTCAATGTCCCACACAAAAATAAATAAATAAATAAAATAAAAAACAAACAAGCAAACAAACAAACAAACAAAACAAAACAAAAAAACAAGAAGCAAAAAAAAAAAAATTCAATGCCCCACCAAAATTAATGTCACCAATATCAAATTTTACCACAACCAAAATTGTTGACATGTCCATACACAACCACCAAATCTTTCCCATAGCCATGTAAAAAAAAAAAAACAAAAATCCTACATGACAAAGATAAAAATTCCTACAAGTTCATGCACAAATAAATTCTCACATAGCCAAAATCATAACCACACAAATTTTCCAAGAACCAACATCACATTCCCAACAAAATTCTTTCAAAATTTCATGCCCATAAAAATTTTCCGCGTCCAAAAAGTTTTCCATATCCGCAAATATACCCACGAAATTTTGCCATGTTCATAAATAAAGTTTACACATGCCAATAAAATTTTTTCATATCTATCATGAACACATTCACATAAACATACCACCAATTTTTTACAATGCCAATACTCCCAAACTCCAAACCAAAATTCATCCAAAAACATCAATATCTACCTACATTGTCAAAATTCCATAAGCCACCCACATTATCCAAATTGCACCATGATCACAAAAACAATACTTCAAGAATGCTTCAAAACCAACATTTTTCCAACATATCCAATCAAGAAATGCCCTAAAGTTCAAACAACCAAATGACAATATCTCACCATGAAACTTTCAATAAAACATGCAACATTTTTTCGAAGCAATGAAACCAAAAAAAAAAAAAACTCACCTTGGTGTCCACATGACAATATGGAGCATGGGCCCTAGAGTCTTGAAGAAGTCCATCCTCCTCATGCTAATCAAATGTTGGATCATATTTCTTACAATGAAAAGCAAGAAAAGAAGGTTCTTTGGAAGGAGAAGCCATCTTGATGCAAAAAAAAAAAAAAAAAGGATTTGGAAGATGGGTTTTCACCAAAATGGGTGTTTGATGAAAATGCTCAAAATACAAGGATCTAGAGAAATACTAATGAAGATGGATGAGGGAAATTTGAGAAGCTTAGAAAAGTGTTTTTTGTGAGAAGAAATGATGAGATGAAGAAGAAAATCCAAGGGGAAGAAGGGAGTGAATAGCGATAATGGAGAAAGAGAGGTAGAGAAAGATGAAACAAGAAAGAAAAAAGGAGACAGAGAGAAGTGGGGGGCCAAAATTTGGGCCCCTACACACTTAAACTCAGCCAAAGCTGAGTCAACTTAGTCAACTGAAAAAAAAAAAAATCTTTTTCCAAAGTTTTCAAGTATCTTTTTTTTTTTTTTTTTTTTTTTTTTAAAAATCAAATTTCCAATTCAAAATTTTCATTCCCAAATTTTCAAATTTCCATTTTCAATCCCAAATTTTAAACTCAAACCTCTAGTTTTCAAAAAAAAATTCAAACCTTAGATTTCATGATCAAAATCCCAAGCCTCAATTTTCAAAATTCTAAGGCTCAAAATTTCAAATTTTAAATTCCAGATTTCAAGAAAAGTTTCTAGATTCCAAAGTCTCAAAACTTTGAAATAAAAATTTCAAAACTTTCATGTTTTAAAAACCAAATGTTTCTCAAAAGAAAAATCTTTTGTCAAATTAAACTTTTCTTGGAATAATTTGAATCAAGAGTGAGCAAATGACACATTTCAGAAGCAGTGGGACCACGAAGCACTTATCAGTTAAAGTTTAACCCTAAATTTTGACTTTTTTTTGCAAAAAGCAAATTCCAGATCGAAGTAGATGAAGACCTTTCATCATCATTCAATTCCAGATCGAAGTAGAGGAGGACCTTTGATTGACATTTCAACAATTCCAGATAAGTAGATGAAGGCCTTTGATCTACATTTCAACAATTCCAGATCGAAGTAGATGAAGACCTTTGATTGACATTTCAACAATTCCAGATCGAAGTAGAGGAGGACCTTTGATCGTCATTCCATTCCAGATCGAAGTAGATGAAGACCTTTGATTGTCATTCAATTCCAAATCGAAGTAGATGAAGACCTTTGATTGACATTTCAACAATTCCAGATCGAAGTAGATGAAGACCTTTGATCAACATTTCAACATTTCTAGATCAAAGTAGACAAAGACCTTTGATCTTCATTCTCCCAGATTAAAGTAGATGAAGACCTTTGACCGTCATTCAATCCCAAATCAAAGTAGAAGAGAACCTTTGATCGATATTTCAATAAATCCATATTAAAGTAGATGAAGACCTTTGATCGTCATACAATTCCAGATCGAAATAGAGGAGGACCTTTGATCACCATTCCATTCCAGATCAAAGTAGATGAAGACCTTTGATCGACATTACAATTCCAAATCGAAGTAGAGGAGGACCTTTGATCGACATTTCAACAATTCCAGATCGAAGTAGAAGAGAACCTTTGATCAATATTTCAACAATTCCAAATCAAAGTAGAAGAGGACCTTTGATCATCATACAATTCCAGATCGAAGTAGAGGAGGACCTTTGATCACCATTCCATTCCCGATCGAAGTAGATTAAGACCTTTGATCATCATTTCAATAATTCCAGATCAAAGTAGAGGAGGACCTTTGATCGACATTACAACTCCAAATAGAAGTAGAGGAGGACCTTTTATCTACATTTCAACAATTCTAAATCAAAATAAAGGAGGACCTTTAATCGACATTCCATTCCAGATATAAGTAGAGGACATTTGATCGTCATTCAATTCTAGATTGAATTAGATGAGGACATTTGATCAATATTTCAACAATTCCAGATCAAAGTAGAAGAGGACCTTTGATCGTCATTCAATTTCAAATCAAAGTAGAGGAGGACCTTTGATCGACATTACAATTCCAGATCGAAGTAGAAGAAAACCTTTGATCAATATTCCATCCCATTCCAGATCAAAGTGAAGGAGGACCTTTAATCGCCATCCTATTCCAGATCAAAGCAGATGAGACCTTTGATCGACATTCCATTCTAGATCAAGGTACAGGAGGACCTTTGATCACCACCCATTCCAGATCAAAGTAGAAGAAGACCTTTGATCGCCATTTGAACAACTCCAGATCAAAGTAGAAGAGGATCTTTTATCGACATTTCAACAATTCCAAATCAAAGTAGAATAGGACCTTTGATCGTCATTCAATCCCAGATCAAAGTAAAAGAGGACCTTTGATCAACATTAGAATTGCAGATCAAAGTAGAGGAGGACCTTTGATCAATATTCTATCCCATTCCAAATCGAAGTAGAGGAGGACCTTTGGTCGCCATCCCGTTCCAGATCAAAGTAGAAGAGGACATTTAATCGTCATTCCATTCCAAATCAAAGTAGAGGAGGATCTTTGATTGCCATCCCATTCCCGATCAAAGTAGAAGAGGACCTTTGATTGCCATCCCACTCCAGATCAAAGTAAAAAAGTACCTTTGATCGTCATCCCAGAAAATTCCATTTTCAAGATCAAAAATAGTAAAGTCCTTTGGTCACCCCAATTGCCAAGAATCATGTCCAGAGTCATCAACTGCCAGCTCAGTCTGGTATTTTCATTTTTTTCAAAAGATAAGGCTAGTTCTATGTTCCAAGGTTTTAGGTTCGAGGGCTAAGTAATCTTTGAAAATTCAATCTCAATTAAATCATGGTCGCTGAAATCAGTGTCTTTGTTTTACATTGACATTCGCTTTTCAAGCTTTGTCAATGAAGGGCATTCTGTAGACACTCAAATTTGCACCCATGATTTAATCAAGGAGAATGACTCGAATAACCATCCATGTACCCCAAAAGTCATAATTGCATCACATGCATCAATTTGTTCTTGCATCACATGCATCATGTCATTCATTACATATCATGAAAATGATCTTGAGATTCTAATGGTCACAATGGTGTGTCTGGTTTCTAAATCAAACCATCGGATCAAAATATATCAGATGATCAAGTTTGCCTAGTCCGTATGCATTGTGTCTAGGTAGAGTTGACCACACAAGATTAATTTAAATTAATTCTAATTGGTTGAACAATTAAGGTTAATTAAATAATTTTGTGATTGGTTGATAATTAATTTTTAAAAAATAGGGATGCATGCATAGGAATAAAAGGGATGATTGGATAACAATAAAATTGTGGATAATATGAACTTTATCAAGATCTATTTTAAAGGATTCATCCACGAGACAATTGCTCAAGATAATTGTTCTTTAAAAAGCCTGAATTATCTAGAAAAGGGATTAAACAAAAATCATGGACAGAGGATGAAAACACGTCTAGATACAAGGATCGATCAAATCACCCATATTTTCTGATCCCTTCTCTGAGTGTTGCTACTTAAATTATGGTTTTTAGGTTTCAAAGAGAGTTTAACAAATTTTTTTGAACCCTAATACATCCTCTCATGAATAAAAAGTGTTCATGCAAGAGTTTGTTTCTTAACCCTTTTTCTTATGATGTGATGATACATATTATATCTCTTTCTTTTTTAAATAGTCATAATATGAATTTTTATTGTTTTTTTTTTTTTTGTGTTTTTTATAATCTCTTTCTTGAATGTCAATAATTTGCATGTAAATAATTCTTTTATTAAAATAAAACAAATTTACATCTTTTCTAGATGTAGATCTAAGTTTTTCTCAATATAAAAAAACAGATCTACATCTTTCTTAAATGTAGATCTGAATTTTTCTCAAACAAAAAGAGATTTGCATCTTTATGAGATACAGATCTAAATCTTTCTCAAATCAAAACTGATTTGTATCTTTCTTAAGACATAAATCTAATGTTTTTTAATACATGCAAATTGTTGAAATAAAGAAAGAGATCATGTACTACTATGTTTGTGTGTGTTTTAATTCATGATTGCATAAATTCATTTTATGAGTGAAATTCTCTTCTAAAAAACCTTTTCCATTCTTTTTTAAAAAACATATAAAAAAACGGATTTGATTTTCTGTCATTAAAAACCATTTTTTGTAAGTTCTCAAAAACAGATTTGATCTTTTACAAATCTAGTAAACCATTTATTTTAAGTTCTCAAAAACAAATTTGATTTTTTTGTCATTAAAAACCTTTTTTTTTTTTTTATCAATACAAAACTTATTTGAATTTTCATCTCCAAAAACCACTTTTTTATATACTACAAAACATATCTGATATTTTTCAAATAAAAATCCATTTTTTCACCAACTAAAACAGATCTAATTTTTTTCAAAAGGAAGAGACATCATTCATAAATAAATTTGTGACTTTATGTTTATCTTTCACATGTTCAACATATCATTCATGTCATGCATAAAATGGTACATTGGTCACAAGAGTCCAGAAAACCAAACTTTGTCTAGGTGGAATGGGTGCCTAACACCTTCTTACTCCATAACTTAGCCTTCGGATTTAGATTTTTGCTTAAGTAGATCTAGCTTTATCTTTGTTTTTGTTTTGAGTAGATTGTAACTAGGACAAAAGGCCATGTATTTTTGGTAGATTGTAACTAGGACCCAAAGCCATGTAAAGTCTAAATTTTTGAACTTGTATTTTTATTTATTCAATCAATGAATGGAACATTCAGTCATGTAAATTTGTATTTTGTTTTTCTTATATTTTGTACATAAATATAATTGGCAACTCCATAACACTTACCCAAAAATAGAGGTGCCCTAAAAAGCACTCCAAAAATCTCTCTTTTCTGAAAGGCTAAATTTCCCCAGTCTCTCACACTCTGCAAATCACCATTGGATGCATAGGTGCCAAGGTTCTGATAGTTTTTATTGACAATGGTTTTGCCTTGAATGTTTGTCCTTTTCTGACTTCCCTCACTATTGATCTAGATATGGAGACTATCGTCCCTTCTCCCTTGACCATAAGGGCATATAACAACACTTCAAGGAAGGTTATGGGTACTGTCAAGCCTCTTTGCAAGATTAGGTCAACAAAAACTGTCGTGGAGTTTCATGTTATGGACATCACCCCAAATTACAACTTTCTCTTGGGAAGAGCTTGGCTTCACCCCAATAGGGCAATCCCCTCCTCATTACACCAAAAGATGAAGATCTCATAGAAAGGAGGGATTGCCATAGTGCTTGGAGATGGCAAGATTCTAGCACTAGTTTGTGGACTCAAGGAAGAAGGAGGTGAGCTTCAAATGAGTGGCTTTGAGTTCATGAATATGGCTGGCTATGAGTTGAAGGATGAAAAGTATGCTACCAACTTGTTCCCATATTGTAGCCATGAGGTGATTGCAATGATGAAGAACATAGGATACATGCTTGGTATGAGCCTTGGAAAGAAGGAAAAGTGGTAGTCAAGTTCTCCATTGTCAAGACTCAAGTGTGTGGATAGGTGTGGATTTTAAAGACTTGAACAAGGCATGCCCTAAGGATGACTTTCCTCTCCCTCACATTGATGTCTTGGTGGATAACACAGCGGAGAGTGCCTTGATGTCTTTTATGGATGTTTTGTTGAGGTACAATCAAATCAAGATGGATCCCAAATATATGACCAAAACTACTTTCACTACCGAATAGGGAATCCATTATTACAAAGTGATGCTGTTTGGCATCAAGAATGCTTAGGCAACCTACCAAAGGATGTCTATAGCCTTGCTGCATGATATGATGCACAATGAGGTAGAGGTGTATGTTGATGATATGATAGTAAAATCCAAGGACAGAGAAAGCCACATCATAAACTTAAGGAATTTCTTTGATGGGAAGTTCTTTGAGATTGAACCCATAAAAGTGTACCTTTAGAGTAACCGCCAGAAAATTGCTAGGCTTCCTAGTGAATGACAGAGGAATATAAGTCGGCCCATTCAAGATCAAAGTCATATTAGAGATGCCTCCTCCTAAAAGTGAGAAAGAGATAAGGGCTTTCTTGGGTTGATTATAATACATTAGTTGATTCATTGCCAAGCTCACCTCCACTTGTGAGCCCATCTTCAAACTGCTAAGGAAGGATGAACCACATACATGGAACGAAGAGTGTCAAAAAGCCTTTGAACTTATCAAGGAATATCTCCTCCACCCACCTATCATAGTGCCTCCACAACATGGAAAATCCTTACTCCTATACCTTTCCGTCATAGGGGATGTAGTTGGAAGTATGCTAGCATAAGAAGACAATGACAAGAATGAAGGGACCATACACTACTTGAGTAAAAGGTTCCATGATTATGAGAGTAGGTACACTCCCATAGAAAAGTCATGCTTTGCACTTGTTTGGGTCGTACAGAAATTAAGGCATATCATTTTACCTTTCTAAATATGGGCAGAAGCAAGAATGGACCCATTGAAGTATCTCTCTGAGAAACCCGTTTTGAGTGGAAGATTGTCAAGATGATTAATTTTATTGGTGGAATTCAATTTGAAGTATGTGGCTAGAAAAACTATCAAAGGGGGCGTTGTGTTGGGTTTTTATGTCAAGAATCCTATTGAAGGGGAAGATGGTAAAGAAGACTTTCTAGATTAGGACATTTTGGATGTTGAGTTAGGGACATGGAAGATGTACTTTGACAGAGCCATAATCCAATATGGGAATGGAATAGGAATACTCCTGATCACTCCTAAGGGATCTCACGTCCCTCTAGCAATCAAGTTGAACTTTGAGGAAACAAATAACATGGCTGAATATGAGGCTGAAGTCTTCGGAGATTCAACTTTGGTTATAGCGCAAGTACAAAAGTTGTGGAAGGTGAAGGAGGAACACTTGAAGCCTTACCAACAATACTTAGAGGATTTGACCAAGACCTTTTTCAAGATCAAGTACTCAATCATCCCTAGAGCTCAAAAATTAGTTTGCCCATGTCTTAGCTACCTTGGCCTCCATGGTTGAAATACCTGAAGGAATATGGACAAGACCCTTAGAGATTGAGCAAAGTTATGAGGAAGTGTACAAAGGGAAGACCAAAGCTTTAGTAATGATCATAGAGGAAGAGGAGTTCCATGGTATTATGACATCATGAAGTTCTTAAAACTAGATATCCAAATAGTGTTGACAATAGGGAACGTCGTTCCATTAGAATGATGGCAACACAATACATCCTATGTGGAGGACAACTCTATAGAAGGTCCTATGATGGTATACACCTCCGTTGCTTGAAGAAGGGAGAAGCTGAAAAGGTAATGGAAGAAGTTAATCAAGAAATTTGTGGCCCTTACTTGAATGGAAGAATGTTAGCCAAGAAAATGCTAAGGATGGGATACTACTGGAATATGATGGAGACCGATTATGTGGACTACGTGAAGAGTTGTCATGATTGTCAGACATAAGCCAACTTAAACCATGTACCACCTAGTGAGTTGTATAGCATAACTTCTCCATGGCCATTCCTGGTTTGGGGCATAGATGTGATTGGAAGGATAGCTTCTAAGGCTTCAAATGGTCATGAGTAAATTCTGGTAGTAATTGATTATTTCACCAAGTGGGTGAAAGTAGCCTCCTACTCCGTATAAAAGGCTATACATGTGGCTCGGTTCTTAGAAAACAACATCATATGTCAGTTTGGGGTACCCCAAGAGATAATGGTTCCCACTCTGAGGGTGAAGTCTAAAGGGTCATGGAAGAATATGGCATTGAGCATCACAAGTCTTCTCTGTATTGACTATAAGCTAATGGGGCCGTAGAAGCAGTTAATAAGAACATGAAGAATATCCTAGCCAAGATGGTAGTGACATACAAATGTTGGACCAAAAAGCTTCCATTTGCCTTATGGGGTTATAAAACTCCTATTCGTGCATCGACTGGGACAACACCTTACTCTTTGGTTTATGGTAGATAGGTGGTGCTTCCTATTGAGGTGGAGATACAATCTTTGAGAGTATTGGTGGAAACCAAGGTCCTAGAAGAGGATTGGGCTAAGGCAAGATATGAACAATTGGCTTTGACAGATGAAAAGAGGGTTAGGGCACAATATCATGCACAAGGATGCCAAAAAAGGATTGTTATAGCATTTTAATAAGAAAGTGAAACTGGGAAACCTTAAAGAATGGGACTTGGTCTTAAAGGTGCTTAAAGATGAGATTTTTGATCCAAGAGGAAAGATGAAGCCAAGGTCGTCTGGGCATTTTATCATTAAGAAGATCATGTCTAGAGGTGCCATAAGGATCACAGATTTGGATGGGGAAGAGATGCTTCGCCCCATTAACATGGATAGACTTCGAAAATACCACATTTAAAAAAAATTACAAAAAAACCCAAAAGGGCAGCCTAGGTAAAAGAACCCTGCTAAATTGAAAACTTGAAAGGGAGATCTAGGCAAAAGCTTGGGGAAAGACCATAGGCATGGCGAAAATTCCCAAAGGGACATCATGGGCAACAATTACATGGCAAAGGAAAAAGAAAAGAAAAGAAAAAGAAATAAAATAATATATAAAATGACAATAATCAAAGATAATAAAAAAGATTCTCTCATTGCTCAAATTAGAAGATGGTAAAATTGCTTTCATAGAGGATTTAGAACATTCCAATCCTTTATTAAATTCATAACCAAAAACATGAGAATCATAAAAATGCAGAAAAGTAAAATATGGGGCATATTCAGGTGGTCACTTAGTCCTCCTCACTTTCTTGCTAGTCCTTATGTAAGCTTTCTCATTCCTCGTAATCCACTTTATGTCATCCTTGAACATTGCTTGTACCCCATGGTAGGGTAGATGTATCAAGGAAGATCAATGCCATTAGTCACCCTACGGTGTGGCCAAGCCTCACTAATCCTTCCCGAGATCCTATTGGTGTACACCTTAATGTGGAAGGCACCTCATCATCAGGGGCTCCTTGATGTTCTCCAAATTGCCTTGAGATACAATAAGTGAAATAATGTGAATAGCAATGAAGTTCAACTAAAGGCATATAGTGATCCTTGTAGCAACTATGGACCATGCTTGAGATGTGCCACCACTCCATGACCCACTGAATATCATTCTTCTTGAGGTGACCTATAAGCTCCATGTACACCTCAAAGCTCATATCATTTTGAAGCAACCATATTCTTCTTTGTAGCCATATCTGAAAAGAAGAGAAAGAGAAGAGGAAAAGGAAGAGGAAAAAAAAAAAGATGGAGAGCATGAGTATAAAAAATAAAATAATGATGAGAGATGATATATAAGGTGCCTCGATGGGTTGAAAACCAAAAGGCAACCCATGCAAAATTAGAGGAATCCTGCTAGGTTGAGAACCTAGGCAAAAGTTAGGGATTATACTTGAAGAAGAAGAGGATTTCATGCAAAGAAGCTTGCTTCCTTCCTATGAAAGGCATCCAAACCATTAAGGGTTTCCGCTAAGATCAAGCCCACTGGATTACCTCTCTTCATCTCATAAGCCACCATGCACATCTAGAGGTCCACATAATACTACTTTTGAACCAAGAAATACCTTGCAAGGGCACACAAGCAAAAGGTATGAAGAAAGTACGAACGTGGCCTCTCACCCACAAGAAGGGCTGAACCAGAAAAGTACTCAAAAACCAACCTAAGTTTGAGCTTACGAAAAACACCCTACCTATTTGCCATGGTAGAAGGGACACCTAACACAACTCGCAACAAAGAAAGAAGATCCCCACTAATGGTAGGGAAAATGAGATCATCAACCTCTGGTTCACCCATGATAGCACCAAATTCTTCAATAGTAGGGCATAGTTCTATTCCATTAAAGCGGAATACATACCGAGAAGGAACCCAATAGTTGGCAGTAGGACGAAGAAGATTCTCATCCACCTTAATTTGTTGGTAGGAAAAGATACAAAAAAGACCATAGGGGACAATGGAATCCTTGAAATTGGGACCAAGCCTCCTAATCCATGCTAAAATATCAAGGGGAAAGTTTTATGCCATTGGGGGACCTCAAATAAGGACTCTTTGGGTTGAAAATATGTTGGTAAGGGTTTTGGACTCAAACAGCTACTTTTATACTTAAGTAAGTTAGTTAAGGTTTTTTTTATTTGCAACCCATGTACGCAAGGTCAACCCTGCATATGCAGGCCCATCCCCACATACGCACAGCCCTTGGCAGAAGCCCAATCTCCCCTATTTTGAGTATAGTTTTTCACTCCAAAGCATTCCTACGACCTAAAGGATCATTCAAGACACATTCCAAGCACAAGATTTCAAGCATCAAAGAAGCAAAGTTGTATAGAAACATACAATTCATCACAAATCATATAAATTAAGTGCTAAGTTCCAATCAAGAGCATAAATGTAAAAAGACATTCTTAAATACAATCCTTTGTCTCAAACTTAATCCAAATGTTTGCTAAAGGAGATGAAAAACAATAAAAGTAAAAAAGAAAAAAGAAAGTTGTGTGTTGTATGCCTAAATGTTTTGAACTGCAGGTAATCAATGGTGTTGCCTCTTCCTTGGTTGGTAGCTAGGAGTTGCCTCTGAATCCTCCTCTTCACCACCATCTCCATCATCACCACCACCCAAGTGGGCCACTCCTCTAGGACCATACAAGTTTCTTGATTAATTGGTTACCTCCAACATGAAATTCCCGGCCAACCATACCAACTCCTCATGCTCCTAGATAGTGGGCTACAATTCAAAGGAAGAAAGGGTTAGTGACCAAACCAAAGAGAGATAAATGGCAAAAGGAGAAAGAGAAAGAATAAAGGGAAGAAATAACTCACTGCCTGAGTGTAGGGAGGAAAAGGATAGCCTATATTAGGATTACAAGGCACAACACACTCCCGATCAAAGCCATCAGGGCCATAGTCATAGACTGCCCAAGGAAGGTGTGGAGGGTTAATGAGCTTATAGGTAGTAGGCTCCTCTTATTACAGTTTTCTACCATTAAAAGTCATGGAAAACAAGGTAAAAGAAAAGGAAGAGAAGAAGAAGAAGAAGAAGAAGTTGAGCACATACTTGAGCAGTAAAAGAAGGCATAAGGCAAGTGATGCTGAACTCTTTATAGTCCAACCCCTCAAGAAGTCGCTTAGCGTAGGGAATGCCAATCCCCCATGAGTGGTACTCAGCATTGGTCATGGAGTGTGGGGCAAGCATGAACTCAGGAGAGTCCATTGAAATTTGGAGGTCATCTTTACCAACCAACTAGCACCGCACCCTCTCCACTAAATATAGCGCCCTTAAGCCCACTCTTTCAAAGGGTCAGTTGATCTCCAAAACAAAAAGGGCAGTAGGCTCCAAGTCTCGAGAAGCAAGAAAGGGCTGGCTAGCCAATGGGGTCTAGTTAACCTATAATAACCTAAGGTTAGAAGAAGGATATCCTAAGGAAAATGCCTAAAGAAGCATGAAAAACTAGAACTCTTGAACTTACCTCATTAGAAGTCAACCTAGCAAGGTCGACCCTCACCCGAGGAAACTCCCTCAGAATTAGGTTAGTGCTTAGGGTTATGAGACCATACATAACCACCCACTGCTGCAAAAAGAAGCATAAGCCACAGGTTAAATGCAAGATCATGGTTTGCAAGATGGTAGACGCAAGATGACAGTTTTCAAGATAGTACAGTTTGTAAGACTATAAGCTACGAATGAAAATGCAAGAAATGGAAAAGAAAAACATACCTCAAAGAGCTTCCAAGACCCCACAAACTATCGTAAAGTGCCCCGACTGAGAGTGTCGAGGGTGGAGTAAAGGTGACTGAGATATGCCTACCCCTAGTTGGCCCTCTATGTCTCTCCAAAGTCTTGAAAGAGGGTCAACCACCTTAAGGACACCATTTGCCCACCATTAGCAAAGAGATAAGCCCTCAACAAGTGAAGAAGGAAAGCCCTAGCCATATGGTCACACTCCTCTGTAATCTTCTGTGGAAGAAGCATGTAATCTGACATTAAGTCGGAAGTAGTGGATGGTCTTAGTAGAGTACTTCCTCCCCAACATGTTGAGACCCAGCTGGATGCCCGACACGCCATCCAAGTTAATGATAGCCCCTTCGAAGCTAAGGCCATTCATGTGGTAGAAATCATAGGGAATCACCACCATCTCCCGCTCAGCAATATGAAAGGTGTGGGTCGTATCCCACCACCTCTCAATGAGGCACTATACCAAAGTGGTGGTTGCAGATCTTTTTGGAAGGAGGCCAATGATGGGCTCGAAGCCCGCCTCTCGAATGCAAGCCTTGGTTTCAGAGGCAAAAAGGTTATACCATTCCACCACCTTATTAGTACTTCCCCTCCCAATATGAGGGGATGATGACTGCAAAAAAGTGAGACAACATTCGATTCTTAAGAATGATGCTTTCAATGCAAGAACGAAGATAAAAAAAAAATTAATTAATTAAAAAAAAAAAGAATACAGTGATATTCAAGTGAAAAAAATAACAAAAATGTGTGTTAGGATTGCATATGGAAGTAAATAGGTTGAAAAATGAGTGAAAATGGGTAGAGTTGGGCTTCTGCCAAGTGTCTCACGTACAAGGGTCAAAGCCCACATATGCAGACAAGACCCCACATACGCAAGCTTATCCCCACGTACGTAGAACCTCAAGAATATACCTCCATACACAAGGACAGGGCTACGTACGAATGAATGTAAGCTACATATGCAAGCCCAGGCCCACACACCCAGAAGCAAAAATAGAAGCAGTTCTTCAATATTTTCAAGCATACATCATCCAAAATCAATCGTAAACATGTTCTTACCGTTCCTAATGTGTCAGGTTTTCATCTAAACCCATACCATAGCAAAACCTAAGCATTTACATGGCCAAAAACACATTAAAACGAAAGATCAGAGAGGAACTTGAAAATGATAAAAGTTTGAAAACTTACAGATCCAGCCTTGGGAATGTGATTCTCTAGCAAGTATGTCAACAGTGAAGGCCCCATCAACCTTGTTGCCATACTCCAGTGGGTGAGAAGAAAGGACGTAGGTGGCCTTTTTGGACTTGGGTGCCATTGGAGGAGATGAATAGAGTTGGAGAGAAAATGATAGAATGAGGGAGTTTGAGAGAGTCAGCAAGTAAGAGGAAATGAGAGGAGAATGAGGGTTTTGTAGAGAGAAAAAAAATAGGAGTTCTAGAGAGTGTGAAGAAACGGTTGGTAGTCATTGGAGAAAAAATGAAAAGGCGGGAACACACCTGATGGCTAAACTGCGTGTAGTTTAGGCCTCACCACTAAACTATGTGTAGTTTAGTCATGAACAGTGAAAAAAAAAATTCCTTCTTTCAAAAAAGGGAAAACATCTCAAGATTGCTCCAATTAGGCATAATATCAACAAAGGACTCCCTAGTGAGTAGTAAAGGAAGCAAAAGACTCTTCCCCTTGACAGGCCACAAACGCGTTGACCCCTTGTGATAACTTAGATTAATTAAATTAGCCCAGTTATTAATTAATCAAATTAACATGCAATATCAGTGGTAGCACAAACAAATCACCAAACTAAGTAATGCAGCGGAAATTAAATGACACGGTGATTTGTTTACGAATGGGGAAAACCTTACGGCAAAAACCCCACCGGGTGATTTAAGGTCACCACTCCCGAAACTCCACTATTATCACAACAAGCAGTTACAAGCAAGGAATCCCAAGTACCTTACCAACCTACAGTTGAACTCTTACCCCAATACCCAATTGGACTTGTTCTGTAGTGACAGTTTCTCCTTTCAATGCACGGCTCCCAAGTACGTGACTAACCAGATGCGCGGATCTCAGTACGCGACTTCAAACACCAACTAGAGAGAGAATTGTTGGCTGCAAAGTTCTTCAAATCATCAAAGATGAACTAGGGCACGAACTTTGTCTTTTAGATCACAAATTGCATGAACAAGAAGTTCTGAATGAATGTGCAACTTGCATCATCTTGACGGCCCTTAAAATAATCCTTTTATATGTCTAGGGTTAAGAGAAAAGAAGTCCCAAAGACACACTCACGGACTGGACTTGAAACAGAACTGAAAATCTATTTTCTTTAATTCTCGACAGATAGAGGTGTCGAGGATCTGTCGAGAAGCTGTCAAGGCTCGGGGCAAAACAGCTTCTTAAAGCTCGATAGATGCATGTGTCGAGGTAGGTGTCGAGGTAGGTGTCGAGCTTTAAAATCTTGCACTTCCTTGCTTGTTTCTTGGACAGACTTTGATGACTTCAACACTGAATTTTGAAACACTGTTTCTTGAGGTGTTAGACACATCCTAGATCTACCCAATTACAAGTAAAGTGCGTTTTGTCTAAGGATAAGCCAATTACATAAAATAGCGACATATGTTCACAAACTTGAACTACATATGTCCTAACACCCCTAATGAAGCATGTACATCCCAAAGCCATTTTCCAGCAGATCACACAAAATCAGGAACATCATCCTTATTAAGGAGGTAAAAGATTCTTCCCCAATGGATCACGCATCTACACTACTCCTCAGTGAGTCTATTCCTACTACTCCTCAGTGAGTTTCTCATCCTCGAGCAAATCATGAAATAGGCAAAAGATTCGTCTCCATGCACACCTACTCCTCAGCTAGTTTTCACCATCTCCAATAGATCCAACAATCAAAACTACTCGTGCACATATCCTCAGAGAATTGAACATGCAGGCACATTAGAAAAAGGTAGAGATAGAGATAGAGAAAGAGACCAAGGTCAACTCGAGGCAAGAGCTTGACCAGGATAGGTAGAGAACAAAGTGAAAAAGACAAAAGGAGCTAGTCACTTGGAGAAGTTTGAGGCAAAAGCCCCGAATGGACACCAGAGAGACTATATCCTTTTATTATTTGTTAGGTTAGCTCGAAGAGCGCCCTTGTTTGTTTTTCTTTTTGTTTTTAAGTGACTCTATAGTGAGTCACTCGCCATTTACTTGCAAGGGGCAAAACAAGTTCTCGAATAGTGAACTTTGTCGTTGCTTATTTCCCAAGTAACAAAGGTGGGACTTCAGGCATACAAATCCCATGCAGCTCTTTAAAGTTACATCCCGCCCCATGTATGTGTGATGTGTGTCGTGTGTATGGGTTAGGCCTGAGTTGTATGTTGAAACTAAAAGTTTTTTCTTTTATTCTTTTGATTCCTTTAGCGAAGCTCACAAATCAAAAGAGGGGAATCTGTAGGCACCACATTTTGTACCCCTTATGACTTGGGCCCCCGTTCACTAATGATGCTCAAACTCTAAGGCCCAAGGCCAGCTTAGAGCCCAATCAAATATTAAATTGACTTGAGGAGTGTTAAAATGGAAAATATAACCTTTTAAATGAGAAAAAAATATATATTTTTAGAAATAAAATGACCAAAGTGGCCCTCGTCCTGTGTACATGGGCAATGGCTTGCGTACATCAGCCAAAGCATGTATACACATGCCCATCCCCACGTACACAGCTAGGGTTTTAGAAGCATGAACAAGACAAGTTTTCTGCAATAACGGTTGAAGTTTGGAATGAATACCACATCATTTGGGAGCCGTTCCAAACCTCGTTTTTTCCACTATAAAAAGCTTTACTAGATCTTACTGGAAAAACCTAAGATTCACTAGAAAATAATGAATCAAAAGGGAGTTTTTCATAAAATACCCTCAAGTCAATTTTATATGATTGAGACCTTTTGTGGCCCTAATCCTTTGGTCAAAATCAAAGCTTGGGAATTCCTTTTTAAGGTATCAAGCTTCAACTCTTTCTTTTTATTTTTTGTTGCTCTTCCTATGTTTTAGTCTTGTTTTTTGCTTAGTTTATATTTATGCATGTTTGTCTAGGTTATTTTTATAGTTCTTTGATGTTTCGAGCATGTTTGACTGCTAGAATTAGGGTTTTTTTGTTTGTGCTCTATTTTTCTGTTTTGTGTTTCTGGATTAGGATTTTGAACAAGTCCCACGAACGTATGCCATAAGCATGCATACGTAGGTTAAATCCTGCATACGTAGGCCTTTAGCTGTGTACGTAAGTACTTGCCCAGAAATCCTAATCCAGATTTCTTATGTTACTTGATTTGCTTGTTTCACAAGTTTTGTCTCTTTTTAAACCCTTTTCATATGTTTATATGTATATCAGTCTCTGTCTTGTATGCTTGTTTATCTTTAATATGCTTAAATTAGGGTTTTTATGTTCATGCCTTGTTTAAATACCATGTCATACATTCACATGTCCATGCATTAATGTCATAGGTGCTGCATCACTAAAAGGTAAGTAAAGGTGAGTCATGCATTGGTATGAATATGCATTAGCTGGTATATGTTGTTGAATGTTCATTTTGCATCTTTGAATTCTAATGGTATGCTTTACATGATTGTGTGATTGCCATGATATTCTTGCTACCATGTTTGGGGTTGCCACCTTATTTTAGATATAATAGGGTTTTCACATGCTAGATGAATGCTATGTGTGTGGTTTAACTCTCTCTTGCTTTATGGATAGATATGTTGTTTAGCGATGAAAGATGCCATGTTGTATGTGTTAGGATGTGTGCCCTAAATCCTATTATATGATACTATGTATGATATTATGTATGACTTAATGTTGTTAATAAAATTGTTTTATTATTATCTAAAAATAATGGTAACAAGAATATTTGGACATTATCATATAGTCCATGAGATGCATAGTATGTGATTTATGTGATTTAGTCACAGAAGATATAAATCACAAGTTCTTTGTAAACTCAAAATTTTAGTTCGTAGTCGGTAATGAAATTGGGCATTTCATCTGCAAAGACTATAACATATCAATTAAGATGATTTGTCTTGATCATGAAAATGGAGATTTCTAGTTGGTATGTTGATGTGTTTTAAGAGTTAAAACATATTGAACTGGACCGCTGTGAGATTTATTATTCTCTTAAAGACTGTCAAATCAATAATAAACTCACGACTTCTATTTACATGAACTCTTAATCCTGAGAGGATAATGGACCTGATCATGAAGTGTAGGTTGCTTTGATATATCAAGAGTGAGGTCTAAATAAACAATCAAAACCTCAATATTTTGGGCAATCACATTTAATGTTGATGGAACATATATTCTCAAGATGGAATTCATAGTCTCTTAATGGAGATATAAAATATTCCCTTGAGATAAGTTTAATGAGTTTGGTTATTCAGAGTGTTAGGCCTAACCGTTTTAGTAAGGAGTTACTAAAGTATATATATTTATGAAATTGGATTTCATAAATATATGATGAATAACTTTAAAGGATTAAACCAGGTACTCAAGGAATTAAGATGTAGTAATCTTCAAAGTGGCAGTCTATATTCATGACTTTGTATTACTACGAATATTTTATGAAGGGGTTTCATGTACAATAAAGTCTTAGAATATAATTTATTAATAAGGCCTAAAATGCAATTATATTTATATAGTGGTATTAAATATAATTAATGACAACTTTGAACTTGCCAAGAGTTAACAGAAAAGCCCAAGGCCCATTGGAGTTAGTGTCTTATTAGTCCCTTTTGGTCCCACTCCAAGCCACACATTTAAGCCCAATTGGAAAGGTCCAAAAGGTCAGCCCAATTAAAAAATCAGTTAGATACAAAAGGAGAACCATACAGAATTTTGTGAGAGTGAAAAATAATAATACTATTGCGAAATGGTGTGTAAGAAGTGTGAGACACTTTGACTTTCTCCAATGGAAAACTGGTTGAGAGACCACACTTCTTAGGCGTTAGTGGAATTGTAGTGAAGATTGAAAGTATTCCCAAGTGCTTCTCATCTTCGTTTTAAAAATTCACCGCACTAAGGTACACTTTCTTGTTCTTAAATTCTAAAACTTATATAGTACATGTTAACATTTATGAATGAAGTAGATTTGTTGTTTTTCCACTGTGTATGTTTTGTATGCGATACAAACATGTATTTTTCCAACAATATGCTTAGATGTATGCTAGTGTGTGTCTGTGAGTTAGGAGACAAATTGTTGAAATTGTTCTTGATAAGGTTAAGAAGTAAGACACAACAATAGGAGGCCAACCTTAGGGTTAGACAATCTTTGGTTCTTAACACCTTTCAAAGAGCATACCTAAACTCATAGACCATTGCAAAATCTAGGTGGCGACTCGCCTTTTCCCCACACCTTGCATGGTACATTTTCAAAACGTACAGAAATCCCACAGAAAAAACATAAGACTCACTAGAAAATAGTGAATCAAAAGGGAGTTTTTCACAAAACACCCTCAAGTCAATTTTATGTAATTTGGACCTTTTCTGACCCTAATCCTTTGAGTTTAAGATTACTAGCCACATGTTTATTGACTGTGATAAATTTGACTAAGGGGAACGGTAAAAAAAAAAGCTTGGGAACTCCTTTTTGAGGTATCAAGCTTCAACTCTTTCTTTTTATTTTCTACTTTTCTTTCAATGTTTTTTTCTTAGTTTATGTTTATACATGTTTGATTAGGTTAGTTTTATATTTCTGTTTATGTTCTAAGCATGTTAGGTTGTTAGAATTAGGGTTTTTGTTTGTGCCTTGTTTTCTGTTTCATGCTTTTGGGTTAGGTTTTTGAACAAGTCCCACGCATGCATGTCATAAGCATGTGTGCACAGGTTAAATCCTATATTCGTAGGCCTCTGGCTTCGTACATAGGTACTTGTCCAAAAACCCTAGTTCAAATTTCTTGTGTTGTTTGGTTTGCTTGTTTCACATGTTTTGCTTTTGTTTAAACCTTTTTCTTATGTTTATACATATATGATTTTCTGCCTTATATGCTTGTTTGTTTTCAATATGCTTTGATTACGATTTTATGATTGTTTTTGACTTTAACACCATGATTATGCATTCACATGCCCATTCTTGAAGCCATAGGTGCTGAGTTGCTACAAGGTAAGTAAAGGTAAGTCATGTTTTAACATGAACATGCATCTTTTGTGATGAAGATGTTTATATGATGTTGAACATAAAGGTTTCCATGAGTACGATATGATTTGCTTGTTGCCATATTGATGTTCATGCTTGCTACCATGTCTGAGTTGCTACCTTGTTTAGATATATGCTAGGGTTTCTTTTGTGTTTGGCTTTTGCTCTCTCTTGCTTTGGGTTGATATATATATATATATGTTGTTTTGGGATAAAGATGCCATGATTTTATGTTAGATGAATGCTAGTGTGTGTGTGTGTGTGTGTGTGTGTGTGAGTTTAAGACCCAAGTATTGAAATTGTTTTTAATAAGGTTAAGGTATAATACATAATGAAAGGAGACCAACCTTAAGGTTGGACGATCTTGGGTGCCTAACACCTTCCCAAGAACGTACCTAAACTCTAGACCCATACTCTAGTAGTAAGATCAAAGGTCCTTCCCCAAAAGGATGCTATATATATAGTTCCTAGACCATCGTAAAAATTAGGTGACAACTCCGAGACCCCCTACGTCCATAACGAGCTTTTTTGTCGGGTGACATTTAAATAGTGTTCTATTACTCTATTGTCTATACCCAGCATATCCTTATAGGTCCACGTAAAGATGTTCAGATTCTTCTTCAAAAATTCCACCATCTCTCCTTTTCATCGACTGGTCGAGTTCCCCACCTACCTTGGTGACTGTCAAAGGATCCCCTTCCACCAGTTCTACATCCTCCACGTCTTTGGTTGGTTTCACGAGTTCTTCCTCTACCATCTAGGTGTGATTTTCTTTGGAAGGATGCACTGCCTAGTGTTGGGAAATTTTAGACCCCGGTTGATAGATTTAACAAGTTTTAAACCCAAGTTGTTAATTAGATTTATTATGCATAAACTTGTTAAAACAAACAAACATCAATATCATGTCAAAACTAAGCGCAGCGAAAAAATAAATAAGACAATATATGATGACCTAAGAAAACCAATGAAACCAACCAGTGTCACAGTAAAAAACCTGGGGGGAAACCTTCCCGAAAAGCAATTCACTATAATAAAGAGAAGTTTCAGATCTAGTGCAAAACCTTTGTCCCTAGACTCTACAATCCCCGTAGATGAACTTACAGCAGAAGCCTTCTAGCACTTCAGAACCTCTGAACTCTTCAATATATGAACGCCACCCTTTAATGCACGGATCCCAATATGTGACTCACTCCTTTGCACGAATCCCAGTAAGTGACTCACTCACAAACTTGAGGAAGAAGAATGTTGGCTGCAAAGTTCTTCACTTCATTAACAATAAAGATCAAGAAGCACTTGGTTACAAAACCCTAAGGCGTAAAGACGCAGTAGCTTCTTTCAGAGAGAATAAGGCTTCGGTCACTTTTTGCATGTGTTCTCCTTGTATTCTCTTATGTGACGGCCTCTAAAATTAGCCTTATATATGTCTAAGGGTGTAAGAAAAGAAACCCTACACAAATACAAAAGCCTGGCCCAAAAATCAAATTTGAAAATTCTAATTTCCGTAACCTCGATAGCTGCTTGATCGATGGAGAAGCTATCGAGCTTCATTCATTAAATCTCAATAGATAGCTATTTGTCGAGCAGGTGTCTAGTTATCTGTCCAGCTTTAGTGAACACTTTTTCTTCACTTGTTTTTTGGTCCAATCTTCATGGCTTTAATACTAGACTTGAACAACATGTTCTTTGAAATATTAAACATATCTTAAATCTACCCAAATACAAGTAAAGTGCGTTTTGTCAAAGGATTAGCCAACTACATAAAATATGTCCTTAACAATCTCCCCTTTTGGCAATCTATGACAAAACCACAACAAACAAATAAACATATGAGAGAAGTTATAAATCACTCAACTCATACTCACTTGTTGAATACAATAAAATCTACCCTAACACAAACTCTTGAAAAACTTTGCAAGAAGAGAGTTCATGGCATGGAAGACTTTGACAACCTATATTTCTAAAACACTTTAAACAAAACACATCAAGACATCTTTGTGTGAAGCAGAAATAATAGATTGCATACAATTAAAGAAACATGTGTATAAAGATAGAAAAGAAACAACACATGTAGAGATAGGTGAAGAAAACATACATCATCATATATATACCACTTAATAAATACCATGTTGTATGTAAAAATGGTCACAAGACCTAGGTACATGAACAAGGAGGTAAACACTCCCCCTAACAAGATGAAACACAACTTCCCCTAACAAGATGAAACACAACTCCCCCTTACAAAGGCATGTATTTCTCCCCCTAACTTGTAGAATCTTAAAGAAAGAAACTACAAACTAATTTCTCCCCCTTTTTGTCACAATTGACAAAGACAGAAAGCTATAAAGCTTTACATGAGAAAGATAACGATGATCAAGGGGGCACAAAGAATCCATAAAAATGCATGAATGTAATGAAACAAAATGCTATGGATGACAAGATAAGAAAAACATGCAAAACAAAGAAAAATGAAATGCATGCAAGGATATCTCGATCGATCGGGAGGTATCGAGAAGCTATCGAGACAACCTCGATGGATCGAGAAGATGTCGAGGATCTATCGAGCAGACAAAAGATATCTCGATCGATCCACCTAGCTATCGAGAGGTGTCAAGATTGCGATAAGATGCAACTGAAGAGCTCGACAGATAAACCAAGTATCGAGAGGTGTCAAGGAGGTGTCGAGATTGTTAAAAATAGTTTTTCAAGAAAAGAAAAACACAAACATGAATGCAAACAAGAATGTAACTCAACCGAAGATCCAAACAACATTTTAATCTCTCAAAAACATCTCTCAACAAGAAAGAAAAAAAATGTCATGTATTTTGATCCAAAAACACACACACACACATACTAAACAATTCTAACCAATTTTATATTTCAAAAACAAGTCAAGACAATTTAGTGAGCACACATTAACGCATGAAAACCTTATGATGGTCAAATCACATTGTACCTACACATGTATCAAGAGTAGCAAAGAATATTGCGTGTTGTGTGTGAAAAACATTGCAAGATTGCATAAGTGTCTCAATGTTATGACGATTTGAGATATAAGAAAATCACTCTAACTCACACACAATCATAACTGTTTGATGGGGACTATCACCTTCGATGTGTTAGGATGCATATCCTTAAATCCTATTGTATGATACTATGTATTTTATTATGTGTGACATTATGTATGACTTAATATTGTGTTTAATAAAGTTGCTTTATTTCTATCTGAAAATAGTGGCAACGTGAATATTGTGACATTATCATATAGTCCATGAGATGCATAGTATGTGATTTATCTGATTTAATCACAAAAGATATAAATCACAAGTTCTTTGTAAACTCAGAATTATAGTTCGTAGTCGGTGATGAAATTGGGCATTTTATCTGTGAAGACTATAACATATCAACTAAGATGATTTGTCTTGATCATGGAAATGGAGATTTCTAGTTGATATGTTGATATATTGATATGTTTTAAGAGTTAAGACATATTGAACTGGTGTGAGATTTATTATTCTCCTAACAACTGTCAATTGAATAATAAACTCACGATTTTTTTTTGCATGAACTCTTAATCCTGAGAGGATAATGGACCTGATCATGATGTATAGGTTGCTTTGATATATCAGGAGTGAGATCTATAGTTACTCAGTATGTTGGGCAGCCACATTTAGTGTTGATGGAACATATATTCTCAAGATGAAATTCATAGTCTCTTAACGGAGATACAAAATATTCCCTTGAGATAAGTTTAATGGGTTTGATATTCAGAGAGTTGGGCCTAACCACTTTAGTAAGGAGTTACTAAAGTATATATTTATAGAATTGGATTTCATAAATATATGATGAATAACTTAAAGAATTAAACCGGATACTCAAGGAATTAAGATGTAGTAATATACAAAATGGCAGTCTATTTTCATGACTTTCTATTACTACAAATATTTTATGAAGGGGTTGCATGTATAATAAAGTTTTAGGATATAATTTATTAATAAGGCCTAGAGTGCAATTATATTTATATAGTGGTATTAAATATAATTAATGGTAACTTTGGGCTTGTCAAGAGTTGACAGAAAAGCCCAACGCCCATTGGAGCTAGTGTCATGTTGGTCCCTTTTAGTCCCACTCCGAGCCACACACTTAAGCCCAATTGAAAATGCCCAAAAGACCAGCCCAATTAGATAATCAGTTAGATACAAAGGGAGAAAACACACAGATTTTTTTTGTAGAGAATTCGTAGAGAGTTTGCGAGAACACTCTTGTGAAGTGGTGTAAAAAGTATTAGACACTTTTTGACATTCTCCCTTTGGAGCTGATTGAGAGAGCACACATCTTGGGCGTTAGTGGAATTGGAGTGAAGATTGAAAGTGTTCCCAAGTACTTTTGATCTTCGGTTTTGAAATTCACCGCTCCAAGGTACACTCTCTTGTTCTTATATTCTGAAACTTATATAGTGTATGTTAACTTTTATGTATGAAGTAGATCCGTTATTTTTTTGCTGCGTCTACTCTGATGCGATACAAGCATGTTATTTGTCCATCAAATGGTATCAGAGCAGTCTTCATTAACATATCTGTTTAACATGTTTTGAGTTTTGGAATTAGTAACAATGATTTCATGTTGTTAGAAAATATTTTTCTACATGGTCGTTGAAATTATTGTTTGATAAAAACTGTTTTTGATGTTATGATGTTGTTTAATTTTTTAGTTTAAGTATGTTAAACTGAACTTTAAGGCTATAACATCAATGAAATTCAGTTTTGATATCAATTTATGTTCATAATGATCGTATGATGGTTGTTTTGTACATGAAAACATTGAAAAGTTGTTTTGAAAAATTATGGGAATTCAATATTCACGAAGCTCGATCGATCGAGAATCTGTCGAGCATCGATCGAGCTGGCAGAAAGTTTCTCGATCGATCGAGGATCCGTCGAGTTTCGCGGAACTTTTCTCAATCGATCGAGAATCTGTCGAGGATCGATCGAGGACTGTTGATCCAGAATTTTTTCTAAGTGTTTTTACATATATAAAAGAGCAAGGCTATGTGTAATTATATTATGCATGTTTTATATTTAAAAACCTTTATTTCAAAATATCTAGTGGGAGAGAGATACAAGAGTTGGATCTCACGGCCTCTATTGTAGATTTATAGTAGTGTGATTAATTACCTCGCCTTGGCGTATATGTCTTGCTCCCTTCGGAGGGTGTTTAACTCATGGTACTATAGGTTAAACTTCTTAATGATGAATAATATGTGATTTTACATTAAGAACGACCACACTTCCGTGGAGTTACTTAATGAATCACATAGAGTTCATTCAATGATGTACACTAGACTAAGTTTAATGTTAATCTCCCTTCAGAGCTATGTCATTATTACTTAGAGGCTGAAGTAAAAACGGAATATTATTAGTGTTTGATAAGAGTTATCATGATAACACTAATAATGAGAATAGCTCTCAATCAATCATAGTGTTTATAATTTACTTGCTTCCAAGGAATTTTAAACATGGGATTGGGTTATCGTTGCATATATTATTTTATGGTTTTGTTAAGGTTCCATATTATATGCTTATATGCTAAATTGATAATGTCCTGTTTACTTATTATATTCATGTTTATTATTTTCAGATTTGAACATGGCATCATTTAGCCCAGTTGTTTCTATTCTTAATCAAAACAAACTGACTGGATCCAATTATGTTGATTGGAAAAGAAACTTGGACATTGTTTTAACTGCTGAAGAGCACAAATATGTTCTTACTCAACCATGTCCTAGCTTTCCTTCATTAGATGCTCCTCTTCAAGAAAAACAACGATATGATCGTTGGCAGAAATCTAATGAAATGGCCAAGTGCTATATCCTAGCGTCTATCTCAAATGTTCTACAACATCAAATGCAGGATGTAGAACTAGTTTCGGACATTATGCTAAGTCTGAAGGAGATGTTTGGTGAGCAAGGCCGTTCAGCAAGGCAAGAAACCATGAAGCAAATTTATAATACCAAGATGGCTGAAGGTAGTTCAATAAGAGAGCATTGTCTTACAATGATCTCTAATCTGAATACATTGAAAGTTTTAGGTGCCGACATTGATGGAGAATCCCAAGTGGATATGATACTCCAGTCACTACTGGAATCATTCAAGGAATTCAGACTGAATTATAATATGAACAAAAAGGTTTATTCTTTGTCTAAATTAATGAATGAGTTAGTGGCGGTGGAAGGCATCCTTGGTACTTCTTGTGTCGAAGCCAATATGGGTGAAGCTTCTACTTCTCAACCTAAGTCAAAAGGCAAGAGTAAGAAGAAGAAGAAGAAGAAGAAGAAGAAGAAGGACTTCACTAAACAAGAGGGTAAGCAAATTGCCTTAGGGGTTGCTGACAAAGGAAAGAAGCTCAAAGGAAAGTGTTTCCATTGTGGTGAAAAAGGACATTGGAAGAGGAATTGTCCAAAGTTTAAAACTGCCAAGAACAAGTGTATGAAAACTTCCTTTCTTCTTGAAATATGTTTGGTACAGAATCCTAATAATTCCTGGTGTGTGGATTCAGGTTGTACTAATCATATCTACAATTCTTTGCAGGGGTTTCAGGAGACTAGAAAGTTGAGTGAAGGGGAATTGTTTCTTACTTTGGCTGATGGGAGCAGAATTTCGATTGTAGCTGTTGGTGTTGTTAATTTTTGCTTTGAGTCTAGGGTTTTAATATTGCAAGACTATCTGTTTGTACCTAATATGCATAGGAATTTAATTTCTACAACTTATTTGGTTAAACAAGGATATTGTGTTATCCTGAAAGATAATGTTGTAATAAAGAAGGATAAAATGTATAACTGTTCTGGCAATATTGTGGATGGTCTTTATATTTTAACTCCTGTTAAGCATGAATTACATAATTCTGAATTAGATAGTAACTCTCATGTAAAATCATTAAAGAGAATGTTTCCTTCTAATGATGCATATCTTTGGCACTTGCGTTTAGGTCATATTAATTCAAACAGAATTCAAAGGCTGATCAAAGATGGACTCTTAGAGCCTATGGACTTTGATAAATTTTCAGTTTGTGAATCTTGTTTGAAAGGTAAAATGACCAAGCGACCTTTTAATGTAAAAAGTAAAAGAGCCCAAGAGTTGCTTGAATTAGTTCATACGGATGTATGTGGTCCTATGTCAACCCAAGCAAAAGGAGGTTATGAGTATTTCATCACTTTTACGGATGATTACATAAGATATGGTTATGTGTACCTAATGAGACGGAAGTCCGAAGCCTTTGACAAGTTTTAAGAGTTTAGGGCTGAAGTTGAAAATCAATTAGGCAAACGCATAAAGGTCATTCGATCTGATTGAGGTGGCGAATACCTTCTTGGGGATTTCAAGGATTACCTAATTCAAAATGGGATTATATTCCAATTGACTGCACCTAGAACTCCTCAACAAAATGGTGTAGAGGAGAGAAGGAATAGAACTCTTTTGGTAATGGTTAGGTCCATGATGAGTTACTCAACTATACCAGTTTCCTTTTGGGGATATGCCTTAGATACAGCAATACATCTTTTGAATTTAGTTCCATTAAAATCTATCCCCAAAACACCCATGGAATTATGGAGTGGGCGTAAGCCTAGTATGAGGTATCTCCACATTTGTGGTTGTCCAGCACATGCGCTAAAGAGGAAGCCTGATAAGTTAGAACCAAAATCGGAAGTGTGTTTACTTGTGGGTTATCCAAAAGAAACTAGGGGTTATTTATTCTATGGTCGAAATGATAACAAAGTTTTTGTTCGTACAAATGCTAAATTTTTGGAAAATGACAATATGAATAATTTTACTCCTAAAAATAGAGTTGTTTTGGCTGAAATGAATGAATCCGTAAATCTACAACCATTGGATAAAACTAAGGAAAAAGTGGTTGTATTAGATACACCACAAGATACTACTTATGAAATGTCTAGTACACAAGTGCTTCATCGTAGTGGGAGAATTGTTTGACCTCCTGTAAGATTTATAGGTTTAGGAGAAACTTATGAGACTATCTTAGAAGAGGCTGAATTGGATCCCTACACTTATGAGGAGGCAATAAATGATATAGATGCACATCATTAGGTCCAAGCTATGAAATCTGAATTAGATTCCATGTATTCCAATCAAGTTTGGAGTCTTGTAGAGGCACCTAACAGCATTAAACCTGTTGGTTGCAAATGGGTTTACAAGAGAAAGAGAGGGATAGATGGGAAGGTTGAAACCTTTAAAGTAAGGCTAGTGGCGAAAGGGTATACACAAAAAGAAGGCATCGACTATGATGAAACCTTTTCGCCAGTAGCCATGCTTAAATCTATCAGAATTCTCTTATCCATTGCTGCTCATTATGATTATGAGATTTGGCAAATGGATGTCAAGACTGCATTTCTAAATGGCAATCTTGAAGAAGAAATCTATATGTTGCAATCAGAAGGTTTCATAGCAAAGAACCAAGAGCATATGGTATGCAAGTTGAAAAGGTCCATTTATGGACTTGAGCAAGTATCTAGGTCATGGAACATTAGATTTGATCAGGCAATCAAATTATTTGGTTTTGAACAAAATCTTGATGAACCATGTGGGTACAAGAGACATCAAGACAAAGTAATAATGTTCCTAATGCTTTATGTTGATAACATTTTACTCATTGGAAATGATGTAGGAATAATGTCATCGGTTAAAATTTGGTATGAAGGACTTGGGTGAAGCTAACTATATTCTAGGGATCAAGCTTTGGTGAGATCGAAGGAATAGGATGTTAAGTTTGTCACAAGCTGGATATATAGATAAGATTCTAAAATGGTTTAGCATGTAAAACTTCAAGAAAGGATTACTTCCTTTTAGACATGGAGTTCCTCTGTCTGATGACCAAAGGCCTAAGACTTAAGAGAAAGAAAATATGATGAGACAAGTTCCCTATGCTTCTGCTATAGGAAGTCTCATGTATGCTATGCTTTGTACTAGGCCGGATATTTGTTATTCAGTTGGCATGGTTAGCCGATATCAATCAAATCTAGGACCTAAACATTGGCAAGCTGTAAAGCATATTCTCAAGTATCTACGGAGAACGAGAGATTATATACTTGTTTACCGTTGTGAGGATTTGATTCCCATTGGCTATACAGATTCAGATTTTCAGTCAGATCTAGATTTCAAAAAATCCACGTCGGGTTGTGTTTTCACCTTGGGAGGTGGAGCCATAAGTTGGAAGAGCGCTAAGCAATCTTTTATTGTGGACTCCACCATGGAAGCCGAGTATGTTGCTGCTTGTGAGGTAGCAAAGGAGGCAGTTTGGTTCAAGAAATTCCTTTCTGATCTTGGTGTTTTGAGAATTGAGCAAGTTCCTATTACATTGTACTGTGACAATAGTGGAGTGGTTGCACAATCCAAAGATCCAAGGAATCACAAGAAAGGAAAACACATAGAAAGAAAGTACCACATCATTTGAGACATTGTTGCTCGTTGAGATGTGATTGTAGCAAAGATTGATGGTGCAAAGAATCTAGCGGATCCCTTCACCAAAGCCTTGCCTCAAATTACTTTCGAGTCACATTTGGAGGACATGGGAGTTAGATTAGTGCATAATAGTCATTAGGCCAAATGGGAGATTGTTAGGATGTGTGTCTTTAAATCCTATTGTATGATGCTATGTATTTTATTATGTGTGACATTATGTATGACTTAATGTTATGTTTAATAAAATTGTTATATTATTATCTGAAAATAGTAGCAACATGAATATTGTGACATTATCATATAGTTTATGAGATGCATAGTATGTGATTTATGTGATTTAGTCAAAGAAAATATAAATCACAAGTTCTTTGTAAACTTAGAATTCTAGTTCGTAGTTGGTGATGAAATTTGGCATTTCATCTACGAAAACTATAACATATCAATTAAGATGATTTGTCTTGATCATGGAAATTGAGATTTCTAGTTGATATGTTGATATGTTTTAAAAGTTAAGACATATTGAACTGGACCGGTGTGAGATTTATTATTCTCCTAACGACTGTCAATTCAATAATAAACTCACGACTTATATTTGTATGAACTCTTAATCCTGAGAGGATAATGGACCTGATCATGATGCGTAGGTCGCTTTGATATATCAAGAGCGAGATCTATAGTTACAGTCAAAACCTCAGCATGTTGGACAGCCACATTTAGTGTTGATGGAACATATATTCTCAAAATAGAATTCATAATCTCTCAACGGAGATACAAAATATTCCCTTGAGATAAGTTTAATGGGTTTGTTATTCAGAATGCCTAACCACTTTAGTAAGGAGTTACTAAAGTATATATTTATAGATTTAGATTTTATAAATATATGATGAATAACTTAAAGAATTAAACCGGGTACTCAAGAAATTAAGATGTAGTAATATACAAAGTGGCAGTCTAGTTTTATGATTTTGTATTACTACGAATATTTTATGAAGGGGTTGCATGTATAATAAATTCTTGGGATATATTTATATAGTAGTATTAAATATAATTAATGGTAACTTTAGGCTTGTCAAGAGTTGACAGAAAAGCCCAACGCCCATTGGAGCTAGTGTCTTGTTAGTCCCTTTTGGCCCTACTCCAAGCCACACACTTAAGCACAATTGGAAAGGCCCAAAAGACCAGCCCAATTAGATAATCAGTTAAATACAAAGGGAGAAAACACACAGATTTTTTCTATAGAGAATTCGTAGAGAGTTTGCGAGAACACTCTTGTGAAGTGGTGTAAAAAGTATTAGACATTTTTTGACATTCTCCCTTTGGAACTATTGAGAGACCACACATCTTGGTCGTTAGTGGAATTGGAGTGAAGATTGAAAGTGTTCCCAAGTGCTTCTGATATTCAGTTTTGAAATTCACCGCTCTAAGGTACACTCTCTTGTTCTTCTATTCTGAAACTTATATTGTCACGCCCCAAACCCAAGTAAGAGCTAGACACATGACAACAGCCACACACTTATAAAGTTTACACCCTAAAAGTGTGTAAGGCCCTTTTTAACAATTAAAGAGTTAACCTCAAAGAAAATTTCATCAATAAATTTAAAAATATCCTCAATAATGCAATTCTCAAAGATCTCCCAATAATTATCTTCCAACATCAAAATAAAAAAAATAAAAAAACTAAATCCTCTAAAACTAAAGGTCCACACAAAAGGCAATCTTAAACATAAAAGTTCAAATCTTATTCCATTGATTTCCTAAACTTCACTCATGCGCACATCCCAGCGGAAGCCCAAACATATGCTACTCTTCCTGATCAAAATCTGAAAAGATAAAGAGGGGGGTGAGTTGACAACTCAATAAGTAACCAAATCCTAATAAGTTCTATCCAGCAATAGATCTGTAAAATGAGATGTAATATGAACCTTCAAAAGTTATAGTATGCTATGGTATTTTTTTTTTTTTTCAAAAATAACTAAAGAAGTTTCATAATCTTAAAATATACGTTACAAATAGATCACATGCTTTAATCTTACAATTATATCATAGATGGTTTAGAAGGTAGTTAGTTTTTTTCATATATCAAAAACTATAACTTATAATAGGTTCCAAAAATATATAAGTAGTTTTAATGACTCAAAATAGTTAAATATTCAAATGTAATTCATATTCTTAATAATCTCATGACTATGTTCACACTATATTTCTGTGACAAGGCATCAGAGTACCAATGAATAATCCCTATTGGTTTGGATATCAGAATACCAATGAATAACCCCCATTGGCTGTGTATCAGAGTACCAATGAATAACCCCCATTGGCTGGATATCAAAGTACCAACGAATAACCCCCATTGGTTTGGGTATCAGAATACCAATGAATAACCCCCATTGGCTGGGTATCAGAGTACCAATGAATAACCCACATTGGTTTGGGTATCAGAATCAAATTATAGTCAAACGGTCCATAACCATATATATAAAATCATAATTTCTAACAAAAATATATCTTATTCAAATGCATATACATATAATCATATATTCAATATTCAAATATATTTGTGATATTTCTATGTCCTTTACTTTAAATCAATATAGCTAAAGAAATAATTAAATAAAATAAATCTTATATTCAATGCTCATATATATTCTATGAAAATTCTTTATTATTTACTTTGAATCAGTATAGCTAAAGACAACTAAATAAAATACATTATATATTCAGCAATAAGATATATTTGTGATAATTCTTTACTTGAAATCAGAAATACAATAGATAATAAAATTGTAACAACTATATACAATTTTTTAGTGGTTAAACTACACAAAATAAAACCAATTAGGATAAGGTTACTTACCTCAGCTAGCTCACCACAAGTACTTCTCCCTAACACTTTCTCTAAAATCCTTAGATCTCACCTAACAATTTACAAGCATCATTTACTCTATAATCATATAATTCAAGAAAGACTATTAAAATATCTCACAATTATCTACTTTTCTTACACCAAAAATTTCACCTATTCATCATATATATATATATATGTGTGTGTGTGTGTGTGTGTGTGCTGCCACCATGCCTTAAAGTTAAGGCTAGCACCTAATAGTACTATGCTACTATAGACAATGACGTGTGGTGCAGCCTTCTTCTTCTTCATTTCAATTTTTTTTTTTTTTTTTTTAGGTAACCCGTCAGACCTCAAAACCCATGTACATAAGACCTCTTTGTTTTTTTTTTTTTTTTTTTTTTTTCTTTTCCAATTCCATTAATCCGGTACTATTCCCTTAAGAAAAATATGCAGCACAGGCTATGTGGCCAGCCCTAAGAAAGCCTCACTGTTGGCCGAAATTCTCCCATAAAAAAAGAATTCTAAATCCATATAAAACTTAAATTTGACAAAGAATGAGATTTCTTAGGCTCTTACCTCAATTGTGCAGTCAAATTTTCTCCACTTGAGTATTTTGGCTAGTCTCCTCTCTCAAAACATCTGTCAGTATACGCTGACTTAAATTAGACTATATAAAACTAGGGTTTCAACCTTATTTTCTAAAAACCCCGTAGTAATTTTAATTATAACAATTGGCCCCATAACAAATTTACTTAAATACCCCTCCTTTTAATTCCTTTTTGTTTATTTATTTATTTTTTTTTTTCGGCTATTACATGATTGTGATGCCCCAATTTAATTGATTGTGTGATGTGTGTGGGTGTGGCGATGAGTCCCACATCGGGTATTTACTGGGTAGATTTGAGCTTTATTAACAATTACAAGGAGTCTCAATTGTGACTAGTCCTTTTGAGGTATAGCGCAGATGTGGCTAGCGCTTTTCCTTGGGTTGTTACATATGGTATCAGAGTCGGCCCGGTAATTACGTGTGGGCTCAGAGACACTACCCCACAAAGTGGGCCCTAACGAGGACGTTAGGGATTTAAGTGGGAGAGATTGTGATGCCCCAATTTAATTGATTGTGTGATGTGTGTGGGTGTGTGATTAGTCTCACATCGGGTATTTACTGGGTAGATCTGAGCTTTATTAACAATTACAAGGAGTCTCAATTATGACTAGTCCTTTTGAGGTATAGCGCAAATGTGGCTAGCGCTTTTCCTTGGGTTGTTACATATATAGTGCATGTTAACTTTTATGTATGAAGTAGATCCATTATTTTTCCGCTGCATCTACTCTGATGTGATACAAGCATGTTATTTTTTCATCACGAGGTACATCTTATAATTTCCACATTTCCTAGAAAACACGTTTGCAATCATATTTTAAAGCATTTTGTTCTTTTTGCTTTTATTTCTTTGCATATTTTCTTATATTAAGCAAACCATGCGTAGGCATATAAGAGAGAGAAAAGAAATACCCAATTATGTTAAGCTTTTTGACATTGCACTTTCACTTTGCCAAAGCATACAGATGTCATTGACATTGCACTTTTGCTATGTCGAAGCATACAGATATCATTTCATGATTGGCAGGTAATAGAGGTGAGATGGTTATTTATGTCTTTCTCTTAGGATTTTCTAGTCCTACCCGTCAAAAAGAGTGATACGAATGTTAAGTACAAGAGATCACTTAACTTACTTATCCCAAACAAAGAGCCACAAAGTTCACTTGCTTAGTTTGTGCATAAGAATGCTCATCTAAGTTACAAGAGATACAAAGTTTAGAAAACTCTGTTTCAATGGCCATTTTAAGGTTCACAAGAACCAATGTACACAAACACATTGTTTTTCTATTTTTCTAATTTTCCCTTTTTTTTATTTATTTTGAAAACAAAACAAAATAAAAACTAAACAACCAAACAAAAACAGACAAACAATCATGAAAGCATGAAAGAAAGATGCATATGCATGAGAGCATGATAGAAAAAATGTGCATATGCATGAAAGCATGATTCCAAAGCAGATAAGAAATCAAGTAAAGAGAGTTCTACTTTAGATAGAAAGAATTAAATCATAGGACAAACAGAAAAGACAATTAAGTCTTAGGCTCCTTTCTTACCCACACAGCTGATGGAAAATAAACATGCTTATATCGCATACAAAACATACGCAGCGGAAGAAATAAACGGATCTACTTTATTCATAAATGTTAACATGCACTATGTAAGTTTCAGAATATGTGAACAAAAGAGTGTACCTTAGAGCGGTGAATCTCAAAACTTGAAGATCAGAAGCACTTGGGAACGCTTTCAATCTTCACTGCAATTCCATTAACGCCTAAGATGTGTGGTCTCTCAATTAGTTCTAAAGGGAGAATGTCAAAAAGTGTCTAACACTTTTTTACACTACTTCACAAGAGTGTTCTTTCAAACTCTCTCTACGAATTCTCTACAGAAAAAATTATGTGTATTTCTTCCTTTGTATCTAACTGATTATTTAATTGGGCTGAAGTGTGTGGCTTGGAGTGGGACCAAAAGGAACCAATAAGACACTAGCTCCAATGAGCCTTGCGCTTTTCTGTCAACTCTTGACAAGTCCAAAGTTACCATTAATTATATTTAATACCACTATATAAATATAATTGCACTCTTGGCCTTATCAATAAATTATATCCCAAGACTTTATTATACACGCAACCACTTCATAAAATATTCATAGTAATACAAAGTCATAAAAGTAGACTGCCACTTTGTATATTACTACATGTTAATTCCTTGAGTACCCGGTTCAATCTTTTAAGTTATTCATCATATATTTATGAAATCCAATTCCATAAATAGATACTTTAGTAACTCCTTACTAAAGTGGTTAGGCCCAACTCTCTGAATAACAAACCCATTAAACTTATCTCAAGGGAATATTTTGTATCTCCGTTAAGAGACTATGAATTCCATCTTGAGAATATATGTTCCATCAACATTAAATGTGGCTGGCCAACATACTGAGATTTTGACCGTAACTACAGATCTCACTCCTAATATATAAAGCAACCTACACTTCATGATCAAGTCCATTATCCTCTCAAGATTAAAGGTTCATGCAAATATAAGTCGTGAGTTTATTATTCAATTGACAGTCGTTAGGAGAATAATAAATCTCACACCGGTCCAGTTTAATATGTCTTAACTCTTAAAACATATCAACATACCAACTAGAAATCTCAATTTCCATGATCAAGACAAATCATCTTAGTTGATATATTATAGTCTTCACAATGAAATGCCCAATTTCATCACCGACTACGAACTATAATTCTGAGTTTACAAAGAACTTGTGATTTATATCTTCTGTAACTAAATCACATAAACCACATACTATGCATCTCATGGACTATATGATAATATCCTAATATTCATGTTGCAATATTTTCAAATAATAATAAAACAACTTTATTAATCACAATATTAAGTCATACATAATGTCATACATAATAAAATACATAGCATCATACAATAGGATTTAAGGACACACATCTTAACAATCTCCCACTTGGCCTAAAGACTATTTTGCACTAATCTAACTCTCATCTCCTCCAAATGTGACTCGAAAGTCCTTTGAGGCAAGGCTTTGGTGAAGGGATCCGCTAGATTCTTTGCACCATCAATCTTTACTACAATCACATCTCCACGAGAAACAATGTCTCTAATGATGTAGTACTTTCTTTCTATGTGTTTTCCTTTCTTGTGATTCCTTGGATCTTTGGATTGTGCAACCGCTCCACTATTGTCGCAAAACAATATGATAGGAATTTGCTCAATTCTCACAACACCAAGATCATAAAAGAATTTCTTGAGCCAAACAGCCTCCTTTGCTGCCTCACAAGTAGCAACATATTCGGCTTCCATGGTGGAGTCCACAATACAAGATTGCTTAACACTCCTCCAACTTATGGCTCCACCTCCCAAGATGAAAACACAACCCGACGTGGTTTTTCTAAAATCTAGATCCAATTGAAAATCTGAATCTGTATAGCCAATGGGAATCAAATCCTCACAACAATAAACAAGCATATAATCTCTCGTTCTCTGTAGATACTTGAGAATATGCTTTACAACATGCCAATGTTTAGGTCCTGGATTTGATTGAAATCAGCTGACCATGCCAACTGAATAACAAATATCCGACCTAGTACAAAGCATGGCATAAATGAGACTTCCTACAGCAGAAGCATAGGGAACTTGTCTCATCATATTTTCTTTCTCTTGAGTCTTAGGCCTTTGGTCATCAGACAAAGGAACTCCATGTCTAAAAGGAAGTAATCCTTTCTTGGAGTTTTGCATGCTAAACCGTTCTACAACCTTATCTGTGTATCCAGCTTATGACAAACCTAACATCCTATTCTTTCGATCTCGCCAAAGTTTGATCCCTAGAACATAGTTAGCTTCACCCAAGTCCTTCATATCAAATTGGCTTGACAACCAAACTTTAACCGATGATATTACTCCTACATCATTTCCAATGAGTAGAATGTCATCAACAGAAAACACTAGGAACATTACTACTTTGTCTTGATGTCTCTTGTACACACATGGTTCATCAAGATTTTGTTCAAAACCAAATGATTTGATTTCCTGATCAAATCTGATGTTCCACGACTTAGATACTTGCTTAAGTCCATAAATAGGCCTTTTCAACTTGCATACCATATGCTCTTGGTTCTTTGTTATGAAACCTTCTGGTTGCAACATGTAGATTTCTTCTTCAAGATTGCCATTAAGAAATGCAGTCTTAACATCTATTTGCCAAATATCATAATCATAATGAGCAGCAATGGATAAGAGAATTCTGATAGATTTAAGCATGGCTACTGGCGAAAAAATTTCATCATAGTCAATGCCTTCTTTTTGTGTATACCCTTTCGCCACTAGCCTTGCTTTAAAAGTTTCAACCTTTCCATCTATTCCACTCTTCCTCTTGTAAACCCATTTGCAACCAACAGGTTTAATGCCGTTAGGCGCCTCTACAAGACTCCAAACTTGATTGGAATACATGGAATCTAATTCAGATTTCATAGCTTGAATCCAATGATGTGCATCTATATCATTTACTGCCTCCTCATAAGTGTAGGGATCTGATTCAGCCTCTTCTGAGATGACCTCATAAGTTTCTCCTAAACCTATAAATCTCACAAGAGGCCGAACAATTCTCCCACTACGACGAGGCACTTGTGTACTAGACATTTCATGAGTAGTATCTTGTGATGTATCTAATACAACCACTTCTTCCTTAGTTTTATCCAATGGTTGTTGATTTACATATTCATTCATTTCAGCCAATACAACTCTATTTCTAGGAGTAAAATTATTCATATAGCCATTTTCCAAAAATTTAGCATTTGTACTAACAAAAACTTTGTTATCATTTCGACTATAGAATAAATAACCCCTAATTTCTTTTGGATAACCTACAAGCAAACACACTTCCGATTTTGGTTCCAACTTATCAGGCTTCCCCTTTAGCACATGTGCTGGACAACCCCAAATGTGGAGATACCTCATACTAGGCTTACGCCCACTCCACAATTCCATGGGTGTTTTGGGGACAGATTTTGAAGGAACTAAATTCAAAAGATGTATTGTTGTATCTAAGGCATATCCCCAAAAAGAAATTAGTAAAGTTGAATAACTCATCATGGACCTAACCATTTCCAAAAGAGTCATATTCCTTCTCTTCGCTACACCATTTTGTTAAGGAGTTCCAGGTGCAGTCAATTGGGATATAATCCCATTTTGAATTAGGTAATCCTTGAAATCCCCAATAAGGTATTCGCCACCTCGATCAGATCGAATGGCCTTTATGCGTTTGCCTAATTGATTCTCAACTTCAGCCCTAAACTCTTTGAACTTTTCAAAGGCTTCAGACTTCCGTCTCATTAGGTACACATAACCATATCTTGAGTAATCATCTGTGAAAGTGATGAAATACTTATAACCTCTTTTTGCTTGGGTTGACATAGAACCACATACATCCGTATGAACTAATTCAAGCAACTCTTGGGCTCTTCTACCTTTTGCATTAAAAGGTCGCTTGGTCATTTTACCTTCCAAACAAGATTCACAAACTGGAAATTCATCAAAGTCCATGAGCTCTAAAAGTCCATCTTTGATCAGTCTTTGAATCCTGTTTGAATTAATATGATCTAAACGCAAGTGCCAAAGATATGCATCATTAGAAGGAAACTTTCTCTTTAATGATTTTACATGAGAGTTACTATCTAATTCAGAATTATGCAATTCATGCTTAATAGGAGTTAAAATATATAGACCATCCACAATATTGCCAGAACAGATAAACATTTTATCCTTCTTTATTACAACATTGTCTTTCAGGATAACACAATATCCTTGTTTACCCAAATAAGTTGCAGAAATTAAATTCCTACGCACATTAGGTATAAATAGACAGTCTTGTAATATTAAAACCCTAGACTCAAAGCACAAATTAACAACACCAACAGCTATAACCGAAATTATGCTCCCATCAGCCAAAGTAAGGAACAATTCCCCTTCACTCAACTTTCTGGTCTCCTGAAACCCTTGCAAATAATTACAGATATGATTAGTACAACCTGAATCCACACACCAGGAATCTGTGGGATTCTATACCAAACATATTTCAAGAAGAAAGGAAGTTTTCATACCCTTGTTCTTGGCATCTTTAAACTTTGGACAATTCCTCTTCCAATGTCCTTTCTCATCACAATGGAGAGACTTTCCTTTGAGCTTCTTTCCTTTGTTGGCAACCCCTAAGGCAATTTGATTACCCTCTTTCTTAATGAAGTCCTTCTTCTTCTTCTTCTTCTTACCTTTGCCTTTCGACTTAGGTTGAGAAGTAGAAGCTTCACCAACATTAGCTTCAACACTAGAAGTACCAAGGATGCCTTCCGCCGCCACTAACTCATTCATTAATTCAAACAAAGAATATACCTTTTTGTTCATATTATAATTCAGTCTGAATTCCTTGAATGATTCCGGTAGTGACTGGAGTATCATATCCACTTGGGATTCTCCATCAATGTCGGCACCTAAAACTTCCAATGTATTCAGATTAGAGATCATTGTAAGACAATGCTCTCTTACTAAACTACCTTCAGCCATTTTGGTATTATAAATTTGCCTCATGGTTTCTTGTCTTGCTGAACGGCCTTGCTCACCAAACATCTCCTTTAGACTTAGCATAATGTCCGAAGCTAGTTCTACATCCCGCATTTGATGTTGTAGAACATTTGAGATGGACGCTAGGATATAGCACTTGGTCATTTCATTAGATTTCTGCCAACGATCGTATCTTTGTTTTTCTTCAAGAGGAGCATCTAATGAAGGAAAGCTAGGACATGGTTGAGTAAGCACATATTTGTGCTCTTCAGCAGTTAAAACAATGTCCAAGTTTCTTTTCTAGTCAACATAGTTGGATCCAGTCAGTTTGTTTTGATTAAGAATAGAAACAAGCGAGCTAAATGATGCCATGTTCAAATCTGAAAATAATAAACATGAATATAATAAGTAAAAGGAAATTATCAATTTAGCATATAAACATATAATATGGAACCTTAATAAAACCATAAAATAATATATGCAATGACAACCCAATCCCATGTTTAAAATTCCTTGGAAGCAAGTAAATTATAAACACTATGATTGATTGAGAACTATTCTCATTATTAGTGCTATCATGATAACTCTTATCAAACACTAATAATATGCCCTTTTTACTTTAGCCTCTAAGTAATAATGACATAGCTCCGAAGGGAGATTAATATCAAACTTAGTCTAGTGTACACCATTGACTGAACTCTATGTGAGTCATTAAGTAACTTCACAGAAGCGTGGTTGTTCTTAATGTAAAAACGCATATTATTCATCATAAAGAAGTTTGACCTGTAGCACCATGAATTAAACACACTCCGAATGGAGCAAGGCATATACACCAAGGCGAGGTGCTTAATCACACTACTATAAACAAACAATAGAGGCCGTGAGATTCAACCCTTGTGTCTCTCTCCCACTAGATGTTTTTAATACAAAGGTTTTTAAATTAAAACATGCATAATATAATTACACACTGCCTTGCTCTTTTATATATGTAAAAACCCTTAGAAAAAATTCTAGATCAACAGTCCTCGATCGATCCTCGACAGATTCTCGATTGATCGAGAAAAGTTCCGCGAAGCTCGACAGATCCTCGATAGATCCTCGATCGATCGAGAAACTTTTTGCCAGCTCGATCGATTCTCGATCGATCGAGCTTTGCGAATTTTGAATTTTTCAGAATTTTTCAAAAACAGTTTTTCAACGTTTTCATGTACATAACAACCATCATATGATCATTATGAACATAAATTGATATCAAAACTGAATTTCATTGATGTTATAGCCTTAAAGTTTAGTTCAACATACTTAAACTAAAAATTAAACAACATCATAACATCAAAAATCAGTTTTTATTAAAAACAATAATTTCAACAACCATGCAGAAAAACTAATTTCTTACAATATGAAACTATTGTCATAAATTCCAAAACTTAAAACATGTTAAACAGATATGTAAAGAAGACCGCTCTGATACCATTTGATGGAAAATAAACATGCTTGTATCGCATACAAAACATACGCAGCGGAAGAAATAAACGGATCTACTTCATTCATAAATGTTAACATGCACTATGTAAGTTTCAGAATATGTGAACAAGAGAGTGTACCTTGGAGCGGTAAGTTTCAAAACTTAAAGATCAGAAGCACTTGGAAACACTTTCAATCTTCACTCCAATTCCACTAATGCCCAAGATGTGTGATCTCTCAATCAGTTCCAAAGGGAGAATGTCAAAAAGTGTCTAACACTTTTTTACACCACTTCACAAGAGTGTTCTTTCAAACTCTCTCTATGAATTCTCTACAGAAAAGTATGTGTATTTCTTCCTTTGTATCTAACTGATTATCTAATTGGGCTGAAGTGTGTGGCTTGGAGTGGGACCAATAAGACACTAGCTCCAATGAGCCTTGGGCTTTTCTGTCAACTCTTGACAAGTCCAAAGTTACCATTAATTATATTTAATACCACTATATAAATATATTTGCACTCTAGACCTTATTAGTAATTTATATCCTAAGACTTTATTATACATGCAACCCCTTCATAAAATATTCATAGTAATACAAAGTCATGAAAGTAAACTTTATATTACTACATCTTGAGTACCCGGTTTAATCCTTTAAGTTATTCATCATATATTTATGAAATCCAATTCTATAAATATATACTTTAATAACTCCTTACTAAAGTGGTTAGGCCCAACTCTCTGAATAACAAACCCATTAAACTTATCTCAAGGGAATATTTTGTATCTCTGTTAAGAGACTATGAATTCCATCTTGAGAATATATGTTCCATCAACATTAAATGTAGCTGCCCAACATATTGAGATTTTGACCGTAACTACAGATCTCACTCTTGATATATCAAAGTAACCTACACTTCATAATCAAGTCCATTATCCTCTCAGGATTAAGAGTTCATGCAAATATAAGTCATGAGTTTATTATTCAATTGACAGTCGTTAAGAGAATAATAAATCTCACACCGGTCCAATTTAATATGTCTTAACTCTTAAAACATATCAACTAGAAATCTCCATTTCCATGATCAAGACAAATCATCTTAGTTAATATGTTATAGTCTTCACAAATGAAATGCCCAATTTCATCATCGACTACGAACTATAATTCTGAGTTTACAAAGAACTTGTGATTTATATCTTCTGTGACTAAATCACATAAACCACATACTATGCATCTCATGGACTATATGATAATGTCCCAATATTCATGTTGCCAATATTTTCAAATAATAATAAAATAACTTTATTAAGCACAACATTAAGTCATACATAATGTCATACACAATAAAATCATAACATCATACAATAGGATTTAAGGACACACATCCTAACAACAACAAGAGTCTTTGGCCGTGAAGATGAAAAGGCACGTGTCCTAGTATGACTACTAAAGGACATAGAAGAATTAAAATTCTCCTGAAATTGAGTTAAAAATCTCAAGGCTTTTAATAACTCTTCAAACAAAGATGTAGGTCCTTGAGAGGAAACCTGTGGCCGTTTGGATAATTGCTTATGAAGATACAACTTAAAGCAATTAGGACGAATGTGTCCAGAAACACCATAATGGTAACAAACATGATGTCTAACAAAGGGTTTAGAATTAGCCAAATTAGTTTTAGATTTCATACCTTTATTACCTTTCTTAGATTGAGGCACATAGACAATCCTTGATCCAGAAGCCATGGAAGAGGAAGGGCCGGAGGAGACAACATAGCCTAAGCCAGTCTTTTCTGAACTAGGCTTTTGAGCACTCAAGACTTCATCAAGCTTTGCACTAGACATCCTCTCTATTTGAGTTCTAGCTCGACTTAGCTCAACCTCAAGATTCTTGACATTCTCTTCTAATGAGGTGTTCTCCACAATAAAAGTTTCAACTAACCTTGTAATCTCATCTAATTTGACTAACAATTCAGCTTTTTCAGCCTTCACCTTATTAAGCTTTTTTCTACAAAGATGATAAGTTTTTTCAGATTTTATGAATTCAGTGCATAGCTTATCATAGGCTTCCTGAAGGGTCAACTTCTTGAGTACTTCTTCATCAGAAGAATCCTCACTGTCATTAGCACTCTCTACAATCACCTTATTAGTTGAGACAGCAAAGGCCATAACGTGACTATATTCATCCACATACTCATCAGAAGAGTCATTCTCAATGTCACTCCAAGTAGCAACCAACCTTATATCTTCTGACTTCCTGGCCTTTTCCCTCATAAGGTAATTTGGGCACTTTATTCTCATATGACCAAAACCCTTGCACTCATGGCATCGGATGAGGGGCTTCTCATTCTTACCCATCCTAGAGGATTTCGATTTTCTAGGAGGTTTGCCCTTATCATTTTTCCTAAAATGAAGAAGCTTAATAATCTCATCAGTTATGAAAGTTAAATCCTCATCCTCATCATCATCTTCATCTTCACTTTCATCTTCATCTTCAAAGTCCTCAATCTCTTCCTCTATACCCTTAGGAGCCAAGTTTTTTACTCTTTCCACCTGTTCCCATTGAGCCTAATCCCATCTCATAGGTTTGAAGGTTCCCTACAAGCTCAGTCAAAGGAATTTGATCATTGTCCTTTACTTTTTCAATGGCAGTGATCTTGGGATGGAATCTTTCAGGTAATGACCTAAGGATTTTCCTAACAATTTTGGATTCTGCTATAGATTTTTCAAGGTTGAAAGTAGAATTCACAATATCCTTGTGTTTAGCATAGAACTCATCAAAGGTCACATCCTCCTCCATCCTTATTTCTTCAAAACTACTAGTGAGTCGTTAAAGCTTCACAGTCTTTACTACCTTGGTACCTTCATAGGTGGTCTCAAGAATGGTTCATGCTTCCTTGGCACCTTCTGTGGATGATATTTTCTTGAATTCCTTATTGGTCACCCCACAAAACAAAGCATTCAAGGCCTTACTATTGAAATTTGCTGCTATGATCGTTACATCATCCCAATCCACCGGCGATTCCTTTGGCTTAATCCAACCAACTTCAACAGCTTGCCATACCTGTTCACCTAGAGTCTGCAAGAAAACTATCATACGAACTTTCCAGTATGCATAATTAGTTCCATCAAATAAAGGAGGAATCAAAAGAGATTGTCCACGATCCATTACAACGGGGGTCAAGGATCACACTTAGGAAATTAATCCAATCAGAGTGTACCCGCTCTGATACCACTTGTTGGGAAGTTTTAGACCCCGGTTGATAGATTTAACAAGTTTTAAACCCAAATTGTTAATTAGATTTACTATGCATAAAACTTCTTAAAACAATCAAACATCAATATCATGTCAAAATTAAGTATAGCGGAAAAATAAATAAGACAAGATATGATGACCTAGGAAAACCAATGAAACCAACCAATTTTACAGTAAAAAACCTAGAGGGAAACCTTCTCGAAAAGTAATTCACTATAGTAAAGAGAAGTTTCAGATCTAGTACAAAACTTTTGTCCCTAGACTCTACAATCCCGATAGATGAACTTACAGTAAAAACCTTCTATCGCTTCAGAACCTCTAAACTTTTCAATATATGAACAACACCCTTTAATGCACAGATCCCAATACGTGACTCACTCCTTTGCACGAATCCCAGTACATGACTCACTCACAAACTTGAGTAAGAAGAATGTTGGCTGCAAGGTTCTTCACTTCATCAACAATAAAGATCAAGAAGCACTTGATTACAAAACCCTAAGGCGTAAAGACGCAGTAGCTTCTTTCAGAGAGAATAAGGCTTCAGTCACCTTTTGCATGTGTTCTCCTTGTATTCTCTTATGTGACGGCTTCTAAAATAAGCTTTATATATGTCTAGGGTTATGAGAAAAGAAACCCTACACAAATACAAAATCCTGGCCCAAAAATCAGATTTGAAAATTCTAATTTTCATAACCTCGATAGCTGCTTAATCGATCGAGAAGCTGTCGAGCTTCATTCATTAAATCTCAATAGATAGCTATCTGTCGAGCAGGTATCCAGCAGGTGTCCAATTATCTGTCCAGCTTTAGTAAACACTTTTTCTTCACTTGTTTCTTGGTCTAATCTTCATGGATTTAATACTAGACTTGAACAACATATTCTTTGAAGTATTAAACACATCCTAGATCTACCCAAATACAAGTAGAGTGCGTTTTGTCAAAGGATTAGCCAACTACATAAAATATGTCCTTAACACCTAGTAATATTCTCGAGCTAACAACTAGTTCCCACATATTCTCCCAATCCCTTGAAGGATTTGGAATTTTACTTTGAGATAGTAAGTTGAAGTTGCAACTTTGAGCCGGTTCAATGTGGGTTGTCCCAAGATCACATTGTATGATGAAAGGCAATTGACGACCAAAAAATCCACCTTTTCAGTTATCTATGTGCAATATGCCCCCGCTGTGACTAAACAAGAAATTATACCCTTTAGGTAATGTAATCTCTGCTGAAACTGACTAAGGGTGATTCGAAGACTCGAAGCCATTTAAGGTCTAGTCTCAACTACTAATATGCTGTAATATACATGATATCTGCTGAACTTGCATTATCAACTAACACCTTCCCTTATGTTGAACCCTTCTATTGCTAACATGATGACGAGTGGGTCGTCATTTGGTTGCCTAATCCCATTGGCATCACACTTAGTGAAGGTGATGTCGTCATCACCTGAAAGACAGTACTTCACGAAAGGATGCTTGATGTGGTTGTTATTGATCAGTCTTTGCTATGCCTTCTCAAGGACTTGTATGACCCTCTAGTGACTGGCCCTCCAATGATCATCCTTATTTCCTCCACTACTTGTTTTGGATAATCTTGTTCACCGCCTTTATGGTCGTCATGGGATTTATCCTCTACCCTTAATCGAGATTGATGGTCTTTTTTGACAAACTTCTGAAGTTTTCCTCTCTAAATCAATTCTTCAATTGGCTCCCTCAAATCACGACATTCATCAGTGTAATGACTGTGATCTTTATGGAAGTGACAATACTTCTTCAGGTCTCATTTCTTAAAAGACGAGCTTAACAGCTTCAGCCATTTTATGTCGGGTTTGTCTTTGATCTGCATCAGGATATTATCTGCAAGCATCACTAGAGAAGTGAAGTTGAACTTTTTCTTTGAAGCCTCTGGACTACTGTTGCTGGACTTAGTGTTCAAAGAGTAAATTTTTTGGTCCTTTTTATTCTGGGAGTCACTGCTTTCCTCCTTCTTTCATTTATCAGTCAGACCCTTGCAGTTAGAGCATCCTCCTCATTCATATACTTCTAAGCCTTGAATAACAAATCCGTAATGAAGGTTGGTGGCATCTTTCCCAGCAAAATAATGAGATCAGGATTGTTTAGCCTAGCTTGAAAGGTCATCATGATAACCTGATCATCGACCTCGTCAATCTCGAGAACAACTTTATTGAAACACTTCACATACTCCCTTATGAAGCTGACCCCCAATAAAGTGTCAGACAAATGAGTTGATTAACTGCTCAAAGTTTGCGATTAATGATGCAGGTAATTTGATAAACCACACCCTCGCAGCTCCTCTAAGGGTAACGGGGAAAGACCTGCATATTACCCCGTCTGGAGTTTGCTGAAGATTCAGTATCATCTTGAAGGGCCCTATATGGTCATGGGGATCTTTTGTGTAGAATTCTAGTTGTGGGAGACGAAACTTAGGAGGTAAGGGGCACTCCAAAACACTGGTGGTGATAGGCGAGTCCGTCTTCCTGAGCATGTCGTCGAGGTTCATGGTTGTCTTTCCTTTCATAGCGTTCTTTACCTCATCTAATGTCCTTCTCAAGCTTTTCATCATCTAATCAACCTCGCGTGTCGACTGTTCTGTGTGCTTAGATATGTCTCTTCCTTTGCTATTTTCAGGGCTATTAGCTTCATTGTCATTACGGTTGTGATTACGTCGTTGAAGGGAAGTATTACTGTGTTGGAAAAATTGGTTTTCCATCTCATACAAAACACATAGCGGAAGCAACACAAGTATCTTGTTCATTCATATGAGATAACATGGAATATCTAGAATTTTAGAAACAAAAAATAGAAAGGCGTACCTTGATGAAGTGAAATTTAAAACAAAAGAAGTTCGAACTTGGGAAGACCTTCAGTCTTCACCCCAAATCCACATATACCCAAGATGTGTGGTCTCTCAATCAGTTATGTACGCACTTTTTCAAGAGAGAATAATAAAGAGAAAGCTGTATTTTTCTCTATTAATCGTACGTACCTTTTTAATTATCAAAAAGCAATTACTTTATTTAATGACTCTTATTAAATAAACAATTGACTATCTAATTAGGCTAGCCTTTTGGGCCAACTCAATTGGGCTTTAGTGTGTAGTTTGGGATAGGACCAAAGGGACAAATAAAACTGTAGCTCCAATGGGCTTCGGGCTTATTCGTCAACTCTTGACAAGCCCAAAGTTACCATTAATTATATTTAATACCACTATATAAATATAATTGCACTCTAGGCTCTATAAATAAAATTAAATCTCAAGACGATTGAAGAGGATAAAATTAAGATAGACAGCCAGATTTTACAGAAACTACCATGGATAACTACACTGGGTTAAAGGACAAAGAAAGGAGGCAACACGATGACGCGTGTAGTAGGTGGACAAAATTACTTGTGTAGGACGAACAAGGAAGTAAACGGATACAAAGTGGACGGTGGCAAAGCCACACGATGCCCCTATGGTTTAATTAGTCCTCAAGGAACTTCGAATGGAAATGACTTTGTTAGGACATATGTAGTTCAAGTTTGTTAATATATGTCCCTATTTTATGTAGTTGGCTAATCCTTTGACAAAATGCACTTTACTTGTATTTGGGTAGATCTAGGATGTGTTTAATACTTCAAAGAACATGTTGTTCAAGTCTAGTATTAAAGTCATGAAGATTGGACCAAGAAACAAGTGAAGAAAAAGTGTGTACTAAAGTTGGACACCTGGTGGACACCTGGCGGATAGTTGCTGGACACCTGCGGATAGTTGTTGGACAGATAGCTATCTATCGAGCTATCTATCAAGGTATCTATCGAGATTTAATGAGGCTCGACAGCTGCCCGATCGATCGAGGTATCTATCGAGGTTACGGGAATTTAGTTTTCCAGATCTGATTTTTGGGCCAGGCTTTTGTATTTGTGTAGGGTTTCTTTTCTCACAACTCTAGGCATATATAAGGTATATTTTTGAGGCCGTCACATAAGAAAATACAAGGAGAACACATGCAAAAGGTGACCGAAGCCTTATTCTCTCTGATAGAAGCTACTGCGTCTTTGCGCCTTAGGGTTTTGTAACCAAGTGCTTCTTGATCTTCATCGTGTGTATGAAGTGAAGAACTTTGCAGCCAACATTCTTCTTCCTCAAGTTGGTGAGTGAGTCACGTACTGGGATTCGTACAAAGGAGTAAGCTGCGTACTGGGATCCGTGCATCAAATTGGTTAGTCACGTACTTGGGAGCCGTGCATCAAAAGGAGAAACAGTCACTACAGAACAAGTCCAATTGGGTATTGGGGTAAGAGTTCAACTGTAGGTTGGTGAGGTACTGGGATTCCTTACTTGTAACTACTTGTTGTGATAATAGTGGAGTTTCGGGAGTGGTGACCTTAAATCACCCGGTGGGGTTTTTGCCGTAAGGGTTTTCCCCATTCGTGAACAAATCACCGTGTTATTTATTTTCCGCTGCTTAACTTAGTTTGGTGATTTTTTGTGCTGCTACGTGATATTGCATGTTAATTTGATTAATTAAGAACTGGGCTAATTAATTAATCTAAGTTATCACAAGGGGTCAACGCATTTGTGGCCTGTCAGACTTGTGCTCCACGATTAACCCTAGACAACAAAATCTCTATATAGAGAGGATCCCATAAAATATGTGCATTTATAAGGACCTCTCTGAAAGTAAATATTCCTCTTTGCCAAGAAACCAAGGTTGGTTCTACACGACTATAAAAACCCAAAACCCTCAAAAACTATGGTATGCATAATTCACCCCAGCTCTGGCACTCTAGAGTTGTGAAAACTTTCTGACTTGACCTTCGGAGGGTATTTGGCCAGTAGCACATCGACACTCTTCGTAGGGTATTCTTCTTCTCTTTGTGTTGTGCAAGTCTTGTCTAGGGCATGTGGGGACTATGTGACTTACTGACGATTTTTGACATCATCAGTTTGCACTGTCTATGGGAAACCTTTAGGTAAGCCATATTACTGCTTCCCAGATAAAAAGTTGCATGGTGCTTACTCGCTCAATGGAAACCACCAACAATAACCAAGGAGACAAGCCACGTACCATCGCTCTCAAAAGACGCATTTAGACTCTTGCCATGACTGTTGAACGTCTTACCAAGCAAAACCATGACTTAAAAGAGCAGCTGCGCCAAAGGAACACCGAGCCTCAAAATCAAGAGGAGGAACAAGAGGGCAATAGCCTTCAATACGCTAATGGTAGGCAGAATAGGGAAGGGCCAAAAGGCAGCAACGCCGTGAGTAGATCGATGACCACATAAATCACCCCACCAAACCTAGTTGTAGATATGCAAATGATGAAGGAACAAATGGACCTGATGATGAACGCCCTCAGAGGATGGGTGTCAAGCGATCTTGATGAACTAGTGCACATGATGGATTCACACTTCACTGCACCCGTTACTTCGTTGCCTCTCCCACTGAAGTTCTGTATACTGTAAGTAAAAGCCTACAACGGGTCAGGAGATCTTTTGGACCACCTGAAGGCGTTCAAGACCCTCATGTACCTACAAGGCGTAGCGGACGAGATCATGTGTCAGGCCTTTCCCACCACATTGAGAGGTCCTGCAAGGGTATGGTTTAGCAGGTAAACTTTATCAGTACCTTCAAGGAGTTGAGCACACAATTTGCCTCGCACTTTATCAAGGGACACAGGTACAAGAAGTCAACTAATGAAAAAATACATGTTTGTATCGCATACAAAACATACACAACGGAAAAATAACAAATCTACTTCATTCGCAATTGATAACATGTACTATGTAAATTTCAGAATATAAGAACAAGAGAAAGTACCTTGGTGTGAAGAATTTCAAAAAGCAAAGATTGGAAATACTTAGGAACACTTTTAATCTTCACTCCAATTCCACTAACACCCAAAAAGTGTGGTCCCTCAATCAGTTTCTATGAATTTGTTCAAGAGAGAATGAAAGAGTGTTCAACCCTCACATACACACCATTTCATGTTCTTACTAAATCTGTATGTTTCTCTCCTTATAAGTGATTATCTAATTGGGCTAGCCTTTTGGGCCTTTCCAATTGGACTTTAGTATATGGCTTGGAGTGGGACCAAAAGGAACCAATAAGACACTAACTCCAATGGACCTTGGGCTTTTCTGTCAACTCTTGACAGGTCCAAAGTTGTTATTAATTATATTTAATACCACTATATAAATATAGTTACACTCTAGGCCTTATTTATAAATTAGATCCTAAGACTTTATTATATATGCAACCCCTTCATAAAATATTCGTAGTAATACAAATTTATGAATGCAGACCTTCACTTTGTAAATTACTACATCTTAATTCCTTAAGTACCCAGTTTAATCCTTTAAAGTTATTCATCATATATTTATGAAATCCAATTTCATAAATATATACTTTAGTAACTTCTTACCAAAGTGGTTAGGACTAACTCTCTGAATAACTGAACTTATTAAACTAATCTCAAGGGAATATTTTATATCTCCGTTAAGAGACTATGAATTCCATCTTGAGAATATATGTTCCATCTACACTACATGTGGCTACCCACCATACTGAAATTTTGACCATTACTAGAGATCTCACTCCTGATGTATCAAAGTAACCTACATTTCATGATCAGGTCCATTATCCTCTCTGGATTAAGAGTTCATGTAAATAGAAGACATGAGATTTATTATTCATTTGATAGTCATTAGGAGAATAATAAATCTCACAACGGTCCTGTTCAACATATCTTAACTCTTAAAACATATCAACATACCAACTAGAAGTCTCCACTTCCATGATTAAGACAAATCATCTTAGTTGATATATTAAAGTCTTCGCAAATGAAATGCCCAATTTCATCACCAACTACGAACTACAATTCCGAGTTTATAAAGAACTTGTGATTTATATCTTCTGTGTCTTTTCACATAAATTACATACTATGCATCTCATAAACTATATGATATTGTCTGAATATTCATGTTACCATTATTTAAGATAATAATAAAACAACTTTATTAATACAACATTATGTCATACATTAAGTTATACATAGCATCATACAATAGGATTTAAGGACACTAATCCTAACAATCTCCCACTTGCCCTAAAGACTATTATGCACTAATCTTACTCCTATTCCCTCCAAATGTGACTTGAAAGTCCTTTGAGGCAAGGCTTTGGTAAAGGGATCTACTAGATTATTTGCACTTTCAATCTTTGCTACTACTACATCTTCATGAGCAACAATGTCTCGAATAATGTGGTCCTTTCTCTCAATGTGCTTTCCTTTCTTATGATTTCTTGGATCTTCGGATTATGCAACCGCTCCACTATTGCCGCAAAACAATGTGATGGGAACTTGTTCAATTTTCATAACACCAAGATCAGAAAGGAATTTATTAAGCCAAATATCTTCCGTTGCTGCTTCACAAAAAGCAACATATTCAGCCTCCATGGTGGAGTCCGCAATACAAGATTGCTTAACACTCCTCCAATTTATGGCTCCACCTCCCAAGGTGAACACACAACCTGAAGTGGATTTTCTGAAATCAAGATCTGATTGTAAATCTGAATTTGTATAGCCAATGGGAATCAACTCTTCACTATGGTAAACAAACATATAATTTCTCGTTCTCCGTAGATACTTGAGAATATGCTTTATAGCTTGCCAATGTTTTGGTCCTGGATTTGATTGATATTGGCTGACCATGCCAACTGAATAATAGATATCTGGTCTAATACAAAGCATGGCATACATGAGACTCCCCACTGCAGAAGCATAAGGAACTTGTCTCATCATACTTTATTCTTCTTAAGTCTTAGGCCTTTGGTTATCAGACAGAGGAACTCCATGTCTGAAAGGAAGCAATCCTTTCTTGGAGTTTTGCATGCTAAACTACTCTAGAACCTTATCTATATATCCAACTTGTGATAAGCCTAACATCTTATTCTTGCAATCTCGCTAAAACTTGATCCCTAGAATAAAGTTAGCCCACCCAAGTCCTTCATATCAAATTAGCTTGAAAACAAATCCTTTATTGATGACACTACCCCTACATCATTTCCAATGAGTAGAATATCATCAACATAAAGCACTAAGAACATTACTACTTTGTCTCGATGTCTTTTGTACACACATGGTTCATCAAGATTTTTTTCAAAACCAAATAACTAAATTGCTTGATCAAATCTGATGTTCCATGACCTAGATGCTTGCTTAAGTCCATAAATGGACCTTTTCAACTTGCGTACCATATGCTCTTGATTCTTTGCTATGAAACCTTCTGGTTGCATCATATAGACTTCCACTTCAAGATTGCCATTGAGAAATGCAGTCTTGACATCCATTTGCCAAATCTCATAATCATAATAAGCAGTAATGGATAAGAGAATTCTAATAGATTTAAGCATTGTTACTAGTGAAAAGGTTTCATCATAATCAATACCTTCTTTTTGTGTATACCCTTTTGCCAATAGCCTTGCTTTAAAGATTTTAACATTTCCATCTATCACTCTCTTTCTCTTGTAAACTCATTTGTAACCAACAGGTTTAATGTTGTTAGGTGCCTCTACAAGATCCCAAACATGATTAGAATACATAGAATCCAATTCAGATTTCATACCTTGGACCTATTGATGTGCATCTATATCATTCATTGCTTCATCATAAATGTAAGGATCAGTTTCAGCTTCTTATGAGATGGCTTCAAAAGTTTCTCCCAAACCTATAAATCTTATAGGTTGCCTAACATTCCTCCTACTACGATGTGGCACTTGTGTATAGGTTTATTCATTTCAGCCAATACAACTCTACTTCTAGGAGTAAAGTTATTCCTATAGTCATTTTCCAAAAATTTAGCATTTGTACTAACAAAAGCTTTGTTATCATTTCGACTATAGAATAAATAGCCCTTAGTTTTTTTTTGGATAACCTACAAGTAAACACACCTCTGATTTTGGTTCCAATTTATCAGGTTTCCCCTTTAGCACCTGTGCTGGAGAACCCCAAATGTGGAGATATCTCATACTAGGCTTACCCCCACTCCACAATTCCATGGGTGTTTTGGGAACAAATTTTGATGGAACTAAATTTAAAAGATGTATTGTTGTATCTATCTAAGGCACACCCCCAAAAAGAAATTAGTAAAGTTGAGTAACTCATCATAAACCTAACCATTTCTAAAAGAGTCCTATTCCTTCTCTCCGCTACACCATTTTATTGAGGAGTTCCAGGTGCAGTCAATTATGATACAATCCCATTCTGAATTAGGTAATCCTTGAAATCCCCAAGAAGGTATTCGCCACCTTAATCAGATCGAATGGCCTTTATGTGTTTACCTAATTAATTCTCAACTTCAGCCCTAAATTCTTTGAAATTTTCGAAGGTTTCAGACTTCTGTCTCATTAGGTACACATAACCATATCTTGAGCAATCATCTGTAAAAGTGATGAAGTACTCATAACTTCTTTTGCTTGGGTTGACATAGGACCACATGCATCTATATGAACTAATTCAAGCAACTCTTGGGCTCTTCTATCTTTTGTATTAAAATGTCGTTTGGTCATTTTACCTTCCAAACAAGATTCGCAAATTGGAAATTCATCAAAGTCCATGGGCTATAAAAGTCCATCTTTGATTAGTCTTTGAATCCTATTTGAATTAATACGACTCAAACGTAAGTACCAAAGATATGCATCACTTGTAGAAAGAAACTATCTCTTTAATGATTTTACATGAAAGCTACTATCTAATTCAGAATTGTATAATTCATGCTTATCAGGAATTAAAATATAAAGACCATCCACAATATTGCCAGAACAGATAAACACTTTATCCTCCTTAACTACAACATTGTCTTTTAGGATAACATAATATCCATGTTTACCTAAATAAGTTGTAGAAATTAAATTCCTACGAACATTAGTTACATACAAACAGTCTTGCAATATTAGAACTCTAGAATTAAAGCATAAACTAACAACTCCAACAGCTACAATCGGAATCCTACTCCCATCAACCAAAGTAAGAAACAATTCCCCTTCATTAAGCTTTCTGGTCTCCTGAAAACCCCGCAATGAATTGCAGAATGATTAGTACAACTTGAATCTGCACACTAGGAATCTGTGGAATTCTGTACCAAACATATTTCAAGAAGGAATGTACTTTTCATACCCTTATTCTTGGCAGCTTAAAAATTGGACAATTCCTCTTCCAGTGTCCTTTCTCACCACAATGGAAACACCTTCCTTTGATCTTTCTTCCTTTGTCGGCAACTCCTAAGGCAGTTTGTATACCATTTTTCTTAGTGAAGTCCTTCTTCTTCTTCTTCTTATCCTTGCCTTTCGACTTAGGTTGAGAAGTAAAAGTTTCACCCATATAGGCTTCAACACTAGAAGTACTAAGGATACCTTCCGTCGCCACTAACTTATTCATTAATTCAGACAATGAATAAACCTTTTTGTTCATATTATAATTCAGTCTGAATTCCTTGAATGATTTCGATAGTGACTGGAGTATCATATCCACTTGAGATTCTCCATCAATGTCAGCACCTAAAACTTCTAATGTATTCAGATTAAAGATCATTGTAAGACAATGCTCCCTCACTGAAGTACCTTCAGCCATTTTGGTATTATAAATCTGCCTCATAGTTTCTTGCCTTGCAGAACGGCCTTACTTGTCACGCCCCAAACCCCAAATGGGTCCAAAGCGTGAGAAAGACGCCTCAAGTACCTGTAAATTTTTACTTTCTAACAATTTAATCCAAATAAAATCCTATCAAGTACCCACATGGAGAATTATCATAATAATTCCATTGAATATACTCTTAAAGTAAGTCAGAGCTCTAAGCATTAATTATAAGGACCATTGGCCACAAAAGAATAGAGGTCTGAATAAATGATTACATATCAACAACTTGTCCCATTAGTGGAAATACAGTCACAACCACCACAATATACAAAAGAATGAGTCAAGCCTAAACTAAGACGTACATCATCTAGTAACTCCATTACAAAAGTTCAGCCTCCATCAGTAGTTAGTCTAACTACTATAAGCCACCAAAAAGCTGTCTCAAAAAGGTGTTGCCTACTCTGAAAAGTTTATAAAAATAATGGGATGAGACAAAGCCCAGTAAGTAGCATAATTAATGGGGGTGGGGGAAATGCAAGTTTCATCTTCTATAATAGTAATATGACAAGAATGATTAACTGATGAAATACAAAATTTCTCTAAGTAACTATCTTGAAACTATGTACTATAATCTGTGAGCATCGACAATATAATTTCCAAAACCATTATATCTAACAAAAGATAAATTATCACAAATATACTACACAACCACATAGACCGGTCAGGGGATCCACCCATTCACAACTGGCATGATATTGTCCTTTCTGGTATGCAGACTCTTGGCCCCATGGACAGCAGCCTCACCCATACCCTCAAGGTTTTTCTCTCCCCCCATGGGCAGCAAAGAGAGCGCGTCAAATAGGCCCTCTCTTGCATGTGGTCTCTTGGCCCCATGGACAGCAGCCTCACCCACACACAATCAAGGAACCTCTTCCCCCCATGGGCGGCAGGGAAGAACGCGTCATCCAAAGTGAAAAGGCACTGACCTGGATTTGATTTCGTTGTCACAAAGACTACGAAAACCAAATCGGGTGATCACCAAGAAATCACACATGGCTTAGTGTTAAAACTATATAAAACTCACAGTATACATTTCCTTTCAAATACAGTTTATATCTAGATAGTTTCAAGAAACCTTAAATAATCAAACTTCCACAAGATTTGTAAGGTTTTCAACTCCATTCTTGTCAAAAAGATTTTCTATCAATTTCCCAATAACAAGGCAAGATAAGCATCTTTGGATTTTCTAATAAATCATAGAATTTATAATTTCCTTATCAAAGATTAAATAAAAGATGCTCATATTTTTCACGTCAACACTTCATGCATTTCCCCAAATGTAATACCAAATATAATGCATTTTCATATATATAATCATATATATATTAAGGTCACGACACAATAACTTTTAGGAAAATATAGTTTCCATAGGTAGTTTCCAAAAATGTGTCTAACCCAAAAACAACATTTATGCAATGTAATTATTTTCCAAAAATCCCATTAAAAAGCTACTTACCTCGCAACCGCAAAATCCTAATTCTCCAAGCTCCAAGGAGATTAGCTAGAACCTAAACAATATAAAATAAACCTATCGCAATAAGCATAGAACTTGAAATTGTATCTAGCCACAATTTAGAAATTGCCAAATAAACACTTAATTTGACAAGCCTACTATTTCACCTCATCAATTTTAACATATTCCACTTCCAAAGTTTCTCAACAAATTTATTTACTCATTTACCATCATCTCCAAAATTATAACTAACTTCCATAAATTCATACTACATCATCAAGAGACCCATGAAAGCAAAAATCACAATATCCTCCAAGACAAGAAATTTAGAATTTCAACTAACTCCAAATAAACCCAATGGCAATGGAAAAATTAAATTTACCAACCATCACACATTATAACTTAAAACCCCCAAATTTTTCCACCATACATAAACCTTAAGTAGCTATTTTTGGCACAAAATATATATCCACTCATCAAATAATCCTACCAACCCAAAACCCATACATAAAAACACATAAATATCACTTCTAATGCTCATAAATCACATGGGTATAATTATTCAAGCTTAGATAAAAATAACCTCAAATAAAAGTGTGAAACCTACAAAAAGATTAGAAATTTTTTACCTCAAAAGAAGGATGTGAAGGTGTTTATGGGTTCACAAGAATTTTCCGGTGATTTTACCGGAAAATGATGGTGGAAATGGTGGTGGTGGTGGTGTGGAAGTACGGTAGAGAAGATATGAGAGTAGAGAGAGTGTATGAGAGAACAAAAAAAATGAAAAGAAAGGAAGAGTGAACCGGCCAAAAGAGAGAAAAGGTAAAAGAAAAATGAATGGTGGAGAATGATGGGTAGTGGGGGTAGGTGGGTGCATGTGGGAACCATAAAAGCCTTATTATTATTTTTTTTTTTTTAAACTGGCAGGGACGTGACATTACTCACCAAACATCTCCTTCAGACTTAGCATTATGTTCGAAGTTAGTTCACATCCTACATTTGATGTTGTAGAACATTTGAGATAGATGCTAGGATGTAGCACTTGGTCATATCATTAGATTTTTGCCAACAATCATATTGTTGTTTTTCCTTAGAATGAGCATCTAATGAAGGAAAGTTAGGACATGGTTGAGTAAGCACATATTTGTGCTCTTCAGCTATAAGAACAATGTCCAAATTTCTTTTCCAGTCAACATAATTGGATCCAGTCAGCTTGTTTTGATTAAAAAAAGTAACAAGTGGGTTAAATGATGCCATAATCAAATTTGAAAACAATAAACATGAATATAATAAGTAAACTGGACATTATCAATTTAGCATACAAAAATATAGTATGCAACCTTAATAAAACCAAAATATAAAATATGCAACGACATTCCAATCCCATGTTTAAAATTCCTTGGAAGCAAGTAAATTATAAACATTATGATTAATTGAGAACTATTCTCATTATTAGTACTATCATGATAACTCTTATCAAACACTAATAACATGCCGTATTTCTTTTAGCCTCTAAGTAATAATGACATAGCTTCGAAGGGAGGTTAACATTAAACTTAGTCTAGTGTACACCATTGATTGAATTCTATGTGAGTCATTAAGTAACTCCACGGTAGCGTGGTCATTCTTAATGTAAAAACACATATCATCCATCATTAAGAAGTTTAATTTGTAGTTCCATGAATTAAAACCCTCCGAAGGGAACAAGGCATATACGCTAAGGCGAGGTGTTTAATCACACTGCTATAAACGACAATGAAGGCCGTGAGATCCAACCCTTGTATCTCTCTCCCACTAGATGTTTTAAATTAAAGGTTTTAAATTTATAAACATGTGTGATCTAATCACACACTGCCTTGCATTTTATACATTTGAAAACGATTGGAAAAAGTTTAAAATTCCCTTCAGTGGCATTTTCGCTGTATCTCGCGACTAAGTTCTTCTAGCGAAAATGAATTAAGGAAAAAAAATGAAAACGCAAAATTCAGATAGAAACTTTCACGACTGTCTCACGACTGTATCACAAGTAAAGCTTTCCCATGAAAAATTTTGTGAAAACACAAAATTCAAATAGAGCTTTCGCGACTATCTCGCAACTATTTCGCTAGTAAAGCGTACTCGTGAAAAACTCGTGTTTTCAGTTCTTAAAGAGAAAATTTGGACAGTTTTCAACGGTTTTCCATGAACAAATATGAACATAATATATGGGATTTGATATCAAAACTGAATTCCATTGATGCTATAGACTTAAAATCAATTTAACATACTTAAATTCAAATTTGAACAACATCATAACATCAATATCAGTTTTTATCAAATCATAGTTTTAACAACCATGCAGAAAATTAAAAACATATATAAATCTTCTAACATCATGAAATTATTATCTCTAATTCCAAAACTCACAAAACATGTTATACAGATTCGAATTGAAAACCTGGCTTTAATACAATTTGATGGAAAAATACATATTTGTGTCGCATACAAAACATACACAGTGGAAAAATAAAGGATCTACTTCATTCGCAACTGATAACATGTACTATGCAAATTTAGAATATAAGAACAAAAGAGAGTACCTTAGTGTGATGAATTTCAAAAACCAAAGAGTGGAAATACTCAAAAACACTTTTAATTTTCACTTCAATTTCACTAACGCCCAAGAAGTGTGGTCTCTCAATCAATTTCTATGAATTTGTTCAAGAGAGAATGAGAGAGCGTTCAACCCTCACATACACACCATTTCATGTTCTTACTAAAATATGTATGTTTCTCTCCTTATAACTGATCATCTGATTGAGCTAGCCTTTTGGACCTTTCCAATTCGGGTAGTCTTTTGGGCCTTTTCAATTAGGCTTCAGTATGTGGCTTGGAGTGGGACCAGAAGGGACCAATAAGACACTAGCTCCAATAAGCCTTGGGCTTTTCTGTTAAATCTTGACGAGTCCAAAGTTACCATTAACCATATTTAATACCATTATATGAATATAGTTGCACTCTAAGCCCTATTTATAAATTATATCTTAAGACTTTATTATACATGCAACCCCTTCATAAAATATTCGTAGTAAAACAAAGTCATGTAGACTGTCACTTTGTAAATTACTACATCTTAATTCCTTGAATACCCAATTTAATCCTTTAAAATTACTCATCAATTTATGAAATCTAATTTCATAAATATATACTTTAGTAACTTCTTACCAAAGTGGTTAGGCCTAACTCTTTGAATAACTGAACTCATTAAACTTATCTCAAGGGAATATTTTATATCTCCGTTAAAAGACTATGAATTTTATCTCGAGAATATATGTTCCATCAACACTAAATGTGGCTACCCAACATACTGAGGTTTTGACCATTACTATAGATCTCACTCCTGATATATTAAAGCAACCTACACTTCATGATCAAGTCCATTATCCTCTCAGGATTAAGAGTTCATATAAATAGAAGTCGTGAGATTTATTATTCATTTGATAGTTGTAAGGAGAATAATAAATCTCACAGCGGTCCTGTTCAATATGTCTTAACTCTTAAAACATATCAACATACCAACTAGAAGTCTCCACTTCCATGATTAAGACAAATCATCTTAGTTGATATGTTATAGTCTTCGCAGATGAAATGCCTAATTTAATCACCAACTACAAGCTACAATTCTGAGTTTACAAAGAACTTGTGATTTATATCTTCTGTGACTTTTCACATAAATCACATACAATGCATCTCATAGACTATATGATAATGTCCGACCATTATGTTACCATTATTTAAGATAATAATAAAAACAACTTTATTAATACAACATTAAATCATACATAATGTCATACATAGCATCATACAATAGGATTTAAGGGCACTAATCCTAACATAAATTGCATGCCTAAGATCTTACATCACCCGTTTCAACAAGGAGGACCTCTCGGTTAATGAAGCAGACAACAAGATACTCGTAGCTACATTCTCTAATGGGCTACAGAAGGAGAAGTTTTTGTTTTCCTTGTACAATAACAACCCGAAAAACATGTCAGATGTACTTTACAGGGCTACCAAAAACATGAACGCAGAAGACGCATTGCTTGCCCGAAAGGAAAAGCCCAAGAAGAGAGAAAGACAAGAAGAAACACGACAGACAGGGGACAAAAGGCCACATGGACAGGAGACGAACGAGAGGATAGACGCTCTAAGCCTCCTACTGGAAGATTCACGAATTTCACCCACTAAATGTCCCCATCGATCAGGTACTTATGCAGATCAAGGACAAAGGATCCCTGACGTTTCTTGACAAGATGAAAGGTGACCCCAACAAAAGGTCCAAAGACAAGTACTACCGCTTCCATCGAGACCATGGCCATGATACGTCCTACTGCTACAATTTGAGGCAGTAGATAGAAGCCCTGATTAGACAAGGAAAATTGCAGAAGTTCGTCAACAAAGACAGGACAGACCAATCGCAAGAGCAAGGCCCCTAAAGGGAAAATGAGAGTCCCAAGCCACCTACAGGAGACATAAGAATGATTGTAGGGGGCACCATAACTTCCTGTTCGACCAGCAAGGCACACAAGACCTATCTCTGGTTGTTTCAGAACATCCAACTGATGGGTTTGGTCCCGAAGATGGCACGCATCGATAACCCAGTTTTCAGGTTCACAAAGGAGGACGCTGGACATCTCTATCATCCACACGATAACGCACTTATGGTGAGCATACGGATTGGTGATTACAACACTCACAGGGTCTTAGTGGACAACGGCAGCTCTGCCGATATACTCTACTACCCAAACTTCCAACAGATGAGGATTGGGAGAGAACGATTAATTCCAACTGACGCACCACTTGTTGGATTTAGAGGAATAAGAGTGTACCCACTTGGCGTTGTCACTTTTCCCATCACCATTAGCAGATCACAAGGGATATTACATTTCTAGAAATAGACTGTTCATCCGCTTACAACGACATTCTGTGCCACCCTACCCTTAATTCTTGGAAGGCCATAACCTCTACTTACCACCTGATGATTAAGTTCTCCACTGAGTATGGAGTAAAAGAGGTATAAGGAGACCAAGTAGCAGCACGTGAGTGCTACATCGCCATACTAGAGATGGGTAACCATTTACCAACAATGTGCATAGAAGAACAGCGGACTGGGGCAGAATTGATAGAAAGGTTGGAAAAGGTACTCCTTGATAATTCTAAGCCTAATCAAACAACAAGAATAGGTACTCTTGCTAGCCCGGCAGTCCGTCATGCCTTAATATCATTTCTAAGATAAAACCAAGGCGTCTTTGCTTGGAGCCACGAGGACATGCCTGGAATCAATCCTTCAGTCATGGTCCACAAGTTGAACGTATCGCCTAATTTTTCTCCCATCCATCAGAAAAAGCAAGTATTCACTCCAGAATGAGACAAAGCCATAGTAAAAGAGGTTCACAAGTTGCAAGAAGCAAGGTTTATATGAGAAGTATACTACCCGACTGGCTGGCCAACGTGGTGATGGTCAGAAAGGCCAACGAAAAGTGAAAGATGTGCATAGATTTCATGTATCTGAACAGGGCATGCCCCAAGGATAGCTACCCGCTTCCTTAGATTGATATCTTGGTGGATTCAACGGCAAGACATTAGCTGCTGAGTTTCATAGACGAATTTTTTTATTACAACCAAATCAAGTTGGATGAAGCTAACTAGGAGAAGATTTCTTTCGTCAATAGCCAATGTCTCTTCTATTATAGAGTAATGCCATTCGGGCATAAGGAAGCAGGTGCCACATACCAGAGGTTAATGAACAAGATGTTTGCGCATCAGATTAGGAGGAACGTCCAAGTATACATGGACAACATGCTGAAAAAAAGCATGCGGCAGGACGACCACCTGGACGACCTCAAAGAGACTTTCGAAACCATTTGGCACTACAACATAAAGCTAAATCCAAACAAATGTGCGTTCGGAGTAACGGTAGGAAAATTCCCGAGATTCATGGTATCCTAGAAGGGTATTGAGGTCAAACCAAACAAGATATGGGCCATCATGGAGTTAACTCCACCAAAAACCATCAAGGAGGTGCAGAGTTTGTACGGTAAGGTCGCTGCACTAAACAGGTTTGTTTCTAGAGTAACAAATAAGTGCCTACCCTTTTTCCGCACATTGAAAATGGCCTTCGAATGGACAATCGAGTGTCAGCACGCATTCGAGGATTTAAAGGCATATCTTTCTTCCCCACTTTTGTTAAGCCCATCCAAACCAAGAGAAGAGTTGTTTCTCTACTTAGCTGTCCCCTCAGCCATTGTTAGCACAACCTTAGTCAGGAAAGAAGACGGGGTGTAAAAGCCCTTATACTTCACAAGCCAAGAACTCTGGGGCGCACCTCCAATGGAAAAGCTAGCCTTCGCCCTGATAACTGCAGCTCGCAAGCTTAAGCCTTACTTTTAGTCACATACAATGATTTTTCTCACAGACAAACCTCTACAAAAAGTGATAAGCATTCCTGAGGCCGCCAAATGGATGGCAATATGGGCAATCAAGTTAAGTAAGTTTGACATTCAGTATCATCCACGTATAACCATAAAATGACAAGTTATTGTCAATTTCATTACAAAGTTCACCTACACGGTGAGCAGGAGGTAGGAGAGAATCCCCAATGGATGGTCCACACAAACGGATCATCCAGTAAATAAGCAGAAAGAGCTGGTGTAGTGCTCCAAGTGCATGGTCCTACTTGACTTCCCCACAACAAACAATAAGGCTAAGTACGAAGCTCTGATAGTAGGACTGAATCTCACACAAGTAGTAGGAGCCACAAATGTGATCATGCATTGCGACTCCCAAGTAGTCACTAGTCAGGTTAACGGTGGTTATAAGTGCAGAGGGGAATGGATGAAGAAGTATCTTGAGCAAGTGAAGAATCTGATGAACAACCTCAATGCAAAGTTCATTCAAATCCCAAGGGAGGAGAATGAGCGGGCCAACCATCTTACCAAGGCAGCATCAACAAAGCATATGCTATCTTCCCTAGTCAGGTACTTTTTTTTATTCAGGCCTCACCTTTGTTAACACCGCCAGTGTGCAGGAGATAGGTTTCAAGAATAACTGGACGATACCAATTACCTCTTATCTAAAGGACGGTGTGCTGCCTAACGATAAGGAAGCTGCGAGGAAGTTGAAGGTCAATGCTACACGATTCATACTAATCAAAGATATCTTATACAAGAGAGGTTTCTCCCGACCATACCTGAGGTGCCTTATCCCCGAGGAAGCAAACTATGCCATGCGAGAAGTTCACGAAGGAATTTGCAGAAACCATTCTGGATCTCGGTCATTGGTGCACAAACTAATCTGCGCAGGATACTATTGGCCCACTATGCAGAAGGACGCCCTTACATACGTCAAAACTTGTGACAAGTGTTAGAGGTTCGACAACAACATTATCTAACAACCAACAGAGGAACTTACCCTAATGACAACTCCATGGCCTTTCGCTCAGTAGGGTTTAGACATCATGTGTCCGTTCCTAACGGCTATTTGGCAACTTAAATTCCTAGTGGTCGGTATAGATTATTTCACCAAATGGGTAGAAGCAAAAGCCCTGTCTACCATTATAGAGAAGAATATACGCGGCTTCATATGGAGAAACATCATTTACAGGTACGGTAGACCTAAAGTGCTGGTTTCAGACAACAGGAAGCAATTCGATAGTGAAGCATTCAGGGACTTTTGCTCACAGCTTAGGATCAAGAACCACTACTCGTAACTTGCCCACCTTCAGGCCAACTAGTAGGTTGAGGTCACGAACCAATCCTTACTCAAAATCATCAAGACTTAGCTCGAGGGAGCAAAGGGTATCTGGCTGGAAGAATTTCCAAGTGAACTATAGGCATACAAGACAACGACAAGAACACCTACAAAAGAGACATAGTTTTGACTTGCGTATGGAAGTGAAGCGATCATCCTAGCTAAAGTGGGACTCACAAGCTACAGAGTGGCGAACCATAACGAGGAGAAGAATGATGATGCATTACGCCTGCAACTTGATATGGTGGATAAGGTCAAAGCAATGGCTGAACAAAGGTTAGCACGGTACCAAAACCTCATGGCCAAACACTACAACTCTAAAACACAGGGACTTCCAGGTTATGGACCTCGTCTTAAGGAAAGTAACGGGCGCTACAAAATACCTCTTTCAGGGGAAGTTAGGAACCAATTGGGAAGGACCATACAGGATCACATCATGGTATAGGAAGGGCACCTACCATCTCGAGACACTAGACGGGCAAAAGCTACACCATCTATGGAACACAGAGCACCTAAAGAAATACTACCAGTAGACAAAGGGAATGAACGACGACACTTCTCATTTTCAATTTATTTCTTTTTAGTTAGTTTTTATTATCTTCAGTACTTTTGTGCCCACTGGGTAGTTTGTTATTTTTTCAAAAAAACAATTTCTACTTGCGTATTTATCACAATAAGAGGAGTTATTCAGAAATAATGTATGTGCGTCTATAGGATTATATTTATCAAGTCCATAAAGCGGACGGCACCATCTTAAAAGGATGGCATATATTTGTTAAGTCCACAAGGTGGACGGGTTCGTCTTACTGAGCTATGTTTACTGTCCACAAAGTTGGCAAGATTATCCTAAGAGGATGAATTATATGAAGTCTACAAGGTGGACGGGCTCATCTTAAAGGGATAATCCATATTTACTAAGTCCACAAGGTGGACGGGCTCATCCTAAAGGGATAAGCAATATTTACTAAGTCCACAGGGTGGACGGGCTCATCCTAAAGGGATAAGCTATATTTACTAAGTACACAAAGTGGACGGGATCATCCTGAAAGGGGGAATTATTTTAAGTCCACAAAGCAAATAAAATCATACTAAATAAATATTTATTAAGTCCATAAAGAGGGCAGGTTCATCCTAAAGGGGTGGGCTATATTTACTAAGTCCACAAAGTGGACGAGATCATCCTACAAGGATAAATTATAAAAAAAAATTGGGATCTTACCAAGTCCACAGGGTGAACGAATTCACTCTATGAATATGTTGTATCTTTTAATTTCACAAGGACGGGTTCAACCGTTGAGCACAAAATAGACGGATATATGGCAAACATATATTAACAAATACATGATCAAAATACCAATATATTATAAAAAGCCCAGTAAAGGGAAAATGTCAACATGTCGGGCCTAAAAAATAATAGGCGACGGTAAAATAAAAACATTGTTCTGCTAAGAGATCTTTACAAAAGAAAGAAAGAAAGAAAATCTAAGTCTAAGCTAAGACAAATTTAGTTCTAGTCGGTAGGGTTTCCTCCGTCCTTGGCCGTCTGGTCCCTCTCAAGTTGACGAGCATCATCATCGATGGAGGTGGCTTGATCTGCAGAAGCCGTCTCCTCTTCACCTTGGGGGTCAACAACAGTGTCATCAGCGAACAGCTTGTTGGTGCTTTAGGAGTAAATGGGCTAGGCTGGTGTCTGGTCCTGGGGGTCAATGGAGATGTGAGAAAGATCCAGGTCAGGATAGGATGCCTTCACCCTATGGAAGTAGTTGTCAAAACCGTCAACAAACGAGCTGCCAAGCTCTGCTAGGAGGGCGTCGAAGTCATGATACTCCTGTATCACATTCTCCTTAGCCTGACAGAGCTGGTCTTTGGTGTCTTTAATTTCCTTTTCCTTGTCCTCAAGGACCTTTCCTAACACCCTTTTTTGTTTCTCCAGTTCGCCCCAAAGTTACACTGATGCTTGAAGTTTTCTCTTCTGGACTACCTTCCAGCCCTTCAACTCCTCCAACTCCACTGTCGTCACCTTTGCCTTTGCCCTCACCTGGTCCAAATCTGTCTCATGGGAGAGGTAACAATCCATTAGACCCTTCATCATTACCACCCCCTACAAAACAAAAAATGGTTAAAAAGAGGATGGAGACAATTTAACTAAAAAAAAAGGGCAATGGACAGGAAAATTTACCTGTGCGATGCTAAAAAGACCTGTCTCCCCCATTGCTTTTGTTGTGTGATTGCTTAATTCCTCGTAGTCATTAGCTTTGATGATGGATGACAGCTGCTCATGGGCATATTTGGGGTCCTCGTAGAGAAGAACAGGTGGGTTTTGGGCGTCAGGGACATGACTCGTCATCAAACCCTTGCCCTTCCTCGAACTAGGCAGAGTAGCCTTTTTCTTTACGTCAGTTCTTACATCAATGGTGGACTCTGCCACCTTAGGCTTTTTAGAGGGATGGTCAGGCTTCTCCGACGGTCTTTTCTTTATTGTAGCGACAGGCAGCTTCTTTAGGTTCGGGACCGTCGCAATACCAATGGATTGTCTCCAAGGTGACGAGCTTAGCCCACGTCCTCTTCTTTAACTTAATTGCAAAAAAATTCTCCAAAAAGCTCCACTGCTTCAAGGTCACTTCTAGATGATATCGAGCTACAAAGAAAGGGATGGTTAGACTAGAAATGGTAAATAAAAGTTAAATTTAAAGAGGACAAATTCTCACTAGATGGAGGCATTATGCCCCAAGTTTTGTCTACGGGCATGAACTCCAGTTCATTATTATGACACATGTAGTCATCACCCTGCATAAAGAAATAACGACTCTTCCAGTTCTTGTTGAAGTCAAGAGTGTCACACACCAGCCTAAATACAGGCTTCCTTGGTAGGAATCTGTACATACCTTTAAACTGGGTGATCTTTGATGGACAGTAACAGTGGAAGAACTCCTCCACCGTCATCCTTCGCTCCCCGTCGCTCAAGACTCCAAATAGAACTTTAGCACCAAGGAAGACCTTCCAAGCATTTGGAGAGATCTGGGTGATGGCAACTCCGAGGTACTGAAGAAGGCGACGGTGAAGATGATGTAAAAATACATGTTTTCATCGCATATAAAACATACGCAGCGAAAAATTAAAGGATCTACTTCATTCGTAATTGACAACACGTACTATGTAAATTTCAGAATTCTAGAACAAGAGAACATACCTTGGTGCGGTGAAATTCAAAAAAAAGAATTAAAAGTACTTGGGAATACTTTTAATCTTCACTTCAATTTCACTTTATGTCCAAGATGTGTGGTCTCTCAATCAGTTTCAAAGGGAAAATGATAGAGTGTCTCACTCTCACATACACACCATTTCACAATAATGTCTATCTTTTTTATATGTCTAAAAATTTTGTATGTTTCTCTCCTTATAACTAATTATCTAATTGGGCTAGCGTTTTGGGCCTTTCTAATTGGGCTTTAGTGTGTAGTTTGGAGTGGGACCAAAAAGGACCAATAAGACACTAGCTCCAATGGGCCTTGAGCTTTTCTGTCAACTCTTGACAAGTCCAAAATTACCATTAACTATATTTAGTACCACTATATAAATATAGTTGCACTCTAGGTCTTATTTATAAATTATATCCAAAGACTTTATTATACATGCAACTCATTCATAAAATATTCGTAGTAATACAAAGTCATAAAGGTAGACTGCCACTTTGTAAATTACTACATCTTATCCTTGAGTACCCGGTTTAATCCTTTAACGTTATTTATCATATATTTATGAAATCCAATTTCATAAATATATACTTTAGTAACTTCTTACCAAAGTGGTTAGGCCTAACTCCCTGAATAACTGAACCTATTAAACTTATCTCAATGGAATATTTTATATCTCCGTTAAAAAGACTATGAATTTCATCTTGAGAATATATGTTCCATCAATACTAAATGTGGTTGCCCAACATATTGAGGTTTTGACCGTAATTTTATATCTCACTCCTGATATATTAAAGTAACCTACACTTCATGATTAGGTACATTATTCTCTTAAGATTAAGAGTTCATGGAAATATAAGTCGTGATATTTATTATTCAATTAACAGTCGTTAGGAGAATAATAAATCTCACAGTGGTCTAGTTCAATATGTCTTAACTCTTAAAACATATCAACATACCAACTAGAAGTCTCCACTTCCATGATCAAGACAAATCATCTTAGTTGATATGTTATAGTCTTTGTAAATGAAATGCCCAATGTCATCATCGACTGCGAACTAAAATTCTGAGTTTATAAAGAACTTATGATCTATATCTTCTGTTACTCAATCACATAGATTACATACTATGCATCTAATTGACTATATGATAATGTCTTATACTCATGTTACCATTATTTTAGATAATAATAAAACAACTTTATCAATTACAATATTAAGTCATATATCATGTCATCTATAATATCATAAATAGCATCATACAATAGGATTTAAAAGCAGTCATCCTAACAATCTCCCACTTGCCCTAAAGACTATTATGCATTAATCTAACTGTCATTCCCTCCAAATGTGACTCGAAAGTCCTTTGAGGCAAGGTTTTAGTAAAGGGATCTGCTAGATTATTTGCACTTTCAATCTTTGCTACCACTACATCTCCACGAGCAATAACGTCTAAAATGATGTGAAACTTCTTCTCAATGTGTTTTCCTTTCTTATGATTCCTTGGATCTTTGGATTGTGCAATCGCTCCACTATTGTCACAAAATAATGTGATGGGAACTTGCTCTATTCTTACAACACCAAGATCAGAAAGGAATTTCTTGAGCCAAACAGCTTCTTTTGCTACTTCAGAAGAAACAACATACTCAGCTTCAATGGTGGAGTCTGCAATATAAGATTGCTTAACACTCCTCCTACTTATGGCTCCACCTCCCAAGGTGAAAACACATCCTGAAGTGGATTTTCTGGAATCTAGAGCTGATTAAAAATCTAAATCTGTATAGTCAATGGGAATCAAATTCTCACACCAGTAAATAAGCATATAATCTCTCGTTCTCCTAAAATATTCATAGAAAACAAGCATATAATCTCTAGTACAAAGCATGACATACATGAGACTTTCCACTGCGGAAGCATAAGGAATTTGTCTCATCCTATTTTCTTCCTCTTGAGTCTTAGGTCTTTGGTTGTCAGACAGAGGAACTCCATGTTTAAAAGGAAGCAATCATTTCTTGGAGTTTTGCATGCTAAACCGTTCTAGAACCTTATCTATATATCCAATTTGTGATAAGCCTAGCATCTTATTCTTGTAATCTCACCAAAGATTGATCCCTAGAATAAAGTTAGCCTCACCCAAGTCCTTCATATCAAATTGGCTTGACAACCCAACCTTTATCGATAACATTACCCCTACATCATTCCCAATGAGTAGAATATCATCAATATAAAGCACTAAGAACATTACTACTTTATCTTGATGTCTTTCATACACATATGGTTCATCAAGATTTTGTTCAAAACCAAATGACTTGATTGCCTGATCAAATCTGATGTTCCATTACCTAGATGCTTGCTTAAGTCCATAAATAGACCTTTTCAACTTGCATACCATTTGCTTTTGGTTCTTTGCTATGAAACCTTCTAGTTGCATCATATAGATTTCCTCTTCAAGATTGCCATTGAGAGATGCAGTCTTAAATCCATTTGTCAAATCTCATAATCATAATGAAAAGTAATGGATAAGAGAATTTCGATAGATTTAAGCATTGCTATTGGAGAAAAGGTTTCTTCATAATCAATACCTTCTTTTTGTGTATACCCTTTTGCCACTAACCTTTTAAGGTTTCAACCTTTCCATCTATCCCTCTCTTCCTCTTGTAAACCCATTTGCAACCAATAGGTTTAATGCTGTTATGCGCCTCTACAAGATCCCAAACTTGATTGAAATATATAGAATCCAATTCAGATTTAATAGCTTAGACCCAATGATATTTATCTATATCATTCATTGCTTCATCAAAAGTGTCAGGATCCGATTCAGCCTATTTTGAGATAGCTTCATAAGTTTCTCCCAAACTTATAAATCTTATTGAAGGCCGAACAATTATCCCACTACAATGAGGCAACTGTGTACTAGACATCTCATGTGTAGTACCTTGTGGTGTATCTAATACAACCATATCATCCCTAGTTTCATCCATTGGTTGTTCAACTACAAGTTCATCTATTTTAGCCAAAACAACTTTACTTTTAGGATTAAACTTATTCACATAATCATCTTCCAAAAATTTGGCATGGGTTCTAACAAACTTTGTTGTCCTTATGATTATAGAATAAATATCCCTTAGTTTCTTTTGAATACCCTAAAGATATGCATACGTCCGTTTTTGCTTCCAATTTATCAAACTTCCCTTTCAACACATGTGCTGGGCATCCCCAAATATGGAGAATTTCATACTAGGCTTACGCCCACTCCACTATTCTTTAGGTGTGTTGGGAATAGATTTTGATGGAACCAAATTCAAAATATGCATTGCAGTTTTTAGTGTATATCTCCAAAAAGAAACTAGTAAAGTTAAGTAACGCATCATGGACCTAACCATTTCTAAAAAAGTCATATTCTTTCTCTCCGCTACACCATTTTGTTAGGGAAATCTAGGTGCAGTCAATTAAGATACAATCCCATTTTGAATTAGGTAATCCTTGAAATCCCCAAAAAGGTATTCACTACCATGATCAGATCAAATGGCCTTTATGCATTTACCCAATTGATTCTCAACTTCAGTCCTAAAATCTTTGAACTTTTCAAAAGTTTCGAACTTCCGTCTTATTAGGTACACATAACCATATCTAGAGTAATCATCTATGAAAGCGATGAAGTACTCATAACCTCCTTTTGCTTGGGTTGACATAGGACCACATACATCCGTATGAACTAATTCAAGCAACTCTTAGGGTCTTCTACCTTTTGCACTAAAAGGTCATTTAGTCATTTTACCCTCCAAACAAGATTCACAAACTGAAAATTCATCAAAGTCCATGGGCTGTAAAAGTCCATTTTTTATTAGTCTTTGAATCCTATTCGAATTAATATGACCTAAACGCAAGTACCAAAGATATGCATCATTAGTAGAAGAAAACTTTCTCTTTAATGATTTTACATGAGAGCTACTATCTAATTCAAAATTGTATAATTCATGCTTATTAAGAGTCAAAATATAGAGACCATCCACAATATTACCAGAACAGATAAACATTTTGTCCTTCTTTATTACAACATTGTTTTTCAGAATAACACAATATTCATGCTTACCTAAATAAGTTGCAGAACTTAAATTCCTACGAACATTAGGTACATACAAACAGTCTTCCAATATCAAAACTCTAGAACTAAAGCAAAAATTAAACACTCCAACAGCTACAAGCGGAATCTTGCTCCCATCAACCAAAGTAAGAAACAATTCTCCTTCTTTCAGCTTTCTAGTCTCTTGAAACCCCTACAAAGAATTACAGATATGATTAGTACAATCTGCATCCACACACCAGGAATCCGTGGGATTCTGTACCAAACATATTTCAAGAAGAAAGGAACTTTTCATACCCTTATTCTTGGCAGCTTTGAACTTTGGACAATTCCTTTTCCATTGTCCTTTCTCACCACAATGGAAACATTTTCCTTTGGCTTTCTTTCCTTTGTCAGCAACCCCTAAGGAAATTTGTTTACCCTCTTGCTTAGTGAAGTCCTTCTTCTTCTACTTCTTATTGAGAAGTAGAAGCTTCACCCATGTTGGCTTCAACACTAAAAGTACTAAGGATTCCTTCCACTACTACCAACTTATTCATTAATTCAAACAATGAATAAATCTTTTTGTTCATATTATAATTGAGCCTGAAGTATCATATCCACTTGAGATTCTCCATCAATATCGATACCTAAAACCTCCAATGTATTCAAATTAGAGATCATTGTTAGACAATACTCTTTCACTGAACTACCTTCAGCCATTTTGGTATTATAAATTTGTCTCATGGTTTCTTGTCTTGCAAATCGGCCTTGCTCACCAAACATATCCTTTAGACTTAGCATAATGTCCAAAACTAGTTCTACATCTTGCATTTGATGCTATAGAACATTTAAGATAGATGCTAGGATGTAGCACTTGGCCATTTCATTAGATTTCTGCCAACAATCATATCATTGTTTTTTCTCAGAATGAGCATCTAATGAAGAAAAGCTAGGACATGATTGAGTAAGCACATATTTGTGCTCTTCAGCTATAAGAACAATGTCCAAATTTCTTTTCCAGTAAACATAATTGTATCCAGTCAGTTTGTTTTGATTAAGAATTGTAACAAGTGGGCTAAATGATGCCATGTTCAAATCTGAAAATAATAAACATGAATATAATGAGTAAATTAGACATTATCAATTTAGCATACAAACATATAGTATGGAACCTTAATAAAATCATAATATAAAATACGCAACGACAACCCAATCCCATGTTTATAATTATTTGGTAGCAAGTTTATTATAAACACTATGATTAATTGAGAACTATTCTCATTATTAGTGCTAACATGATAACTCTTATCAAACACTAATAATATGTTGTATTACCTTTGGCCTCTAAGTAATAATGACATAGCTCCTTTGGGAGGTTAACATTACACTTAGTCTAGTGTACACCATTATCTAGAATCATATGTAGCCACATTTCATCTCCCTTTATAGTGTTTAAACTTGTAGTTCCATGGAACAATACACCCTCCTTTGGGATCGCGAAGCATATTCGCCAAAACGAGGTGCTTATCCACACTACTTTAAGTAGGTAAGTTCAATCTTGTAGTACTATGAAGTAAACACCCTCCTTTGGGATCGCGAGGCATATACGCCACGACAAGGTACTTACCCCACATTACTTTGAACCAATAATGGAGGCCGTGAGATCCAACTCTTGTATCTCTCTCCCACTAGATGTTTTAAATTAAAGGTTTTTTTTAAAAAAAAAAAAAAAATTGTAAACATGTGTAATCTAATCACACACAGCCTTGCACTTTATACATTTGAAAACACTTAGAAAAAATAAAAATTCCCTGTAGTGGCATTTTCATGGGTATCTCGCAACTAAGCTCTTCCTGTGAAAATGAATTAAGGCAAAAAAATGAAAACACAAAATTCAGACAGATAATTTCGAGACTGTCTCGCGACTATTTTGCGAGTAAAGTTTACCCGCGAAAAACTTTGTGAAAACACAAAATTCAGATAGAAGCTTTTGCGACTGTCTCGTGACTATTTCACGAGTAAAGCTTACTCGCGAAAAATCCGTGTTTTTAGTTTTTCAAAGGGAAGATCTGAAACGTTTTCAACGGTTTTCTATTAACAAACAGCCACCATATGAACATAATAAATGGAATTTGATATCAAAATTGAATTCCATTGATGCTATAGCCTTAAAGATCAATTTAACATACTTTAATTCAAATCTAAACAACATCATAACATCAATATCAATTTTTTTCAAACCATAGTTTCAACAACCATGCAGAAAATTAAAAACATACATAATCTTCTAACATCATGAAACTATTATTTCTAATTCCAAAACTTACAAAACATGTTATACAGTTTCGAATTGAAGACCACTCTGATACCATTTCATGGAAAAATTCATGTTTGCATCACATACAAAACATAAGTAGCAGGAAATTAATGGATCTACTTCATTCGCAATTGAAAACATGTACTATACATCAACTTTCAGAATTTTAGAACAAGAAAGCGTACCTTGGTGCGATGAAATTCAAAACAAGAATCAGAAGTACTCAGGAATACTTTAAATCTTCACTCTAATTGCACTTTATGCCCAAGATGTGTGTCTCTCAATCAGTTTCAAATCGAAAATGATACAGTGTCTCACTCTCACATACACACCATTTCACAATAATGTCTATCTTTTCCATATGTCTAAAAATTTTGTATGTTTCTCTCCTTATAACTGATTATCTAATTAGGCTAACCTTTTGAGCCTTTCCAATTGGACTTTAGTGTGTGGCTTGGAATGGGACCAAAAGGGACCAATAAGATATTAACTCCAATAGGCCTTAAGCTTTTTTGTCAACTCCTAACAAGTTCAAAATTACCATTAACTATATTTAATACCACTATATAAATATAGTTACACTGTAGGCCTTATTTATAAATTATATTCCAAGACTTTATTATACATGCAATCCTTTCATAAAATATTGGTAGTAATACAAAGTCATAAAGGTAGACTGTCACTTTGTAAATTACTACATCTTATCCTTGAGTACCCAATTTAATCCTTTAAAGTTATTCATCATATATTTATGAAATCCAATTTCATAAATATCTAGTTTAGTAACTTCTTACCAAAGTGGTTAGGCATAGCTCTCTGAATAACTGAACCCATTAAACTTATCTCAAGGGAATATTTTATATCTTCGTTAAAAGACTATGAATTCCATCTTAAGAATATATGTTCTATCAACCCTAAATGTAGCTGCCCAAAATACTGAGGTTTTGATCATAACTTTAGATCTAACTCCTGATATATCAAAGCAACCTACACTTCATGATCAGGTCTATTATTCTCTTAGAATTAAGTGTTCGTGCAAATATAAGTTGTGAGATTTATTATTCAATTGACAATCATTAGGAGAATAATAAATCTCATAGTGGTCCAGTTCAATATGTCTTAACTCTTAAAATTTATCAACATACCAACTAGAAGTCTCCACTTCTATGATCAAGACAACTTAGTTGATATGTTATAGTCTTTGCAGATGAAATGCCCAATTTCATCACCGATTACGAACTAAAATTCTGAGTTTACAAAGAACTTGTGATCTATATCTTCTGTGACTAAATCACATAGATCACATACTATGCATCTGATGGACTATATAATAATGTCTCATATTCATGTTACCATTATTTTAGATAATAATAATATAACTTTATTAATCACAATATTAAGTCATACATCATATCATACATAATATCATACATAGTATCATATAATAAGATTTATGGGCACTAATCCTAATAGCAGAGCACTTAGAAGAAACCAAAGTCCTGCTTTAAACATCTGCTCATATACCCCGACATCCTTGAGGCTGTTATAGTAACATTTATCAGATTTACGATGCAAATAGATGGGTATGCTGGCAGGGATCTGGTACCTCTCCCTAAGGGTTTCAAAATGGTTTTGCTTGGCAGATGAATTAAAATCATTTACCATCCACAATGGAAGGAGGATGAACTCCCTAAGGCCATTTAGACCTACGATAGATTGGACAGGAGGATCAACGTAGATAATGTTGGAACTATTTGAATCACAACCTGAACATCCCTCTAATCTGACCACATCCACATCCTTATCAAGGAGAATTGACAGACGGATCCCTTTCATCATGAGATGTGTTGGCGTCATCGTGACCAGACAGGTACACCTCATCGTAGCCTGCTCCTTCACCGACCCACGATTAATTTCTCGACACCTCACTAGACACTATCACCTACACGTGATGGGTAAACCCCTAAGACTCTACAGGTCTATGAAGACGACAGACTAACAATATTTAAACTAAAGGAAGAAATTAAAAAGAAGTGAGAGCCAAAGAGTGCTTACCAATTGACAATTCAAAGAAGAAACGAACACAGCGTAGCAGATAGACACAACTAGTGAATGATCACCAAGAAGTGACGAAAAAGGTAAAGCTGAAATGAAAAGCAGACAGTATCACTCTGGCTCTGAAAATTTGTGGAAAGTAAAATTGAGAAGGGCAAGCAATAGATATATATATATATATATATATATATATAGAGAGAGAGAGAGGGAACGACACAGAAGACGAAGGGACACTTCAGTATGAGCAATTAACCACTAGGAACATGCCACGTGCCCCTACTGCATTAATGGCACTAGGCTAGCCTGTCCAATCAAGACACATTTCCCAAAAAAGTTGCCTTAAAACTGTCACTCTACGGGTCTGTCTCGGAGACGTGGCTCGAACCCATAAAGTGAGGAGGCAGTTAAAGAGGATAAAATTAAGATAGACAGTCAGATTTTACAGAAACTACCATGGATAACTATACTGGGTTGATGGACAAAGAAAGGAAGCAACACGACGATGCGTATAATAGGTGGACGGATTACCTATGTAGGACAGACAAGGAAGTAAACAGATACAAAGTGGATAATGGCAAAGCCATGTGATGGCCCCATAGTTTAATTAGTCCTCAAGGAACTTCGAATGAAAATGACTTGTGCTCCATGATTAACCCTAGACAACAAAATTTCTATTTGGAAAGGATCCCGTAAAATACGTGCATGTATGAGGATCTTCTTTGCAAAGAAATATTCCTTTTCACCAAAAAACCAATATCGGTACTACACTACTATAAAAACCCAAAAACCTCAGAAACCAAGGTACGCATTATTCACCCCAGCTAGCACTCTAGAGTTGTAAACACTTTCTGACTTGACCTTCAGAGGGTATTTGGCTGGTACCACACCGGTTCTTTTCGTAGGATATTTTTCATAGGGTATTTTTCTTTTCTTTGTGTTATGCAAGTCTTGTCTAGGGCACATGAGGACTGTGTAACTTACTAACGATTTTCGGCATCATCAACTATATTATCTAAATAATTAACCCCTTTATGAAAATATTCGTAGTAATACAAAGTCATAATATATAACTGACACTTTGAAAAAACTACCTCTTGATCCTTGAGTACTTGGTTTAATCTTTTAAGTTATTCATATATATATATATATATATATTTATGAAATCAAATTTCTTATTTAGTAACTTTTTACTAAAGTGATTAAGCCTAACAGTTTAAATAACCAAACTCATTGATAAACCACTAACGTATTGACCCCTTGTGATGGATTAATTTATTAATTAGTCAAGTTATTAATTAACCAAATTAACATGCAAAGCGTGTGATAGCACAAACAAATCACCAATTAAACTAAGTATGCAGCGGAAATTAAATGACACAGTGATTTATTTACGAATGGGGAAAACCTACACGGCAAAAACCACACCGGGTGATTTTAAGGTCACCACTCTTGAAATTTCATTATTATCATAATAAGCGGTTACAAGTAAAGGAATCCCAAGTACCATACCAACCTATAGTTGAACCCTTACCCCAATACTCAATTGGACTTGTTTTGTACTGACAATTTCTCCTTTCAATGCACGGCTCCCAAGTATGTGACTAACCAATTGCGCAGATCCTAGTACGCGACTTCAATCACCAACTAGAGAAGATTGTTGGCTGCAAAGTTCTTCAATTCATCCACACGATGAAGATCACGAAGATGTTTGGTTACAAAACCCTACGGTGCACATTACACAGCAACTTCTTCACAAGAGAGATGAACTAGGGCAAGAACTTTGTCTCCAATCACAACTTGCTTGAACAAGGATTTCTCAATGCTTGTGCAACTTGTGAACTCTTTGATGGTCCTTAAAACAATTCTTTTATATGTCTAGGGTTAAGAGAAAAGAAGGCCCAAAGACACATCCACGGATTCCAAGAAAATCATATCAGGATTCTAAAATTCTTAATTCTTGACAGATAGAAGCTGTCGAGCACCTGTCGAAAAGCTGTCGAGCCACGGGGCTGGAACAGCTCTTTAAACCTCGACACATGCTAGCTGTCAAGTTAGCTGTCGAGCTTAATGAACTTGCACGTTTCAGCTTATTTCTTAGACAGACTTGATGACTTCAAGTGAAACAAGTGACATATGTTCTAAACAAGTGAAACACATATGTCCTAACACTCATTATACTTATCTTAACGGAATATTTTATATCTCTAAAAAGAGACTATGAATTCCACTTAAGGATATGTGTTCCTTTAGTACTACATGTGGCTATCTAACGTACTGAGATTTTGACCGTTGAATTATATCTCACTCCTGATATATCAAAGTAACCTACATTTCATGATTAGGTTCACTATTCTCTCATGATTTAGAGTTTATGTAAATTAAAGTTGTGAGATTTATTAATCAATTGACAGTCGTTAATATAGTAATTAATCTCACAACAGTCCAATTCAATATGTCTTATACACTTGAGACACATCAACATATTGTTAGGATGTGTACCCTTAAATCCTATTATATGATGCTATGTATGACATTATGTGTGACTTAATGTTGTGGTTAATAAAGTTGTTTTATTATTATCTAAAATAATGGTAACATGAATATTCGGACATTATCATATAGTCCATGAGATGCATAGTATGTGATCTATATGATTTAGTCACAGAAGATATAAATCACAAGTTCTTTGTAAACTCAGAATTTTAGTTTGTAGTCGGTGATGAAATTGGGCATTTCATCTGCAAAGACTATAACATATCAACTAAGATAATTTGTCTTGATCATGAAAATGGAGATTTCTAGTTGGTATTGATAGCCACAAACATGTTGACCCCTTGTGATGAATTAAGTTGATTAATTAGCCAAATTATTAATTAATCAAATTATTATGCAAATTGCGTGGTAGCACAAACAAATCACCAATGAACTAAAGTATGCAGCGAAAAATAAATTGACAAGGTAATTTGTTTACAAATGAGGAAAACCTATACGGCAAAAACCCCACTAAGTGATTTTAAGGTCACCACTCCCGAAACTCCACTATTATCACAACAAGCGGTTACAAGTAAAGGAATCCCAAGTACCTTACCAACCTACAGTTGAACCCTTACCCCAATACCCAATTGGACTTGTTCTGTAGTGACAGTTTCTCCTTTTGATGCACTGCTTCCAAGTACGTGACTAACCAATTGCGCGGATCCTAGTACGCGACTTCAATCACCAACTAGAGAGAGTTGTTGGCTACAAAGTTCTTCAATTCTTCCACACGATAAAGAACAAGAAGATGCTTTGTTACAGAACCCTACGGTGCACATTACACAGCAACTTCTTCACAAAAGAGATGAACTAGGGCAAAAACTTTGTCTCAGGTCACAAATTGCTTGAACAAAGGTTTCTCAATGCTTGTGCAACTTGTGTACACTTTGACGGCCCTTAAAATAATCCTTTTATATGTCTAGGGTTAGAAGAAAAGAAGTCTCAAAGACACATGTACGGATTGGAATAAAAAACAAAACTCAGAATCTGTTTTTCTTAAGTCTCGACAACTAGAGGTGTCGAGGTGCTGTCGAGCAACTTTCGAGCCTCAGGGCTAGAACAGCTTCTTTAATGCTCGATGATGCAGTTGTCGAGCCAAGTGTCGAGCTTTAAAATCTGGCACCTCTCAACTTGAATCTTGGACAACTTGCATAGCTTTAACACTTGATCTTGAAACCTTATTTCTTGAAATATTAAAATCATCCTAGAGCTATCCATATATAAGCTGAGTGAATTTTGTCAAAGGATAAGTTAATTACATAAAAAAATGGCATATGCTTAAAACAACTTTAAACACATATGTCCTAACAATCTCCCCCTTTGGCAATCCGTGACAAAACCACAACAACAAATGAACATATGAGAGAAGTCATAAATTACTCAACTCATATTCACTTGTTGAATATAATAAAATCTATCCTAACACAAACTCTTGAAAAACTTTACAAGAAGAGAGTTTATGGCAAGTAGACTTTGACAACCTGTATTTCTAAAACACTTTTAAATAAAACACATCAAGGCATCTTTGTGTGAAGCAGAAATAATAGATTGCATACAAGTAAAGAAGCATGTCTATAAAGATAGAAAAGAAACAACACATGTAAAGATAGATGAAAGAAACATACATCATCACATATATATATATCAAAGATGAGCACAATGTATGTAAACAATGGTCACAAGACCTAGGTACAAGAACAATGTATCTCCAACAAGAAAGAAAAGAAAAGACACATATAGTCCTCACTACATCCCTCAAAAAAACCAACACTCCCCCTACCAAAAATGTCTTATACAAGCTCTCCCCCTAAGTATGACTACTCTCATAACCCAAAACTACTCCCCTTTTTTGTCACGAGTGACAAAAGGTAGAGTGTCAAGTAGATATCTCATCGGTAGAGCTAGCATCTCCATCATCATCATCTGAAGCATCATCGTCATCACCATCATCATCATTAGACTCAAAAGCCACATGAGGTGGTGAAGGAGAAGCCTCAAGAACAAAACCGCCCATGGTTGCCTGTCATCGAGCAATGCGACCAACATGAACATTCACCTGATACAACTCTGTAGAGAACGTATCGAGGCGAGCATCCATGCGTTGAAGCTGGGCCATGATATCTCCTAAAGACACATCGCTTGAGGAAGATGAGGGAGTTGATGTGGCTCGAGCAGACCTAGATGGAGCTGGACGGGAGGAAGGAGCTGCTGAATCCGTCTGTCGCAACCTAAACTGTGCCTCACTACGTTTTATGGTAGCGGCGTCTATGTCAACCATGACATGGAAGTGGTCGGACAGGGGAAAAGGGATGGAGAAATGGCATAGAATCCTCGTGATAGCAGAAGGAAAGATGAGCTTATCACGGGTAGCCGTATCCCTATAGACATCTATGATAGAGAAAATAAAGTGTGAAGGAAAGTCTATAGTGAGATGCTCAAGAAAGGATAACAAAAATCGAGCACGAGGCTCTGTGATGGAGTTGTAGTGAGAGAGTGGGTGCAGAACAAATGTCATCACCATGTTCATGAAACGAGGACCTTTAGCAAAAGGCCGACATGATGTAAACTGACGCTCACCCCAATCAGAAGGGCGCTCACAAAAAGCAGACATCATCTCGTCTTTGGACACAGTCCATAGACGCTCACAACCGGGGTAGTCAGGATGTGCAACCCTCGGAATGTGAAGCACATCTGAAACCAACTCCGGTGTGACTACTATGCGCGTACCTCGAACGCGAGTGTGAAAGAGAGGTATTGAAGAATCAATTCCATGTAAGTTGGAATAAAACTCTTGTATCAGCATAGAAGGACAAGTGACCGGGACGTCACACAATGACTCCTAACCCCGACTGTGAATGACATCGGGTAGGTCAGTGTCGACAAAGTCTGCTAGAATAACTTGGCGTTCCAAATGAACACCTTGTTTAGAGAAGTTCTCCGAGAAGTCCTTTTGGGCATTCTCATCACAGCAACGAATAGAGGAAAGAGTAAGATCAGAAGACGAAGAGGCCCTTGAACGCAGAGGGTTTTGGGATGGAATGGACTTACGTTTTGGTGCCATAGACACTACTAATGTAAATAGAAAGAGAATGGGAAAGAAAGAAACACTCAGAAAAGTCCCAAAAACAATTCAAATATAACAAGTATATTGAAGAGAGAACATATGCATGGGGAATGCATGAACATGTGACATGCAATATGAAAAACATCATGGGCTCAGCCCAATCCAAACCTATCAGCACATAACAATTTGAACACATCTAAATGCATGAATATATTGTTAGAATGCTAATGTGATGCAATGCATGGAGTTTTTAAAATCAAATCTACAAAAACCATCCTAAAAATTGCAACAATAACTCATCAATTTTGAAAAACCCCAAAAAAATTTTAAAAACCCCAAAACAAGGTTTCAAACATGAAATGCATGAAGAATAAGAGATTAGAAGCTTACCAAGTGAAGAATCACTTGAATGAAACTTGAAGAAACCTTGGGTAGAGGTTTGGAGTGAGAGAGAAAGGTTTGGGAAAAGAAAAACTCGAGGTATCGAGAGAGAGATCGAGAGAAATGAGAACCAGATCGCACAGACTCTATATATAGAGGTTCAGTAATTCTCGACAGATGCAGGTATCGAGTGGTGTCGAGCCATCTGTTGAGGTAGGTGTCGAGAAAAACAACGTCGACAGATATAGCTATCGAGGAGGTGTCGAGAATTAAGGATCAGAAACAAAAAGAATCTCGATCGATCCACCTGCTGTCGAGAAGCTATCGAGAGGACAAAAAGTTCCTCGATCGATCCACCAGGTGTCGAGAAGCTGTCAACATTGCGATAAGAAAAAGCTAAGAAGCTCGACAGACAGACAGGTATCGAGGAGGTGTCGAGCCAGCTTTAAAAAGCAGTTTTTCGAGAAGAGAAAAATACAAATAGGAATGCAATTACACATGCAAATCAAACAATGATCTAATCAACAGATTAAGCTCTCAAAATCATCTCTCAACAACAATTTTAAGCACTTGGATCCCAAAACACACACACACACTAAACAAGTCTAACTAATTTTATATTTAAAAAACAAGTTAAGACAGTTTAGTGAGCATACATTAACACATGTAAACCTTGTAATGGCCAAATCACATTGTACCTGCACATGTATCAATAGTAGCAAGGAATATTGCATGTTGTGTGTGAAAAACATTGCAAGATTGCATAAGTGTCTCAAAGTTATAATGATTTGAGATATGAGAAAATCTCTTTAACTCACACAAAATCATAACTGTTTGATGGGGACTATCACCTTTGAGGTACATCCTATAACTCCCATATCTCCTAGAAAACACGCTTGCAATCATATTTTAAAGCATTTTGTTCTTTTTGCTTTTATTTCCTTACATATTTTCTTTTATTAAGCAAACCATGCATGGGCATATAAGAGAGGGAAAAGAAATACCAAATTATGTTAAGCTTTTTGACATTGCACTTTTGCTATGCCAAAGTATACAGATGTCATTTCATGATTGGCAAGTAACAGTGGTGAGATGGTTATTTATGCCTTTCTCTTAGGATTTTCTAGTCCTACCTGTCAAAAAGAGTGATACGAGTGTTAAGTACAAGAGATCACTTAACCTAACTCATCACAAATAAAAAGCCATAAAGCTCACTTTCTTAGTTGTGTATAAGGATGCTCATCTAAGTTACAAGAGTTACAAAATTTAGAAAACTTTGTTTCAATGGCCATTTTAAGGTTCATAAGAATTAATGTACACAAACACACACTGTTTTTACATTTTTCAATTTTTTTTATTTTTATCTGAAAAGCAAAATAAAACAAAAAAATTGAAAACAAACAAACAAAAACATGTAAAAAAAATGCATAAAACTAGACTTACTCAAAACAATAAAGCAACACACATAAGTAATGCAAAAACAAAAACAAGAAGGGGAGAGAGAGAAAAAACGTGAATAAATCACATGGAACCCTTTTCCTTCCACACCTTGGAAGAACCTTTCCTTTTTGCAAACCCTTGAACCGGTGATGAGGGGGAAGAGTTGAAACCGTTCAAGTTCGAAAGGAACATGAGGACTTTAAGAAGATCTCCAAGAAGAGCAAGAGAGGTTTGAAGCTGATTCTGGTTCCCATATGCTATTATGTCATTACTCTGTTGAGTGGCTAACCACTTATAGCAATTTGCTTAAGTATGACCAGCAATACCACAATAATGACAAAGATGCTGCTTCTTCTGTTTAGGCTTTTGAGAGTTAGCCTTCTTAGTCCTAGGGTTTTTAGTTTCCTTCTTCTCAAGCTTAGAGGGTGCTCCTAAGATGGACTTACCCTTGTCTAGGTTCTCACTTGCTAATTCAGTTTTAACATCTTTGTTCTCAAAATTAAAGTTATTAGCAAGAAGAACAAAAACAGTAGTACTAGCAGAAGGAGTATTAGAGGAAGAGAATTCATAACCCAATCCTGTTCGATCAGAAGCAGATTTTTTATTGTTGAGCGTCTCATCCAGCTTCGCACTTGATGTCCTTTCCAATTGAGCTCTAACTTGAAACAATTCTACTTCAAGCTTTTTGATCTTCTCAGCCAGGAAATTGTTTTCGAATCTCCGTGCCCCAATAGTCTGATTTGCTTCATCAAACTTAGTAGAAAGCTCCTCACGGTCAAGTTCCACATCACTGAGCTTCTTGGTGGCGAGCCTATAAAGTTTCTCATGCTTTTCAGAAAGCTTGTACAGTTTCTCATAGGCAGTATGGATATCATCTTGATCATTAATCGTTTCAAAATTAGCATCCACCAATTCTTTTTCTTCATCTACATCTTCAGTAATCCCTTCAGTAGGATTTATAGTGGCAGTGAAGGCATTCAAAATTCTGTCATCATCATTGTCAGAATCATCCTCGGGCTCAGTGTCGCTCTAGGTAGCAGCAAGTGCCTTGCTCTTCCCAATGCTCTTTAGATATGTGGGACACTGTTGTTTCATGTGACCGAAACCTTGACACCCAGAGCATTTAGGTCCAGCGGGAACAGTGTACTGACCGCCATCCTAGTATCCTTCTTCCCTTTATCTAGGTTCTTGAACTGAGAAGAACTGGATTACCTACGGTCCTTGTTGAAGCCTTTTCCATTGGCATTTTTCATGAATTTCTTGAATTGCCTGGTGATGTAGGACTTCATCTTAGAATCTTCATCGTCTGAAGACTCATCTGTATCACTGCTCTTGGCCTTCATGCTCTTACCTTTACTTGACTTGTACATTCTTGTCAACCTAGCTCGTAGGTTTGCAAACTACCCACCAGCTCAGTTAGAGGAATCTTTTCAATATCCTTTGATTCCTCTATCGCCATAATCTTGGCATGGAATCTCTAGGGTAGAGATCTAAGTACTTTTCTTACGATCTTAGGTTCAAGAATGGTTTCTTCAAGATTGAAAGCTATGTTCACTATGTCTTTGAGCTTGGCGTAGAACTCATCGAATGACTCATCCTCCTCCATCTTAATTTCTTCGAAGCTGGTAGTGAGCTTTTGTAACTTTGAATCCTTAACAGCCTTTGTTCCTTCATAGGTTGTCTGAAGAATACTCCATGCTTCCTTAGCAGTTTCAGTAGAGGAAATCTTCTTGAACTCCTCATTAGTGACCAAACTGAATAGGGCATTCAATGCTCTGTAGTTGAAATTAGCCGCCTTGATCTTTGCATCATCCCACTCGGCCGGCACTTCTGTAGGCTTGGTCCAGCCTATCTCTATAGCTTGCCATACCTTCTCATCTAGTGATTGCAAGAAAGCTCTCATACGTACTTTCTATTATGCATAGTTAGTGTCATCAAACAGTGAAGGTATAATAAGAGAATAACCTCTATCCATGACAATCAGGGGTCAATGGATCACACGCAAGGATTAAACCCTAATCAGAGTGTGTCTGCTTTGATACCACTTGATAGGCCACAAATGCATTGACCCATTGTGATGAATTAAGTTGATTCATTAGCCAAGTTATTAATTAATCAAATTATCATGCAAATTGCGTGGTAACACAAATAAATTACCAATGAACTAAAGTATGCAGCGGAAAATAAATTGACATAGTGATTTGTTTACGAATGGGGAAAACCTACACGGCAAAAACCCCACCGAGTAATTTTAAGGTCACTACTCCTAAAACTCCACTATTATCATAACAAGCGGTTACAAGGAATCCCAAGTACCTTACCAACCTATAGTTGAACCCTTACCCCAATACCCAATTGGACTTGTTCTATAGTGACAGTTTCTCCTTTTGATGCACGGCTCCCAAGTACATGACTAACCAATTGCGTGAATCCCAATACCTGACTTCAATCACCAACTAGAGAGAGTTGTTGGCTGCAAAGTTATTCAATTCATCCACACGATGAAGATCAAGAAGATGCTTGGTTACAAAACCCTACGGTGCATATTACACAGCAACTTCTTCACAAGAGAGATGAACTAGGGCAAGAACTTTGTCTCAGGTCATAAATTACTTGAACAAAGGTTTCTCAATACTTGTGCAACTCGTGTACACTTTGACGGCTCTTAAATAATCCTTTTATATGTCTAGGGTTAGAAGAAAAGAAGTCCCAAAGACACATGTACAGATTGAAATCAAAAACAGAACTCAGAATCTGTTTTTCCTAAATCTCAACAGCTAGAGGTGTCGAGGTGCAGTCGAGTAGCTGTCAAGCCTTGGAGCTGGAGCAGCTTCTTTAAAGCTCAATAGATGCAGCTGTCGAGCCAGGTGTCGAGCTTTAAAATCTGGCACTTCTCAACTTGAATCTTGGACAACTTGCACGGCTCTAACACTTGGTTTTGTAACCTTGTTTCTTGAAATATTAAAATCATCCTAGAGCTACCCAAATACAAGCTGAGTGCGTTTTGTCAAAAGATAAGCCAATTACATAAAAGAATGACATATGTTCAAAATAACTTTAAATACATATGTCCTAACAGGTATGTTGATATGTTCTAAGAATTGAAACATATTAAACTGGACCGCTATGAGATTTATTATTCTCCTAATGATTGTTAAATGAATAATAAACTCACGACTTCTATTTACATGAACTCTTAATTCTGAGAGGATAATGGACTTGATCATGAAATGTAGGTTGCTTTGATATATCAAAGTGAGATCTAAAGTAACGATCAGAACCTCAGTATGTTTGGCAACCACATTTAATGTTGATCGAACATGTATTCTCAAGATGGAATTCATAGTCTCTTAACGGAGATACAAAATATTCCCTTGAGATAAGTTTAATGGGTTTGGTTATTCAGAGAGTTAGGCCTAACCAGTTTCGTAAGAAGTTACCAAAGTATATATTTATGAAATTGAATTTAATAAATATATGATGAATAACATTAAATGATTAAATCAGGTACTCAAGGAATTAATATGTAGTAATTTACAAAGTGGCAGTCTACATTCATGACTTTGTATTACTACGAATATTTTATAAAGGGGTTGCATGTACAATAAAGTCTTAGGATATAATTTATAAATATGGCTTAGAGTGTAACTATATTTTTATAGTGGTATTAAATATAGTTAATGGTAACTTTAGATTTGTCAAGAGTTGACAGAAAAGCCCAAGGCCCATTGAAACTAGTGTCTTATTGGTCCATTTTTGTCCCACTCCAAGCCACACACTTAAGCCCAATTGGAAAATACCAAAAGGCTAGCCCAATTAGATAATCAATTATAATGAGAAAACATACGGAATTTTACATGGATGTATGGAAAAAGTAGTTTGTATGTGAGTATGAGACACTTATCATTCTTCCTTATAAACTGATTGAGAGACCACAATTCTTGGGCATAAAGTGGAATTGGAGTAAAAATTAAAAGTATTCCTAAGTGCTTCCAATCTTTATTTTGAAATCCACCCCTCCAAGGTACGCTCTCTTGTTCTTGAATTCTGAAGTTTACCTAGTGCATGTTATCAATTGCGAATAAAGTAGATTCGTTTACTTTCCACTGCGTATGTTTTGTGTGAGATACAAACCATGATTAAACCAACATATATCAACTAGAAGTCTCCACTTCCATGATCAAGACAAACCATCTTAATTGACACGTTATAGTCTTCATGGATGAACTGTCTAATTTCATCAACGACTACGAATTAAGGTTTTGAGTTTACAAAGACCTTGTAATTTATATCTTTTGTGACTAAATCATATAAATCACATATTATACATCTCATGGACAATATGATAATGTCCAAATATTCATGTCACCATTATTTTAGATAATAAAACAAGTTCATTATTTATAACATAATGTCATATATAATATTATACATAGCATTGTACAATAGGATTTTATGGCACTAATTCGAACAATCTCCTACTTGCCCTTAAAGGCTATTGCGTACCAATCTAAATTTCATTCCCTCCAAATGTAACTCAAAAGTCCTCTGAGGCAAGGTTTTGTTAAAGGGATCTGCCAGATTATTTACACCATCAATTTTTGCTTCTACCACATCTCCTCAAGTCACAATGTCTCAAATAATATGATACTTTCTTTCTATGTGCTTTCCTTTCTTGTGATTCCTTGGATTGTGCAACTGCTCCACTATTGTCACAAAACAATATGATTAGAACTTGTTCCATTCTCATAACACCAAGATTAGAAAGGAATTTCTTAAGCTAAGCAGCTTCCTTTTTTCCTTCACAAGCAGCAACATATTCAGATTCAATGGTCGAGTCAGCAATACAAGATTGTTTAACACTCCTCTAACTAATGGCTTCACCTCCCAAGGTGAACACCTTACCTGAAGTGAACTTTTTGAAATCAAAATCTTGAATCTGAGTAACCAATAGGTATCAAATCCTCACAATGGTAAACAAGCATATAGTCCTTCGTTCTCCTTAGATAATTAAGAATATGTTTTACAGCCAACCAATGTTTTGGCCCTAGATTTGATTGATACTGGTTGACCATGCCAACTAAATAATAGATATTTAGCCTAGTCCATAGCATACGCACACACAAGACTTCCCACTACTGAAGCATAGGGAATTTGTCTCATCATCTTTTCCCCTTCAGAAGTCTTAGGCCTTTGGTCATCAGACAGAGGAACTCCAGGCCTTAAAGGAAGTAATCCTTTCTTGGAGTTTTGCATGCTAAACCTTACTAGAATCTTATCTATATATCCAGCTTGAAATAAGTCTAACGTCCTATGAGAGACCTTGCCAAATTTTTAGGTTGCCTCTCAAAAAAGAGATTTTTATGGTGTGCTTTTTAAGACACCTCTCTTTTGGTTAATTATAGTGTGGAGTCGCCATTTATTTTTGTGTACAAAAAATAAAATAAAAACTAAATAAAGAAAACATGACTGAATTGTTCCTCTATCATTGATTGAATAAAGAAGATACAAGTTTGAAAGTTTGAACATTACATGGCTTTAGGTCCTATTTACAATCTACCAAAATACAAAGCTTTTTGTCCTAGTTACAATCTACCCAAAATAAATAAAGACAAGACTAGATCTACTTAGCTAAAGACCTAAATCTGAAGGCTAGGTTACGGAATGGGAAGGTGTTAGGCACCCATTCCGCCCAGACAGAGTCTAGTCTTCTAGACTCTTGTAACCAATATACTATTTTTATGCATGACATGAATGATATGTTGAACACATGAACAAAATTAAATCACATGAATCTACTTATGAATGCATCCTCTTCTTTGAAAAAAAAATTCAGATCTGTTTTTATGATAACAAAATTGATTTTGACTTAAAAAAATCAAATCTATTTTTGTATGTGTAAAAACAATGGTTTTTGGAAGAGAAAATTTAGATCTGCTTTTATTTAATAAAACACAAAGTCTTTTGGTTTGTTAAAAAAAATTCAGACCTGTTTTTGTATTTGAAAATGATTTTTTTATGGAGAGGATCTCATTCACAAAATAATTTTATGCTACATAGACCAAACAAAACAAAAAATAATCACAATCAATACATGATCTCTTTCTTTATTTCAAAAATGCAGATGCATTAAAAAAATCAGATTTGTATATAAAGAAGATACAAATCTGTTTTTGTTTTAAGAAAATTTCAGATCTACATCTAAGGAAGATGCAGATTTGTTTTTGTTTAAGGAAAAATTTAGATCTACACCTAAGGAAGATGCAGATCTATTTTATTTTTAAGAAAAATTTAGATCTACATCTAAGGAAGATGTAGGTTAGTTTTATTTTGAAGAAAAATTCAAATCTACATCTAAAGAAAATGTAGGTCCGTTTTATTTTGAAGAAAAATTCAAATCTACATCTAAGGAAGATGTAGATCCATTTTATTTTGAATAAAAAGAGTTAATTACATGCAGATCATTAAAACTAAGAAATAGATTATAGTAATGCTAAAGGAATCAAGAGCATATTTTTACAATCTAAATTAACAAGTCAGAATATGAATAATAAAACATCCATCATCATGATGAGAGAAACATAAAAACAAAAGGGTTAGAAAACAACCTCTTGCATGGGCACTCCTCCACTTGAGAGGATGTTTTAGGATTCAAAGAAACTTATTCTGTTATCTTTGAAACCTAAAACCCTAATTCTTGTGGCAAATCACAGAGAGAATCAGCCAATATTAGCAATTTAGGAGTCTCAAAACGTATGCCTCTCCTGGCGTAAAAAAAAAGTGCTGAATTATGAGACTCAGCCTCTATTTATAGGGACTGGAGTGCTTAAAAAATAAGCAACGACGCTTAAAATGCAAATCGGGATGCATCCTTCTGCGAAAATGTCAAAAATGGTGTGCCTTATTGTCACCCAAAGGCCGTTAGACCAATGCCCAAAAGATGGGAATTCGACACTTTTAAAGTGCCGAATGGACTCTTGGAAACCGAACTCACTTTCGCGTTCGGGTGCCATTTGGACTCCTCTTTTAGGGTTTTTTGACCAGTTCTTGCGCCTAGACGTGTTTTCATCCTCCGTCTATGATTTTTTGTCTCTTTTCTTGATAATTTATGCTTTTTAAGAACAATTATCTTGTAAATAAATATCTTAAAATAAATTTTGATAAAGTGCAAATTATCTACAATTTTATTGTTATCCAATCATCCCTTTTATTCCTATGCATGCAACCCTACTTTAAACACTAATTATCAACCAATCACAAAATGATTTTATTAATTTTAATTGTTTAACCAATCAGAATTAATTTAAATTAATCATGTGTGGCCGATTCTACCTAGACACAATGCATATGGACCGTGCAAACTTGATCATGCGATATCTTTTGATTCGATGGTTCAATTTAGAAACCGGACACACCGTTGCAACCGTTAGAATATTAAAATCATAGTTATGATATGTAATGAATAGACTGATGCATGCAATGCAAGAACAAATTCATGCATGTGATGCAAGAACAAAATGATGCATTTAATGCAAGAATAATTTTTTTTTTTTTTTTGGGTACATGGAGGGTCACTCCAGTCATCTTCCTCAATTAAATCATGGGTGCAAAATCGAATGTCTAAAGAATGCCCCTAATTGATAGAGCTTGGAAAGTGAATGTCAGTGTAAAACAAAGACACTGATTTTAGTGACCATGATTTAATTGAGGTTGAATTTTCAAAGATTACCTAGCCTTAGAACCTAAAACTTTGGAACATAGAACTAGTTCTTTACCTTTTTGACAAAAAAAAAAATGAAAATTGTGACTATTCAACCTAACTAATGGCTGATGAATTTTGAAACGATTCTTGACAATTGATATGATTGAGAGACTTTTTCATTCAGACTTGATAATGGAAGTGTCTACGACCAAGGGGGCTTGATCTTGACGAAGGTAGTGTCTGCAATCAAAAGACTTGATCTTGAAGAAAGAAGTGTCTGCAACTAAAGGACTTGATCTTGATGAAAGAAGTGTCTGCAACCAAAGGACTTGATCTTGACTGAGATAAGTATCTGCGACCACAATATTGATCTTGGATACGTAGGTTCCTGCGACCAATTATTCTGATCTTGACTGAGGTAATGTCTGCGACCATGACATTGATCTTGGATAAGCCAGTTCCTGCGACCAATGATCTTGATCTTGATTGAGGTAATGACTGCAACCATAATATTGATCTTGGATACGTTGGTTACTGGGACCAATGATTCTAATCTTGACTGAAGTAATGTCTACGACCACAATATTGATCTTGGATACGTAGGTTCCTACAACCAATGATTCTGATCTTGACTAAAGTGATGTCTGCGACCATGATATTGATCTTGGATACGTAGGTTCCTGAGACCAATGAATCTGATCTTGACTAAGGTAATGTCTACGACCATGATATTCATGATATTGATCTTGGATACATCGGTTCCTACGACCAATGATTCTAATCTTGATTGAGGTAATGTCTGCGACCATGATATTGATCTTGGATACGTACTTCCTTTGACCAATGAATCCAATCTTGAGTGAGATAATGTCTGTGACCACAATATTGATCTTGGATATAACAGTTCTTGTGACCAATGATTCTGATCATGACTGAGATAATGTCTACAATTATGATATTGATCTTGGATACGTAAGTTCCTGCGACCAATGAATCTGATCTTAACTGAGATATTGTTCTGCGACCACAATATTGATCTTAGATATGTCGGTTCCTACGACCAATGATTCTGAGCTTGACTGAGATAATGTCTGCAACCATAATATTGATTGATACGTAGGTTCCTTCGACCAATGAATCTAATCTTAACTTAGGTAATCAAGGGCTTCTCATCCTTGAAAAGAAGTTGTTGCCTACAAAAATCAAATTTTAGAATTATTCTTTAACTGATGAGTGTTTTGTTGTCCCTTTGTTTTTTGAGATGTTTGATCTTCATTTACCCCTTCTTGATTTGAACTTTATCAAGAAAAGCTTTGATTGAAAAAGATTTTATTTTTGGAAAAGATTTGATTTTTTTTTTAAGCTTGAAAGTTTTGAAATTGACATTCAAAATTTTGAGACTTTGAAACTTTGAGATTTTGATTTGAAATCAGGAATCTGAAATCTGAAATTTTAAGATTTGGAACTTTGAAAATTAAGACTTGAAATTTTAATCATGAGATCTAGGGTTTGAATTTTTTTTTTTTTTTTTAAATTGTGAAAGCTGGAGATTTGAGTTAAAAATTGCCATTGAGAAAGCGGATATCTTTTTGCTCCCCCCCCCCCCTTTTTTGAAGATGAAAATTTTGAAAATTTGGATTTTAAAAGATATTTGGAAAACTTGAAAAACTTTTTGGGGGGGGGGGGGGGGGGGAGGGGGGTTGATTGAGTCAACTTAATTTGACTAAGTTGACTCAGCTTTAAGCTGAGTTTAAGTGTGGGGGCCGAAATTTACCCCCCTCCACTTTCCTTCTCCCTCTCTCTCTCTCTCTCTCTCTCTCTCTCTCTCTCTCTCTCTCTCTCTCATCCTTCTCCACCTCTCTTCCTCCATTGTCACTATTCACTTTCTTCTTCCCCTTGATTTTTCTTTTTCATCTCACCATTCCTTCTCATAAAAAACACTTTTTTAAGCTTTTCAAGCTCCCCTAATCTATCTCTATCAATATTTCTTTGAATCCTTGTATTTTGAGCATTTTCATCACACACCCATTTTGGTGAAACTCATTCTCTAAATCCATTTTCTTTGCATCAAGATTGCTTCTTCTTCCAAAGGACCTTTTTTTCTTACTTTTTATGGTAAGAAATATGACCCAACATTTGATTGGCATGAGAAGGATAAACTTCTTCAAGACCCTAGAACCCATGCTCTATATTGTCATATAGACAACAAGATGAGTTTTTCTTTGGTTTCTATTCTTGGAAAAATTTTGTTGCATGTTTCATTGAAAGTTTCATGATGAGATATTGTCATTTTGTTATTGAAATTTGAGGCATTGTGTGATTGGTTTTGTTAGAAAATATTGGCTTTGAAGCATTCTTAAAGTGTTTTTTTTTTTTTTTTTAATCATGGTGCAGTTTGGACAATGTTGGTGGCTTATGGAATTTTGACAATGTAGGTAGATATTGTGATGTGGTCGGATGAATTTTGGTTTGGACTTTGGGAGCATTGGCATTGTGAAAAATTTGTGGTAGGCGTATGGGAATGTGTTCATGATAAATATGGAGAAATTTTATTGGCATATGTAAACTTTGTTTTATGGACATGGCCAAATTTTGTGGGTAAATTTGTAGGTATGGAAAATTTTTGGGCATGGGAAAAATTTTATGGGGCATGAAATCTTGAAAAAATTTGTTGGGCATGTGATGTTGGCTCTTGGAAAATTTTTGTGATTATGAATTTGGCCATGTGGGAATTTATTTGTGCATGGGCATAAGTTTGTGGAATTTTTTGTTATTTTGGAAGTATGGAAACTTTTTTATGGCTATGGAAAAAATTGGTAGTTATGTATGGATATGTGAAGAATTTTGGTTGTAATGAAATTTTGGTGGGGCATTGGCTAGTTTTTGGTGGGGCATTTGCTGTTTTTTTGTGATGTGGGTTTGGTCATGGAAATTGATGAGCTGAACTTCTGTATTGCAAAGCCTCAAGAGTCAAGGCAGTCTCCAAATTTTAAAAAAGTGCATAGGTAGCGTTGTCTCCTGGCATCTAAAACATCATCAATGAAGCGGGCTTTGGCACTTTCTTCAAAGTTTTGTTGAATCATGAGTCGCATGAATACAAAGATTAGTTACTTCTCGCCTTGGCAGAACGCTTCTGGGACATTACATGTACCTTCCACTTTCCATGTATTGGGGAGGTAATGTTGACACCTTATGACTTCTCTATTATCATCAGTTTGAGGTTAGGTGGTAAAAGAATTCTTGTAAATGATTCCTTTACTTCAGCCAAACTCAAGAAACTTCTAGGTATAGTGCCTTCTAGAATGAGGAGTAACAATATCCCTTTGTCTCGGCTATATGAAAATATTCCTCGTTGTGAGACTATGGCAAAAGGTGCTCGTATGTTCATGCTTCTTTTTGTTGAGGCTTTCTTGTGTCCGGATTTAGGCAATACTGTGAATTTGTGCTACCTAGAAAGCTTGAGAAAAATTAGACAAATCCGAAATTATGATTGGGGCAGCATGGCCTATGCTACTTTGATGCACTTCATGACCCAACTCTCTAGGTAGAGTCTTTCAAGCTTGGGTGGGGCTCCATTTGTATGGCAGGTGAGGTTTGGAATTTTTGGCTATGTGTAAGTTTTGGAAAATTATTTTGGTTTTGTGGTAATGGTGTTATGGCAATTCTCAAGTCTGGCTGTATAAGTATTTTGGAGCGGGTCATGACACCCTAGGAGGAAGTTGCTGGCATTTTTCCTAGATTTCTCAGTTAGTTGCCCCAGTATTATTCGTCAGTGAACTCTAGGCGTTCTTTGGAAATTTGGCACTTGGTGATTAGCAATTTGATTGTTGATGATGTAAGTCATTCTTCTTCTTCACCTCTTTTTCTTTGTGCGGGATATTTGGTGCTTGATTATGGTTTGATCTTTTTTCATTCTCGGTTTCTTTATGATCATTCAGATGTCTTTAGACCCTTGGGCTTGGTGTGAGGGGTATGCAGAGTGTGAAAGGGCTTTAGAGCTGAATGGTTGTCAAGCATTGTTTGAATGTGGGCATAGAAGGTATTGGTATCTTGGTGATCGGGTGTTACCCCAAGTTCATTATGTGTATCCTCCTACAAAAAGTCCAATTCCTCCTTGTCCCTCCATCCAATTAGCTGACTTTCTGACTAATAAAGAGATTGCCCAAGCCTATGCGGGCTTTGTTGTTCCAGGAATAGCAGGATCTTATTCTGAATTTATTGAACCTCATCTGCAAGGTTGCTTGGTTGGCTGAACAGTACTTCTCGGTGACAAATTTTTTCCATATTTCTAGTTGGTGACAAAATTTGCATTTGGATTTTCAACCTCCACCTTCTAAAGGAGAGGAAGAGGGAGATGACGAGGAAGAAATTCCTTCTTCTCATCATGCTGATAGTTCTTCTAGTTCCTTTGTGGAGACTTATCCTCATTTTTCGGCATGGCAATATGATGTGATGAATCTTGATGGAACGTATAGTTTCATACCTTTGAATAGGCCAGAGCACGTGTCGAATGTTCCTTGGCCTGATCCTGTGTGTTCTTGAATTTTTAGTTCTCTGTCTTTACTTCTTCTTGGCTTATTAAATGATTCATGATCTGGTGGATTTGTGCTTCAAGTTAATGTGGATCTTATGGAGGAAAGCATGCGGATGATTGGAGGTTTGTAGTCATTGGCTCATACTCAATCCTCCCAATATGTGCTCAATGATTTGAGCTAGGTATGCCTTGTCATTTTCTAAGTATCTCTTGCTTAAATTGTGCTTGATGGTGTAATTAACACCTGACTCTTCTGTCCTTTCAGGCATATAAAATGGAAGTTGCTGATGTTACCAAAAGAACTTTAGAGGAAAAGATCAGAAGCCTTGAACTTGAAAATTGTCAATACGATCCATGCTTTTTCTCTAGTCAAGAAGGAAATACTGAGGGTGGCTCTGCTAGAGGTGGATCAAGGAGATCCTCACACAGGCAAACTTAAAGTCTCAGTGATGTATGACTTGTATTTTTATTTTTCCTGTAAAACAAAAGGAAGTGTTTGCTAGACAATCTTGAATTAATTCCCATGTTTAGTGCTTTATCCTTGGCATCACCTTAGATCATGAAGAAACTTTAACTAAGATAAGTTTAGAATTCAACTGATGAGGTCTTGCAATATCAATTTAAACTTATCTTGATTAATTTTGTTGGAATCTGCACTTGCTTGAATGAGACAGAACCAAATGGCCCTAGTTTAAAATGAATGTATGATTTTTGAAACTCTTAGTGATGAAAATTTTTTATTTAAAAAAATGATGATGCCCCCCCCCCCCCTCTCCCCCCTCCTCTTTTTGAAGATAAATGAGCCATGGGCGAATGCCCCTAACTAAAAAAATGCATGAATTTTGGAAATCTTAATGATGATTTTTCTTTTTTTTGAAAAGATGATGATAATCTCTTTTTCTTTGAAAATTGCATGAGGCATGGTCGAATGCCCCTAGTTTGGAACATAAATTCATAAGTCTTTGAAAAAAAAAACCTGATTTGATCAATCTTTTGAAAACAATGATGCTAGTGATGATTTTTTGAAAACAAGTGAGTTAGACACGTCAGTGTCCTAGTTTGACTAAAAAAAAATCTTTTTGAGTGTTAAACGATCTAAAAAAAAGTCTGAGAACGTGAAATTGCATAGGCGTACGATGGAGAGGCTGCATGCCACTTGGCACGTGAGGAGTGCCATTCAGCACTTTTGGAGTGCCAAATGGCACTGGGCCGATTCGTGCCATGGCGAACCGATTCCTTATGATTTTCCAATGCTTTCTTCTCGTTTTTTGCGTTTTTTGAAAAAAATATATACTTCGTTTATGACCATGAAACACTCTCCTATTTAGCAACAAACTCTCTGGAACCTATTTCAAACCTGATTGGGAATTGATGTAGCTTATATAATTGAATCCTCCTGCAACAATTCTCTGCATAAAGGTTAGCAAAACACAATAGCCACAAGTAAAAGTCATCCATGGCTAGCAATCAAAATTTTTCTTATCCAACAATTCATGATATTAATAGATGGGTTCGTAGCTTTGATTTCAGCACCAAAACCAATTTTACATCCTTTAAACTAGAGGGAATTAAGGCTTTAAGGAATGTCAAGATCAAGTGGGACTTTCTTCGTGCTGCCGTGAAATTCTGGGATCTGGAAGATCATATGTTTCGAATTAACACTGCTGAACTCTGTCCGACAATTGAAGAGTTTTCCGTTATCCTGGGCTAGAATCCAAGCAGAAAATCTGTAGCGATTTCTGTTGGTTAAAATCTGATTTTGTATCTCATACAAAACATACAGCGGAAGCAACAAACAAGGATCTATTTCATTCATGATTGACAACATGTACTATGTAAATTTTAGAATTTAAAAACAAGATAGCGTACCTTGGTGTGGAGAAATTCAAAACAAAGATTAGAAGCACTTGGGAAAACTTTTAATCTTCACTCCAATTCCACTTTACGCCCAAGATGTGTGGTCTCTCAATCAGTTTCCAAAGGGAGAATGAAAGTGTGTTTCACACTCTTTCTCTTTTTCTTTTTCTCTACGATTCTTTTCTCATTCTCATATTAAAAAATTCTGTATGTTTCTCCCTTTATAACTAACTGATTATCTAATTGGGCCGGCCTATTGGGACTTTCCAATTAGGCTTTAGTGTGTGGCTTGGAGTGGGACCAAAAGGGACCAATAAGACACTAGCTCCAATGGGCCCTGGACTTTTCTGTCAACTCTTGACAAGTCCAAAGTTACCATTAATTATATTTAATACCACTATATAAATATAATTGCACTCTAGGCCTTATTAATAAATTATATCCTAAGACTTTATTATACACGCAACCCCTTCATAAAATATTCGTAGTAATACAAAGTCATGAACGTAGACTGCCACTTTATAAATTACTACATCTTATCCTTGAGTATCCGGTTTAATCCTTTAAAATTATTCATCATATATTTATGAAATCCAATTTCATAAATATATACTTTGGTAACTTTTTACCAAAGTGGTTAGACCTAACTCTGTGAATAACCAAACCCATTAAACTTATCTCAAGGGAATATTTATATCTCCGTTAAGAGATTATGAATTCCATTTTGAGAATATATGTTCCATCAACACTAAATGTGGCTGCCCAACATACTGAGGTTTTAACCGTTACTTTAGATCTCACTCTTGATATATCAAAGCAACCTACACGTCATGATCAGGTCCATTATTCTCTCAGGATTAAGAGTTCATACAAATAAAAGTCGTGAGATTTATTATTCATTTGACAATCGTTAGGAGAATAATAAATCTCACAGCGGTCCAGTTCAATATGTCTTAACTCTTAAAACATATCAACATATCAACTAAAAGTCTCCACTTGCATGATCAAGACAAATCATCTTAGTTAATACGTTATAGTCTTCGCAGATGAAATACCCAATTTCATCACCGACTACGAACTATAAATTCTGAGTTTACAAAGAACTTGTGATTTATATCTTTTATGACTAAATCGCATAAATCACATACTATGCATCTCATGGACTATATGATAATGTCCAAATATTCATGTTACCATTATTTTAGATAAAAATAAACAACTTTATTAAACACAATATTAAGTCATACATAATGTCATACATAGCATCATACAATAGGATTTAAGGGCACACATCCTAACAATCTCCCACTTGCCCTAAAGACTATTGTGCACTAATCTAACTCTCATTCCCTCCAAATGTGACTCAAAAGTCCTTTGAGGCAAGGCTTTGGTAAAAGGATTTGCTAGATTATTTGCACTTTCAATCTTTGCCACCATAATATCTTCACGAGCAACAATGTCTCGAATGATGTGGTACTTCCTCTCAATATGCTTTCCATTCTTGTGATTTCTTGGATCTTTGGATTGTGCAACCGCTCCACTATTGTCACAAAACAATGTGATGGCAACTTGCTCTATTCTTACAACACCAAGATCATAAAGGAATTTCTTGAGCCAAACAGCCTCCTTTGCTGCTTCACAAGCAGCAACGTACTCGGCTTCCATGGTAGAGTCCGCAATGCAAGATTGCTTAACACTCCTCCAACTTATGGCTCCACCTCCCAAGGTGAAAACACATCCTGAAGTGGATTTTCTGAAATCTAGATCCGATTGAAAATCTGAATCTGTATAGCCAATGGGAATCAAATTCTCACTATGGTAAACAAGCATATAATTTCTCGTTCTCCATAGATACTTAAGAATATGCTTTACAGCTTGCCAATGTTTTAGTCCTGGATATGATTGATATCGGCTGACCATATCAATTGAATAACAAATATCTGGTCTAGTACAAAGCATGGCATACATGAGACTTCCCACTGTAGAAGCATAAGGAACTTGTCTCATCATATTTTCTTCCTCTTGAGTCTTAGGCCTTTGGTCATCAGACAGAGGAACTCCATGTCTAAAAGGAAGCAATCCTTTCTTAGAGTTTTGCATGCTAAACTGCTCTAGAACCTTATCTATATATCCAGCTTGTGATAAGCCTAACATCTTATTCTTGCGATCTCACCAAAACTTGATCCCTAGAATAAAGTTAACCTCACCCAAGTCCTTCATATCAAATTGGCTAGACAACCAAACTTTAATCGATGACATTACCCCTACATCATTCCCAATGAGTAGAATATCATCAACATAAAGCACTAAAAACATTACTACTTTGTCTCGATGTCTTTTGTACACACATGGTTCATTAAGATTTTGTTCAAAACCAAATCACTTAATTGCTTGATCAAATCTGATGTTCCATGACCTAGATGCTTGTTTAAGTCCATAAATGGACCTATTCAACTTGCATACCATATGCTCTTGGTTCTTTGCTATGAAACCTTCCGGTTGCATCATATATATTTCTTTTTCAAGATTGCCATTAAGAAATGCAGTCTTGACATCCATTTGCCAAATCTCATAATCATAATGAGCAGCAATGAATAAGAGAATTCTGATAGACTTAAGCATGGCTACTGGCGAAAAAGTTTCATCATAATCAATGCCTTCTTTTTGTGTATACCCTTTCGCCACTAGTCTTGCTTTAAAGGTTTCAACCTTTCCATCTATCCATCTCTTCCTCTTGTAAACCCATTTGCAACCAACAGGTTTAATGCCGTTAGGCGCCTTTACAAGATCCCATACATGATTGGAATACATAGAATCCAATTCAGATTTCAAAGCTAAGACCCAATGATGTGCATCTATATCATTAATTGCCTTTTTATAAGTGTAGGGATCCGATTCAGCCTCTTCTGAGATAGGTATATAAGTTTCTCCCAAACCTCTAAATCTCATAGGAGGCCGAATAATTCTCCTACTAAGACGAGGCATCTGTGTACTAGACATCTCATGAGTAATATCTTGTGATGTATCCAATACAACCACATCATCCCTAGTTTCATCCATTGGTTGTTCAACTACAGGTTCATCTATTTCAGCCAAGACAACTCTACTTCTAGGATTAAAATTATTCACATAATCATCTTCCAAAAATTTGGCATGGGTGCTAACAAACACTTTGTTATCCATATGATTATAGAATAAATAACCCTTAGTTTCTTTTGAATACCCTAAAAACATGCATACTTTCGTTTTAGTTTCCAACTTATGAGACTTCCCTTTCAACACATGTGCTGGACATCCCCAAATGTGGAGATATTTCATACTAGGCTTGCGCCCACTCCACAATTCCTTAGGTGTGTTGGGAACAGATTTTGATGGAACTAAATTCAAAACATGCATAGCAGTTTTTAGTGCATATCCCCAAAAAGAAACTGGTAAAGTTGAGTAACTCATCATGGACCTAACCATTTCCAAAAGAGTCCTATTCCTTCTTTCTGCTACACCATTTTGTTGGGGAGTTCCAAGTACAGTCAATTGGGAGACAATCCCATTTTGAATTAGGTAATCCTTGAAATCCCCAAGAAGGTATTCGCCACCTCGATCAGATCGAATGGCCTTTATGCGTTTACCCAATTGATTTTCAACTTCAGCCTTAAACTCTTTGAACTTGTCAAAGGCTTCGGACTTCCGTCTCATTAGGTACACATAACCATATCTTGAGTAATCATCCGTAAAAGTGATGAAATACTCATAACCTCCTTTTGCTTGGGTTGACGTAGGACCACATACATCTGTATGAACTAATTCAAGCAATTCTTGGGCTCTTTTACCTTTTGCATTAAAAGGTCGTTTGGTCATCTTACCTTCCAAACAAGATTCGCAAACTGGAAAGCCATCAAAGTCCATAGGCTGTAAAAGTCCATCTTTGATTAGTCTTTGAATCCTATTTGAATTAATATGACCCAAATGCAAGTGCCATAGATATGCATCACTAGTAAAAGAAAACTTCCTCTTTAATGATTTTACATGAGAGCTACTATCTATTTCAGAATTGTATAATTCATGCATGTCAAGAGTTAAAATATAAAGACCATCCACAATATTGCCAAAACAGATAAACACTTTATCCTTCTTTATTACAACATTGTCTTTCAGGATTACACAATATTCATGTTTACCTAAGTTGCAGAAATTAAATTCTTACGAACATTAGGTACATACAAACAGTCTTCCAATATTAAAACTCTAGACTTAAAACACAAATTATACACTCTAATAGTTATAACCGGAATCCTGCTCCCATCAGCCAAAGTAAGAAATAGGTCTTCCTCATTCAACTTTCTGGTCTCCTGGAACCCCTGCAAAGAATTGCAGATATGATTAGTACAACCTGAATCCACACACCAGGAATCTGTTGGCTTCTGTACCAAACATATTTCAAGAAGAAAGGAACTTTTCATACCCTTATTCTTGGCAGCTTTGAACTTTGGGTAATTCCTCTTCCAATGTTCTTTCTCACCACAATGGAAACACTTTCCTTTAGTTTTCTTTCCTTTGTCGGCAATCCCTAAGGCAATTTGTTTACCATTTTTCTTAGTGAAGCCCTTCTTCTTCTTCTTACCCTTGCCTTTCGACTTATGTTAAGAAGTAGAAGTTTCACCCATATTGGCTTCAACACTAGAAGTACCAAAGATGCCTTCCGCCGCCACTAACTCATTCATTAATTCAGACAAAGAATAAATCTTTTTGTTCATGTTATAACTCAATCTGAATTCCTTAAATGATTCCGGTAGTGACTGGAGTATCATATCCACTTGGGATTCTCCATCAATGTCGGCACCTAAAACTTCTAATGTATTCAGATTAGCAATCATCCTAAGACAAAGCTCCCTCACTGAACTTCCTGCTGCCATTTTGGTATTATAAATTTGCCTCATGGTTTCTTGCCTTGCAGAACGGCCTTGCTCACCAAACATCTCCTTCAGACTAAGCATGATGTCCGAAGCTAGTTCTACATCCTGCATTTGATGCTGTAGAACATTTGAGATAGATGCTAGGATGTAGCACTTGGCCATTTCATTAGATTTCTACCAAGGATTATATCGCTGTTTTTTCTCAAGAGGAGCATATAATAAAGAAAAGCTGGACATGGTTGAGTAAGCACATATTTGTGCTCTTCAGCAGTAAGAACAATGTCCAAATTCCTTTTCCAGTCAACATAGTTGGATCCAGTTAGTTTGTTTTGGTTAAAAATAGTAACAAGTGGGCTAAATAATGCCATGATTTAAATCTGAAAATAATAATCATGAATATAATAAGTAAACTAGACATTATCAATTTAGCATATAAACATATAATATGGAACCTTAATAAAACCATAAAATAACATATGCAACAACAACCCAATCCATGTCTATAATTCCTTGGTAGCAAGTTTATTATAAACACATTAATTGGTTGAGAACTATTCTCATTATTAGTGCTATCATGATAACTCTTATCAAACACTAACAATATGCCGTATTAACTTTAGCCTCTAAGTAATAATGACATAACTCCTTTGGGAGGTTAACATTACACTTAATCTAGTGTACACCATTATCTAGAGTCATGTGTAGCCACATTTCATCTCCCTTTTATAGTGTTTAAACTTGTAGTTCCATGGAACAAAACACCCTCCTTTGGGATCGCGAGACATATACGCCAAGACGAGGTGTTTGTCCACACTACTTTAAACGGGTAAGTTCAAACTTGTAGTACTATGAAGTAAACATCCTCCTTTGGGATCGCGAGGCATATACGCCAAGACGAGGTGTTTACCCACACTACTATGAACCGATAATGGAGGCTGTGAGATCCAACCCTTGAATCTCTCTCCCACTAGATATTTTAAATTAAAGGTTTTTAAGGTCAAAAATCATAATAATGCTAGACACGTGAAAAACACAATCCTAATCTCATTAGGAATAAATTTCATTAAACTAGCATTAATATATATAAATATATATAACGTAACGTAAACTCATATATATTTATTTATAAAACTATATTATATTATATATATTATATATATATATATAATACTTTTAATGGTTGAAATCCTCATGTACGGATTCAACCTTTTTAGGCATGGATTCTTTGTATAATAAGACAAAAGCATGATTGCCAATGTCATCTAATCCACATCATGCAATCCGTATATACCATGGCACATGACACTTTCTCCATGCAATAAAGGACAAACTATGCAATCTAATCCAAATCAAAAGATGCAACAACGCCCTTCACATGCATGTGTCATTAAATCCATATAGACCATTAATATATGGAATTGTCTAATCATGCAAAACATGTCAGCCATGCGTTAAAGACCAAACATTGCAATCATATATTGTCCAAGCGGTGCAATGAGCATTACAGTTACTTCAACAAATAATAACCGTATCCAAGCAACGACAAAAACACAGCGCCATTAACAAAAACTGGCACTATTCATTCCCACTTGCAATATATAGATACGAGTTCTATGGAAATTTAAAAAACCATGACACAACATCATAACTTGATGCAGAAAATTGTTACACAAAGATAACGGTTTTTTTAAATTCTAAAATTCAATCACACATTATACAATCATGCTATGAAAACCTGGCTCTGATACCAATTGTTGGTTAAAATCTGGTTTTGTATCTCATACAAAACACACAACGGAAGTAACAAATAAAGATCTATTTCATTCATGATTGACAACATGTACTATGTAAATTTTAGAATTTAAAAACAAGATAGCGTACCTTGGTGTGGAGAAATTCAAAACAAAGATTAGAAGCACTTGGGAAAACTTTTAATCTTCACTCCAATTCCACTTTACGCCCAAGATGTGTGGTCTCTCAATCAGTTTCCAAAGGGAGAATGAAAGTGTGTCTCACACTCTTTCTCTTTTTCTTTTTCTCTACGATTCTTTTCTCATTCTCATATTAAAAAATTATGTATGTTTCTCTCTTTATAACTAACTGATTATCTAATTGGGCCGGCCTATTGGGCCTTTCCAATTGGGCTTTAGTGTGTGGCTTGGAGTTGGACTAAAAGGGACCAATAAAACACTAGCTCCAATGGGCCTTAGGTTTTTTCGTCAACTCTTGACAAGTCCAAAGTTACCATGGATTATATTTAATACCACTATATAAATATAATTGCACTCGAGGCCTTATTAATAAATTATATCCCAAGACTTTATTATACACGCAACCCCTTCATAAAGTATTCGTAGTACTACAAAGTCATGAACGTAGACTGACACTTTATAAATTACTACATCTTATCCTTGAGTATCCGGTTTAATCCTTTAAAGTTATTCATCATATATTTATGAAATCCAATTTCATAAATATATACTTTGGTAACTTTTTACCAAAGTGGTTAGGCCTAACTCTGTGAATAACCAAACCCATTAAACTTATCTCAAGGGAATATTTATATTTCCGTTAAGAGATTATGAATTCCATCTTGAGAATATATGTTCCATCAACACTAAATGTGGCTGCCCAACATACTGAGGTTTTGACCGTTACTTTAGATCTCACTCCTGATATATCAAAGCAACCTACACGTCATGATCAGGTCCATTATTCTCTCAGGATTAAGAGTTCATGCAAATAAAAGTCGTGAGATTTATTATTCATTTGACAGCCGTTAGGAGAATAATAAATCTCACAGCGGTCCAGTTCAATATGTCTTAACTCTTAAAACATATCAACATATCAACTAGAAGTCTCCACTTCCATGATCAAGACAAATCATCTTAGTTGATACGTTATAGTCTTCGTAGATGAAATGCCCAATTTCATCACTGACTACGAATTATAAATTCTGAGTTTACAAAGAACTTGTGATTTATATCTTCTGTGATTAAATCACATAAATCACATACTATGCATCTCATGAACTATATGATAATGTCCAAATATTCATGTTACCATTATTTTAGATAAAAATAAACAACTTTATTAAACACAACATTAAGTCATACATAATGTCATACATAGCATCATACAATAGTATTTAATGGCACACATCCTAACAGTTTCTTGTGATCCTAGGCATAAGGAATCTTTGTCTGATGCTATCGGTCTTACTTCAGTTTGGCATTATGCTTCGTGGGAGAATTTTTACTTTGCTCTAGGAGACACAGTTTTGTGGATGCTCGAGCCATAAGTGTTGTGAATCAAATTAAGGATGGTGACAATCCTATTTCTTTGATCTTGGCAGAAACTCTTCTAGGAATTGATGCTGTATTTCATGGTGGAGAAACTCGAAACTTCCTAGGGAGTCCTTTAACTTTACAGATGTGGCTGGCCAACAAATACCATACACCAAATTATCACACAACATCCCACCAAACATAAGCAAACAAACAAACAACTATTTCGTGCAAGACCATGCAAAACAATGGTACACATCTAGTCACCTAAGTGTAATACGAAGCTTAGCCCTCAACATCCCCAGTAGAGTCGCCACTATGAAAGACCTCGCTAAATTTTTGAGTTGCCTCTCAAAAAAGAGATTTTTGTGGTATGCTTTTTAGGACACCTCTCTTTTTGGGTAATTGTGGCGTGGAGTTGCCGCTTATTTTTTGTGTACAAAAAATAAGAAAAAAAAAAAAAAAAAAAAAAGAAACATGATTGAATTGTTCCTCTACCATTGATTGAATAAAGAAGATACAAGTTTGAAAGTTCAAACATTACATGGCTTTGGGTCCTAGTTACAATCTACCAAAATACATGGCTTTTTGTCTTAGTTACAATCTACCCAAAATAAATAAAGATAAGACTAGATCTACTTAGCCAAAGACCTAAATTTGGAGGCTAAGTTACAAAATGGAAGGTGTTAAGCACTCATTCTACCCAGACAAAGTCTGGTCTTCTAGACTCTTGTGACCAATGTACCATTTTTATACATGACATGAAGGATATGTTAAACACATGAACAAAATTAAATCACATGAATCTACCTATGAATGCATCCTCTTCCTTGTTAAAAAAAAAAAATCAGATCTGTTTTTATGATAACAAAATTGATTTTGACTTAAAAAAAATCAAATCTGTTTTTGTATGTGTAAAAAAAAATGGTTTTTGAAAGAGAAAATTCAGATCTATTTTTATTTAATAAAACACAAAGTCTTTTGGTTTGTTAAAAAAAATTCAGATCTTCTTTTATATTTGAAAAAGATTTTTTTATTGAGATGATCTCATTCACTAAATAATTTTATACTACATAGACCAAACAAAACAAACAACAATCACAATCAATACATGATCTCTTTCTTTATTTCAAAAATTTGCACGCATTAAAAAAATTAGATCTGTATCTAAAGAAGATACAAATTTGTTTTTGTTTTAAGAAAATTTCAAATTACATCTAATGAAGATGCAGATCCATTTTTGTTTAAGGAAAAATTTAGATCTACACCTAAGGAAGACGCAGATCCGTTTTATTTTGAAGAAAAATTCAGATCTACATCTAAGGAAGATGTAGATCCGTGTTATTTTGAAGAAAAAGAGTTACGTACATGCAGATCTTTAAAACTAAGAAATGGATTATAATAATGATAAAAGAATCGAGAGCATATTTTCACAATATAAATTAACAAGTTAGAATATGAATAATAAAACATGCATCATCATGATGAGAGAAACATTAAAACAAAAGGGTTAGAAAACAACCTCTTTCATGAGCACTCTCCCACTTGAGATGATGTTTTAGGGTTTAAAGAAACTTATTCATTTATCTTTGAAACCTAAAAACCCTAATTCTTGTAGCAAATCTTAGAGAGGATCAGCCAATATCAACAATTTTGGAGTCTCAAAACATATACCTCTCCTAGCGTAAAAAAGGTGTTGAATTATAAGACCCAGCCTCTATTTATAGGGACTAGAGTTCTTAAAAAATAAGAAACAACACTTAAAATGCGAATCGGGATGCATCCTTCTACGAAAAAGTCAAAAATGATGTGCCTTATCGTCACCCGAAGGCTGTTGGGCCAAAGCCCAAAAGATGGGAATTCAACACTTTTAAAGTGTTGAATGGGCTCTTGAACACCAAACACACTTTCGTGTTCGGGTGCCATTTGGACTCCTCTTCTAAGGTCTTTTGACCGGTCCTTGCACCTAGACATGTTTCCATCCTCCGTCTATGATTTTTTTTTGTCTCTTTTCTGGATAATTTAGGCTTTTTAAGAACAATTATCTTGTAAATAAACATCCTAAATTAAATCTCGATAAAGTTCAGATTATCTACATTTTTATTGTTTTCCAATCATCCCTTTTATTCCTATGCATGCAACCCTACTTTAAACAATAATTATCAACCAATCACAAAATTATTTAATTAATTTTGATTATTTAACCAATCAGAATTAATTTAAATTAATCGTGTGTGGTCGACTCTACTTAGACACAATGCATATGGACCGTGCAAACTTGATCATGCGATATATTTTGATCCAATGTTTTAATTTAGAAACCATACACACCGTTGCAACTGTTAGATTCTCAAGATCATAGTTATGATATGCAATGACTATGCTGATGCATGCAATGCAAGAACAAATTGATGCATGTGATGCAAGAACAAAGTGATGCATATGATGCAAGAATGATTTTTTTTTTTTTTTGGTACATGGATAGTCACTCTAGTCATCTTTCTCAACTAAATCATGGGTGAAAAATAAAATGTTTACACATCCTATTTTTTTGATCTCGCCAAAGCTTAATCCCTAGGATATAGCTTGCTCACCTATGTCCTTCATATCAAATTGGCTTGACAACCAAATCTTGATTGATGACATTAACCCTACATCATTCTGAATGAGTAGGATGCCATCAACATAAAACACTAAGAAAATTACTACTTTATTTTAATGTCTCTTGTACACACATGGTTCATCAAGATTTTATTTAAAACCAAATGATTTGATTGCTTGATCAAACCTAATATTCCATGACCTAGATGCTTGCTTAAGTCCATAAATGGACCTTTTCAATTTGCATATCATATGCTCTTGGTTCTTTGCTATAAATCCTTCTGGTTGCTTCATATAATTTCTTCTTCAAGATTGCCATTTAGAAAAGCAATCTTGACATCCATTTGCAAAATTTTAAAATTAAAATGAGCAACAATGGATAAAAGAATTCTGATAGATTTAAGAATGGCTACTGGCGAAAAAATTTCTTCATAATCAATGCCTTCTTTTTGTGTATACCCTTTCGTCACTAGTCTTGCCTTAAAGGTTTCAAACCTTTCCATTTACCCCTCTCTTCCTCGTGTAGACCCATTTGCAACCAACAGGTTGAATGCCATTAGGTGCCTCTACAAGATCCCAAACTTGATTGGAATACATAGAATCCAATTCAGATTTCATAGCTTTGACCCAATGATGTGCATCTATATCTTTTATTGCCTATTCATAAGTGTAAGGATCTGATTCAGGCACTTCTGAGATAGCTTCAAAAGTTTCTCCCAGAAGTGTAAATCTTACAGGTGGCCTAATATTCCTCCCACTACAATAACGTTCTAGTGTACTAGTCATCTCATGAGTAGCGTCTTGTGGTGAATCTAATACAACCATATCATCCATAGTTTCATCCATGGATTGATCAATTACAGGTTCATTCATTTTAGTCAAGACAACTCTACTTCTAGGACTAAAATTATTCAAATAGTCATTTTCCAAAAATTTAGCATAGGTACTAATAAACACTTTGTTATCATTACGACTATAGAATAAATTACCCTTAGTTCCTTTTGGATAACCTACAACCAAACACACTTCTGATTTTGGTTCCAATTTATTAGGCTTCCCTTTCAGCACATGTGCTGGACAACCCCAACTGTGGAGGTATCTCATACTATAGGCTTACGCCCACTTCATAATTCCATGGGTGTTTTGGGAATAGATTTTGATGTAACTAAATTTAAAAGGTGCATTGTTGTTCATAAGGCATATTCCCAAAAGAAATAGGCAAAGTCGAATAATTCATCATGGACCTTACCATTTCTAAAAGAGTCCAATTCTTTCTTTTCACTACACCATTTTGTTGGGGAGTTGCAGGTGCAATCGATTGGGATATAATCCCATTTTGAGTTAAGTAATCTTTGAAATTCCCAAAAAGGTATTCGCCACCATGATCAGATCGAATGGCCTTTATGTATTTACCTAATTAATTTTTCACTTCGGCCTTAAACACTTTGAACTTTTCAAAAGTTTCAGACTTTCGTTTCATTAGGTATACATAACCAAATCTAGAGTAATCATCCGTAAAAGTAATGAAATACTCATAACCTCTTTTTGCTTAGGTTGACATAGGACCACATACATCTGAACGTACTAACTCTAGCAGTTTATTGGCTCTATGCCCTTTTGCATTGAAAGGTCATTTTGTCTTTTATCTACCAAACAAGATTCTTAAATTGGGAATTCATCAAAATCCAATTTTTCTATAAAATCATCTTTCACCAATCTTTTAATCCTATTTGGATTAATATGACCCAAACACAAATGCCAAAGATATGCATCACTAGTAGAAGGAAACTTTCTCTTTAATGATTTTACATGTGAATTACCATCTAATTCATAATTATACAATTCATGCTTGTTAGAAGTTAAAATATAAAGATCATCAATAATAGTGCGAAAACAAATAAACACTTTATCCTTCTTTATTACAACACTGTCTTTCAAGATAACACAATATCCATGTCTACCTAAATAAGTTGTAGAAATCAAATTCCTACAAACATTAGGTACATATAAACAATCTTTCAATATTAAAACCTTAGAACCAAAGCACAAATTAAACACCCCAAATGCTACAATTGGAACTTTGCTCCCATCAGCCAAAGTAAGGAATATTTCCCCTTCATTTAGCTTTCTAGTCTCCTAGAACCCCTGCAAAACATTGCATACATGATTAGTACATCCTGAATCCATACACCAGGAATCTATGGGATTTTGTAGTAAACAAGTTTCAAGAAGGAATGATCTTATCATACCTTTGTTCTTGGCAGCTAAGAATTTTGGACAGTTCCTCTTCCAATGACCTTTCTCATCACAATGGAAATATTTTCCTTTGGTGTAGTCCTTTGCTTTCTTCTTTCCTTTATTGGCAACTCTTAAGGCAACTTGCTTACCTTCTTGTTTGGTGAAATTCTTCTTCTTCCAACCCCCCTTGCCTTTTGACTTAGGCTTAGAAGAAGATGTTTCAGCCATATTAGTATCAACATCGACTTTCACAAGGATGCCTTCCACTGCCACCAATTCATTCATCAATTCAGACAAAGTATAAATCTTTTGGTTCATATTGTAATTAAGTCTGAATTCTTTGAATGACTCTGGTAGGGATTAGAGTATCATATCCACTTGGGATTCTCCATCAATGTCAGCACCTAAAACCTCTAGTGTATTTAGACAAGAGATCATTTTAAGGCAATGTTCTCTAACTGGAGTCCCTTGAGCCATCTTGGTATTCAGAAGAAGCCTCATAGTATCTTGCCTAGTAAAATGGCCTTGCTCACCAAACATCTCTTTCAAACTAAACACTATGTCTAAAGCTAGTTCCACATCCTCCATTTGATGATGTAAAACATTTGAAATAGATGCTAGGATGTAGCACTTAGACATCTCATTAGATTTCCACCAACGATCATATTGTTGCCTCTCTTCAAAAGGAGCATCCAATGTAGGAATGTTTGGACATGGTTCACTAAGCACAAATTTGTGCTCTTCAGCAATAAGAATAATGTCTAAATTCCTTTTCCAATCAGCTTCGTTTTGGTTAAGAATAACAATAAGTGGATTAAAAGATGCCATGATTAAATCTGAAAATAATAGACATGAATACAATAAATAAGTAGGACATTGTCAATTTAGTATATAAGCACATAGTATGGAACCTTAACAAAACCATAATATAAAAATATGTAACGACAACCCAATCCCATATTTAAAATTCCTTGATAGCAAGTAAATAATAAATATTATGATTGATTTAGAACTATTCTCATTACTAGTGTTATCTTGATAACTCTTACCAAACACTAATAATATGTTGTTTTCCCTTTAGCCTCTAAGTAATAATGACATAGCACCGTAAGGAGGTTAGCATTAAACTTAGTCTAGTGCACACCATTGCCTAAACTCTATGTGAGTCACCAAGCAACTCCATGGTAGCGTGGTCGTTCTCAATATAAAAGCACATATCATCCATCATGAAGAAATTTAATCTATAGTACTATGAATTAAACACCCTCCGTAGGGTGCAAGGCATACACGCCAAGGCGAGGTGCCTAATTATACTACTATAAACCGACAATGGAGGTTGTGAGATTCAACCCTTGAATCTCTCTCCCACTAGAAATTTAAAAAAAAAGTTTTTATTTAGAAATCAAAAACACCTTTTGATTTTATAAATGAAGATTTATAGATCAAACATTAAAGGTTTCAAGATGAAGATCAAGAACCCTAATATGCTAGAAACCCTTGAAAATAAAATTCTAATCCCATTAGGAAAAAATTTCATTAAAGGATTTCAACAAGTAAACAAAAATACTTTAATTCTAGCATTAACATAAAGTGTTTGACTATAAATATATAATGCAAGGCAAGCAACAATACACATTCATCATTCCTGTCTTAATATATATATATATATATATATATATATATATATATATTAATCAATTCATGAACTTAGGCCTTGCATCCTGTTTAATATCATGAATCCTATATAAACAATGAAAGTCGGCACCGTCAAAAAAGGATATACTTTGGTCCACTTCATCCTATATAAACGTTTTACATATGAATCCATATATATATATATATATATATATAAAATATACGGACTCAATAGAAATAAAGTACTTTCAATCCTTGATGCATACGAATTCCATGAATATAAAAGCATGGCACGGCACCATAACTAAGAGACATAATCATGGGCTTCATTGATAATACGAACCAATATATAAATCTCATATATAAAACATGGTACATATTAATCAATTCACGCAGAATTTATTGTACAATAAATCTAAAATAAAATTATGTAGAAAAATTACTGCAAAATTTTCAAACACCAAGAAAACAATTTTCTTTGATTCTAAAACTCAATCACATATTATACAAGCATGAGAGATAAACCTGGCATTGATACCAATTGTTGGAAAAATTGGTTTTGCATCTCATACAAAATGCACTGCGGAAGCAATACAAGTATCTTGTTCATTTATGTGAGATAACATGGAATATCTAGAATTTTAGAAATAAAAAATAGAAAGGCATACTTGTTCTAGAGAGAATAATAAAGAGAAAACTGTATTTTTCTCTTTTAATCGTATGTACACTTTTAACGGTAAAAAAGTAGTTACTTTATTTAATAACTCTTATTAAATAAACAATTGACTATTTAATTAGGTTAGCCTTTTGGGTCAGCCCAAATGGGTTTTAGTGTGTGGCTTGGGACGGGACTAAAGGGACAAATAAAACTCTAACTCTAATGGGCTTCGGGCTTATCTGTCAACTCTTGACAAGCTCAAAGTTACTATTAATTATATTTAATACCACTATATAAATATAATTGCATTCTAGGCTTTATTAATAAAATTAAATCCCAAGACTTTGTTAACCCCTTTATAAAAATATTTGTAGTAATATAAAATCATAATATATAATTGTCACTTTAAAAATTACTACATCTTGATCCTTGAGTTCTCGGTTTAGTCCTTTAAGTTATTCATATATATTTATGAAATCAAATTTCATAAAATATAAACTTTAGTAACTTTTTACTAAAATGGTTAGGCCTAACACTTTGAATAATTAAACTCATTAAACTTATCTCAACGGAATATTTTATATCTCTACAAAGTGACTATGAATTCCATCTTAAGGATATGTGTTCCTTTAGCACTACATGTGACTGCCCAACATATTGAGGTTTTGACCGTTGAATTAGATTCACTCTTGATATATTAAAGCAACCTATATTTCATGATTGATTTCACTATCCTCTCGGGATTTAGAGTTTATGTAAATTAAAGTCGTGAAATCTATTATTCAATTGACGGTTGTTAATAGAATAATTAATCTTACAGCGGTCTAGTTCAATATGTCTTATACATTTAAGACACATCAACATATCAATTAGAAGTCTCTACTTCCATGATCAAGACAAACCATCTTAATTGACATGTTATAGTCTTCACAGATGAAATACCAAATTTCATCACTTACTACGAACTAAGGTTTTGAGTTTACAAAGAACTTATGATTTATATCTTTTGTGACTAAATCACATACTACCCTTAGAATGTGCATGTCGCCTCAAGTCTTCATTCTGTTTCATTAGCTCTTGTACATTAGCTATCAACACTTGGATTTGCTGGGCCATTACCACTGGATCTGGTGGTGTTGTCGTAGTTGAATCCATTTGTCTCAAAGAACCTTGTCGATAAAGATACGATGACTTGCTATATTGCATTCCAATTTATCATCCCCACAGAAGGTGCCAAACTGATAAAGCACAAAATAGCCTCATTGGTATGTTCCTCGCTGGTGTCGATGGACGAACCTGATTTCTTGTTAAGAACAAAGAGAATAAAGGTGAAAGACACCGGTGTGGTGCCAGCCAAGGGCCATCCAATGCTTAAGTTAGATAATTTCTCTTTAGGAATCTAGAGCATACACTGCAAAATGATGCGTGTTCACTTACTTGAGCTAGTCGGCTTTATATAACCAGTACTTGGGTTAATGCATTTGTCCATTGATCTCTCTCCTGGATGATGCACCTGAGTGAATTACTTCATTAATTGCAATGAAGTCTCTCCTTAACTGGGCATTTGTAATGTCTGGACAGCAGCTCATAAAGAACTTTGTAGCAGTCTTCTTGGCGTTACTCACTGCTAGCTGGATTGGTGGAGTTATTTATGACTTTAATGTGCTTACAGTCGTCCATTGGAACGGATGACCATTTAATTATTATTCGTCAAAAGATGTTGCATTTGACTCCATAGTACTTACTAGAAAAGAAACATATGATTAGTTCCACTATCTTCTGGCCTAGCCTTTATTTTCTATGCTAAAGCGCAATTTGCACTTATGATTGGTTCCATCCATCCCTCAGCCTAATGAGTCGAGTATAGTATGAGAGGGTCCATTAGTTGAGTGTTCTAGTTCTTAGTTGGTTCCCATTTGCTTGCCCCCTCCCTCATAATCCATTATTAAAATACACCCTACAAATTTCGTTGGTTAGGGCCAAGAGCAAATTCGCTCACTATGGGGAGGATCAAGATTGGAAGAATGACGACTAGGAATAAACAAAGAAAGGATGACTGATTTCAAATCCTAATATCTTCTCATGATGGTGGATATATATGTCATGAAGAATATAAGAATATAAAAAGCGAAATAAAAAATGAAGTAATCCTTTTACAAACTTACGAAACTCTATATGTCAAATTGGAAAATGAGGCAAACTATAAGAAATAAAAATTGGATCATTTTACGTACTTTATGGATTTGATTGATTGCTAGTTTTGGAAGTCTAACAACTTGGAAAATGGGCCAGACTTTCGTTCATTTTGAATTTTTTTTAAGGTTAATTTAATAGTAGCAATCAATTGTCCATTGGCTTAGAGCATTTGCATCCATATCCAAGGTTGTGAAATCCGGACTTGACCGGACGGTCCGACCCAGTTACTCGTGACCTGGCCCCCAACCCAGTTCTTTAGCAAGTGAAAATGAGTCTTGAAATTAATTGGGAAAAATGCATGCTCCAGGAGTAGAACCTGTGACCTCCTAGGAGTTGCTAACCACTAAACTAATAAGCTTCCTTGTGTCCTTGAAATTTATATTTTATTTATTTTAATTTTACAAGATTAATAGTTTTGGGTTTAATTTTACCACTATTTACTTAATAGTATTTTCTATTTTTTTTGTTCAAGAATTATTCTTTCACATCAATAAATATGAATATGAAAATTGTAAATTTATGTTAAAAATGATTTTATTTTAAATTAAAATGCATTTTTTATTTGAAAGATTAATAAATACAATTTTTTAAAGATTGTTTATATTTATTATTTTCTATTCACTTTATAAAAATAACGAAAATACATTTGAAAGTTGTTTTAATTGCTTAATATTTTTTAAGGGTAAATTTTCATATTTTTACACATTTAATACATTTATTTGTATTTTAATTAATATTAAATTAATTATGATGTCGTCACGGTTTGACCTCAATTGGATCTCGATCAGACCTCAAAAACCTCGAACCTCTCCCTTCTTCGTTTCTTTGAATGGTCCGAGTAACTATTCTATTTTACTATCTCAAAAAACTACTTTATCTATTATACCATATCATTTTACAATACAACCAACATCCCAACTTTTATTTTAAAATACAACATATTAAAATAATATAAATTATACAATAAAATAATAAAAAAGAGAGTAGGGAGGGAGAGGAGATGAGAGGTTGAAGAGAGAGAAAGAAGAATATATTTTAGAAGAAAGGAATAAAAATATATTATTTTGGTTTTGCAAGTTGCGACAGTAGATTCTAAATGTAGAACACCACTTTAGCTTTATTGTATATTTTTTTACCATTTTGCAATTTTACAAGTCAGGATGTTGCTTACTTTTAATGCCTTAATGCAAAAATCCTCTTACCTATGGCATTTGTAAGCCGGGTTGTGAATACTCTTGTGGGGGTTCTAGCCTTTTATCCCTATTTTTTACAATATTTGGCAATATGCCCCTGTTTTCAAACTATTTAGGTCCATGCCTCTATTTTGAAACTCGATTTCCTCAAAATCGAGTTTCAATGAAGAACTCGATTGGTTTAAAATCGAGTTATATCCGATCAAACTTAAAAAAAAAAAATTATATGGAACTCGAGTTCCATTGAAAACGCTGCTATAAGTGTTACAAAACGCTGCTAGAGGTATGGAACTCGAGCTCCATGAACTCGAGTTCCATGCAATTTTTTTTTTAAGTTTGATTGCCCCATACTTGATTTTCTACCAATCTAGTTTTTTGATTGAAACTCGATTTTATTAAAATCGAGTTTTGAAACAGGGGAATAAACTTAACTAGTTTGGAAACAGGGGTATATTGCCAAATATTTTAAAAAATAGGGGGTAAAAGGCCAAAATTCCCTACTCTTATAGCCTAATGGTAATGATATTTCTACATGCATTATGAATGTGAGGTCCTTCTCTCCGGGTTCGATCCCTGCTTTCCACATGGCTTGTCCATGTTTTATGTGAAAAATATAATATAATTTGTTATTAGTATATAATTATAATTTTAATTAACATTTTTAGCAAATAAGAAAAAATTAATCCAGCTTCTCTATAAGTGACCGTAAATTTTTATTTATTTTTGGTGAAACACAGTTTATTTCGTATTTTTTATTTGTTGTATTTCAATCCATTCCCATCAAAATTAAAAAGCAAAGCCCTAACTTAAGCAGAAGTACCCAAATTCACGCACTTGGACACCACACATCTCATTTTTGCGCACACGGATAGGAATGGAGGACGTAAAGAAGAGAAAGGTAGGAGAAGGAGTGGGAAATGGAGAGACATCTGAAGAAGAGATGCGTTTGTTGCTTGACCCTCTCCCTAAGCCCCAGCTCGTCCATCTTCTCTCTAAACTGTACATAACATAACCTCCCCCTTTTATCAATACTTGTTCATTCCTATATATATGCGCCTTTTCTTTACTTAAATTTCTGGGTTTCTTTCCAATTCTCTTACCTCCCTTTACTTGCCCTGCAATATTGAAAACTGTATAGATTTTATGGTTTAGTATACCCTTTTTTATTAATATTAAGAACCCATTGTAAAATCAAGATTTTTTTTAATATTTTAAATTTGAGATTTTAGCTTCAAAGAATTGGTAATACGTAGTCAATTTCAATTTTCTAGCAACCAAATGTCACCTGGGTTTGTTGGGAAGTTGTTTTATGGGAAATTGAAAAGATTAACAGAGTTCCCAGCGGGTTTTTTTTTTTTCCCTTGGTCCAATGGAAAATCTTTGGATATCTCGTTTAGGAATTTGGCTTGTATGTCATAGTAGTAGATTTAATGGTTCATAAGAGAAATACTTGCTTTATTATAAAATTTTAGTACAAACGAGTTACGAGCTGATATGGTTGCTTAGAGGTCGAGTCACGCCAACCACCCACCCTCCACCCTGTGAACTTGGCTCTCGGAGTGTGCAAATAATTATCATCTTTCCCAATGAAAGTTAAATTCAATGCAATCATATGTTTAAATTTAAGTGGGGAGCATAATAGTGGGTCCTATTAATTACATTTAAGTGGGTAGCTAAGTTTTTCCCATTGTGTAACTAAGTCATGAGACTGTATGAGTCAGACCTCAATCCCAGAGCTATCATAAATGCGTACTTCTTCCCTTTCACATAATAGTGGGTCCTATTAAATAAATTCATCGTGAAATCCACAATTCATGTGAGAGGGATGGGGGGTATGCATTTATGGTACACCTAGAAGATTCTATAATTTTCCCAACCCCAGTTAGCCATGCATCAAAAACTGGCCTCATCTGAAACATCCTTGCGTTTGTGCATGCATGTACTTATCAATTCATGTTGCATGTGTGAATGTTGTGCTTGTGTCATGTGAGAAGGGGCCATATGAGTGTTGCTACTGACTGTATGCTGTGTGATTGACCCTGTGCATGGGTGTTTGTTTGCATGTTGAGGCATAAAGAGGCTCCCAATATCCTTCAATTGCAGAAGAAATTAGAAGTATTGCCAGTGCAGATCCTGTCCATCGAAAGCTTTTTGTTCGTGGCTTGGCCTGGAATACCACTTCAGAAACCCTGTGTGCTGTGAGTGCATTGCTGACTGCTGATTGTATTTTGTGTGTCTTGCTTGTGATTGGCGGTAAAATATGTTACTGGAAAAAAGTTATTCACTCATAGATACTTAATTCGTTCAATACACTTAAATTTTTTAACTTAACATCTGGTGTTTAGCTATTTTTTCTGTTGAACTTCTAAGAGAATCTGAACACTGAACATTTAAATTTATGTACTTGTCCAGGCATTTCAAGTGCACGGAGAAATAGAGGAAGGTGCTGTGATCTCTGACAAAACAACAGGAAAATCACGTGGTTATGGTTTCATTACTTTCAAACATATGGAATCAGCTCATAATGCATTGAAAGCACCTAGTAAAATGATTGATGTGAGCATTAGCCAATCTAGCATTTTTGCACATGAGACTTCTCATTTAGACATGCATGTAGATCTTTCCTTCTCATTTAGACTCTCTCTCTTTCTCCCGGAGAGAGTGCATGTGCATGTATTGTGCTTTGAAAATATGATTTAAGCATTGTTACCAGCAATGCTATTCACAGGAGCACCTTTATTTTTCAATTTTATATATAAACAGTATGTTTCTAATAATTGTTGACTAGGACATGAGGATGGACAAGTACTGAGGTACTCAAAATGTGTGCATAACACCACATGACCTTGAATGCCATATGAAATATGCTTGTTTTATTTTCTAGCTTAGGACATAAATTATAGTTTAGAATGCGTGTTAAGTTACACTCTTCATAGGTGCATGCAGTTGCACTGCTTTTCATTAGTTTATGGTCTTGACATGCAAAACTGATATCTAGTTGAATGGGGAGAAAACATTCAAGGGAAAGGGACAAGCTATCAATTAAACTATATATGGAAGATGCATTACAATTTGAGAGGTTGCACAACTGCAGAAGGTAACTAGATAGTTGGTGTGCTTGCTAGATAAGCATCTCTTTGTCGTTATATGTCTCTGTTTGCATTGTATTGGGCTTCTTAGGGTATTAATTATGATCTTCACACATTTTTACCTCACTTGCTCTCTCTCAATGATATGCATAAACACACAACACGCTCACGCATACACATTGTCCATACTGTGTGTACAGAATCATATTTTCCCCATGCTGCATCAAGGTTATTTAAATAACTAGGCTAAGATCAACAATTCCATCTTTTTACATGGACTGTTTGGTACCTTCATAATAATTAGTTTCTTGTTATTGTTTCCTGGTTGTTTCAACATCTTCATTTAGGGTCGATTAGCTGTTTGCAATCTCGCTTGTGAGGGCTTAAGCGGAGCAAGTACAACTCCTGATTTGGCCCAGAGGAAACTCTACATTGGGGTCTTGTCACCAAACATTACTAGTGAGGAGCTTCTCAAATATTTTGAGAAGCATGGTGACATAGAAGAAGGGTCAGTTGCATATGACAAGGATACAAATGTGTCTCGGTAAATAATACCATGGGCCATCTCATGTTTTGTTGAAATATTTCTTTCTTTTGTTTTTTTTTTTTTTTCCCACTTTTGTGATACTTAATTATGCAATCATCATTCTCAATGTTTATGTGTAGTGGGTTCGGTTTTGTTACATACAAGACTGTGGAGGCTGCGAAGAAGGCCATAGATGATCCAAACAAGATCCTTGGGGTAAGTAACTATGAGCTTTATGTCTATTCATGATGTTCAATATAGCTCTCTTCATGCATGACCATTTGGGCCTCTGCCCAAAAAACAATTATGTTTTCAAAGCCCATAAAAGAGTTTATATATATATATATATATATATATATTAAAAGTTGCCTATTGAAAGGTTATCATCGTTCAAATTGGATATACCAAAAGTTGTCTATTGAAAGGTCATAACCCTTCATATTAGATATATATTAAAGGTAGGCTGGAATGTGCCTATTGAACGAAAAGTTGCCTATTGATTGAAAATGTGCCTATTGAATGAAAATGTGTCTATTGACCGGAAATATGCCTATTGAACGAAAATGTGTCTATTGACCGAAAATGTGCTTATTGAATGAAAATGTGCCTATTGACTGGAAATATGTATATTATACGAAAAGGTGCCCATTGACTGAAAAGGTACCTATTGAATGAAAATGTGTCTAACTGAAAAATGTGTCTATTGAATTAAAAAGGTGCCTACTGACCGCAAAGATGTATATTGAATGAAAAGATGTCTGTTGAAGGGTCATAATCATTTGGATATAAATAGTGGTTCATATTCATTTGGTAATTTCTTCTCTTTATCTTTTTTAGAAATACAAAAAAATTGGATTAAGATCTAATAGAGTTCCTAGGATACTCTACCACATGGAGTTATTAAATTCTAGGTATTTTATTCTGTAATGGATAAATCTTAGTCTTTTATTTTGTAATAGATGGTTCAGATTATGCCATATTATTATTCCACTAACAAAATTATTAAAATAATGGTGCCATCGACACGTAAGATTTTATTAATTCATTATAGTTTTTTTAAAACTTAGAAAACCCATATTTAAAGTTGCATGCAATTCCCTCAACACTAGAGGATATTTGAATATTTTTTTTGTACATAGTTCTTGATCCAATCTTGGATGTTTTGATTGAAAGCCTAGATTTGCAAATTAAAAAAAGAAAAAAGAAAACAAAAAAAAAGGGCTAGGCGAGGGGTTGGATCAAGCAATGAAGAATTGTTATTTCTTTCAAAGATCTAATAACTAATATTTGATAAAGATCCAAATTTAAAACATTGAGTCCTTATAATTTTTCAAAGATTCTCATCATAATATTTTATAAATGGATTTTCCATTATTGTTCTTCTATTACTTCGAAGATTCTCATCATAATATTTTATAAATGGATTGTCCATTATTGTTCTTCTATTACTGTGGAGATCAACATTGATTTGGTTACTAAATCTTCAAGGAATCAAAGGGATATAGCAATGTAGGATGAATCTTAGCATTTGGTGTTGCTGTAGTTCAATTTGAAAGCAAATCAACTTTGTTCGTACCTCTGCAAATGGCCACTGATTTTTTAGATCTAAAACCTAAAAAACCCATAATTTACAAACCTTGACTGTCTTCTCCTCTGTTCTCATTGCTGTGACATCACTGACCAGCCTCTGCATATGCTTACACATCAACCCTTGCTCTCCTCCTTTGTTCTCACTGCTGGCAGAAATCACTGGACACCTTCTCATAGAAGTGAAACTCCACATTTAGCAATTTTTTTTTTTCTCAATGACAGTTTTTGTTTTAATATATACTTCTTATGTGAAACAGTGAGTAAATATTGAAACTTAACGGGAAAAAAATTAAAAGGTACATTTATTTATTGTTTTTAAATGTATATGTGGTATAAATTTATGTAACTATGTGACACAATAAGGAGTGGTTAGCAAAAGTCAAAAGTTTCACCTTTGTATTATATATAGATATAGATATAGATATAGATATAGATATAGATATAGATTAATTTATATAGCCATGAGGTGTAATAAGGAGCGGTTAATAAAAGGTCAAAAAAGGTACCTATTGACCGAAAAGGTGCCTATTGGCCGAAGAGGGGCCTATTGGATGAAAATGTGCCTATTAACCGAAAAGGTGCTTATTGAAAAATGAAAAGTCACAACTGTTCATGTTTTTTAATGTATATGTGGCATTAATTTATGTAGTCACGTGGTGCAATGAGGAGTGGTCAACAAAAAATCAAATATTTCTGCTATTAGTTATTACTAGTCGCTAAACTATACAATGCACAAGAAAGCTATTGAAAAATAGATTAATCTTTCTTTTATTCTATTAAATGTCATATATATATTGCTAAGTGTGTTTAGGTCTAATGATAAAAAGCAATCATTGTGTAGCAAACACTATAAATCAACATTATATTGAAATTAAAAAATAAAAAATAAAAAGAACAAAAGAGATATAACATCATTTTGAGTTGTAAATCTGTAGTTTTATAATATTTTAAACTTTTTTTAATGGTATAATGTGCTTGGCTTCAAGGGTATGTGTAAAACATAATGTATTTGTGTCATAAAAGCAAGCACCTCTCATAGCAAAATGTGAAAAAAACCCAGAAATTTTTTTTGGAGGGGGGGGGGGGGGGGGCGGGCGGGTGGCAAAAGCCTGTTGGGGAATGAGTCATGGGCAACCTTGTAATCATTGTGGATTTGAAAATCATTTTCCCTTCTTGGCCTATGTTTGCTCTACTGCCTTTCTCTTCTTATCTAATAACCCATACAGCAAGCCAAAAAAAAAAAAAAAAACCAAAACAAAACAGAATATGAAACTGAAAATCATGACAGAAAAGGAACAAAACCCAGAAACTGAAAATTCCTAATAACAATTCAGGAAGAATTTGATCTTCTAGGTTGTTTCCCTGATTTCAACGAAATCCCTAAATTGACAGCAAACCTAATTCAATGTTGTACTGCTACTACACCAAACACCTCTTTTGATGCGTACTTAGAAGTGTAACATCCCATAAAAAGCACGTGCCCAATTGACATTTGGCGACAAAAGCAAACAGCCTCCAAAAAATCTGCAACTACTTCACACTCATGGCTTCAGTATTCTTGGAACCAAATGTTTACTAATCATCAGGTCTTGTATGGAAAATTGTTGCACACCCCGAATATTTTTATTCATCTGATTCCAATTTCCACAATTACAACAATAGGCCATTGAAAAGAAAAAAAAAAAAATAGCAACAATAACTACAAAAGCTAACATAGTGATGTTTAAGGGAACATCTCAATAAGCAGAATTCAAATCAAGCTAAAATCATTATATAAATCAATGCTTTAACAATGAATGTCCTCCCATGTCCTCCCATTACCACGATTGCTCAATGCCAGAGAATTGGGATTTACCAAGATTCCTTCTTGCATAACCTCAAGCCATTTTTGAATTCCAAGATGTTCCAATTTTCTTTCTTTTTTTATTTTTTTTTATTTTTATAAGTAAGAAGAGAATATTATTAATAAAAGAATAGCAAGAGAAACAAAGAGTTCACTGTAGTGAACAAAGGAAAGAAAGGAACAAAAAGACAGAAGCAGCCCCTAATCTATTCTAATAGATGAAAGAAAATATAAAAGGGTAGAACAATTCGAAAAACCCCAACATCGAGACCAATCAAAGAGGGTCCATGGGCAGAACTCTAATAACTGAACCACAGTTTTTCCCTCATCCTCAAAAGACTGTTGATTCCGTTCAATCCAAATAGCCCACATTAAACAGCCTGGAACCAAATCCCAAATATCAGTGCTATGCTTCCCAAGCTAATGATACCAACAAAATAATAAGTCTACAACTGAACCTGGCATGACCCATTCGATCCCAAACAACCGAAGCATATACATCCTCGGACAAAAAAGTTACAGGTGATCCACAGATTTCGCATTGCAGCAGTACAAACAACAACAATTCACCAAAGGGCGACCACGAAGCATAAGGTTATCCAAAGTAAGAATCTGACCATGGGCTGTTGTCCATATGAAAAAGGCCACTCTTTTAGGAACCTTAACTTTCCAAATTCCCTTCCAAGGGAAAGCGGAAGGAGCTGCATTTCGAATCTTATGATAAAAAGACTGAGTATCAAACTTCCCATTGCCATTAAGATCCCAACAAAGTCTATCACACGCTCCATCCCTAGGAATTCGAGTTTGGATGAAATGAAGAAGGGAGTAGGAAGCTGCCAACTCCCAATCATTGAATTCCCTATGAAATCTTTAACTCCACGCCTTGTCATTATCACCTACTGGAGGGTTTAACACATCAGAAATACAAGCCTCCTTATTAGTTGAACACAAAAATAACTATGGATAGAGAAGTTTAAGAGGAACATCCCCAGTCCACTTATCATGCCAAAAAAGAATACGAGAACCATCTCCCACCACAAAAGAGAAATGCTTAGCGAAAGTTTCCCACCCTTCACTAATATTTCGCCATAACCCACAACCATGAGCCCTACTACAAGCTATAGTGCACCGACCCCCTTTTCCCTCCCCATATTTCATGGCAATGACCCTTTGCCACAGATGCGAGGTTTCATGGCCATATCTCAAAAGCCATTTCCCTAAATGGGCCTGGTTAAAAGGCGCCAACTTCTGAATTTCTAAGCCACCCAACACACGTGGTAAGCAAACCTTTTCCTAAGCCGCCAATGGATTTGAAACACCTAACAAATGAACCCCACAAGAAGTTCCTTTGAATGCGTTCCAATCTAGTCGCCACAGCTTTAGGGATAGTAAAAAGGGAAAGGTAATAAGTTAAAAGGCTTGAAAGGGTACTCTTCAGCAAGGTGAGTCTACCACCCTTTGACAAATAAAGCCGCTACCAGCCAGAAAGCTTTTGTTCCATCCTCTCAAGGATCAGATTCCAAATAGAGGCTATTTTGTACAAAGTTCCCAATGGCATACCCAAGTAAATCATAGGCAAACTACCCACCCTGCACTGAAGGATATTAGCCAAAGACTGAATGTTACGCACCTCCCTAATAGGGACAATTTCACTTTTCCCCACATTAACCTTCAAACCAGGAAAAACTTGAAAACAAGTCAAAACCAACCTAATAGAAAGAATCTGCTCTCTAGAAGCATCACAAAAAATAATGGTATTATCAGCAAATAAAAGGTGAGAAACATAGATACCAATAGAATTAATAGGACCCACATGAAAACCTTGAATGAAACTACCTTCCTCAGTTTTCTTCAGGATATGACTTAAAACCTCCATGATCATAAGAAAGAGAAGGGGAGACAAATGATCATCTTGTCTGAGACCTCTAGAGCTACCAAAGAAACTAGCAGGAGATTCATTAAGCAGAATTAAGATGCGAGCGAACGGTAGAGACACAAGTCCTATTAAAACAAAATTAAAAATCTTTTGCTAAAATCCACATCATAGCAGTAAAACACAAAAAAGTCATTCTATCCACTACAGTGACAATTTGTGAATGCAGTATTATACAAAATATGAATGGTTTTGGTTCATGGGCAACTCAATAGCCTAAGAGATGTGCCTAATGAGGGAAACATGTAAAAAAGAATGCATTATCGGGTCTAATGTTATTTGCCTTAGTCAAATAGTTCGATAGTCGATAGATTCATAATTTCTCTACAACTAAAAGTAATGGCTTATAGATATTTATCATGACCAACTCTAGAATGTGACAGAGACTAATTTTACAACAAAAGGCTTGCATTTTTTCTCAGCGTCAAAACCAAGGTTATTGTTTCAAATTTGTTGTACATTAGTATAACACCATGGTATCATCCAAACTCATTCAAGCCTCTAACAGGTGGATTTGACACAACTTAAGAGAAGTGTTCAATTGGTGAATGGTGATATCCTATTTGATTTCTATGAAGGCTCTATAAAGTTAGAGGGAGCACTAAACATCATATACTTGTGTTAATTAAAAGCAAGCACTTCTCATAGTGTGAAAATACCAGCAATTTTTTTTCCGGGGAAATACCTGTTGGGGAATGAGTCTTGGGAAACCTTGTAATCATTGTGGATTTGAAAAATCTTATCCCATCTTGGCTTGTGTTTGCTCCACTACTGTCTCTTCTTCTCTAATAACCTACATAGCAAGCTAGAAAAATAAAAATAGAAAACAAAATAAAACAGACCATGAAACTGAAATTCAAGAAACCAAAGGAACAAAACCCAGAAACTAAAAAATCCTAATAACAATTCAGGCAGAATTTGATCATCTAGGTTGTTTCCCTAAATTGATAGCAAACCTAATTGAAGACTATAGGATAAGTGATTAATTGAAGACAATAGGATAAGAGATTAGTTGAAAATTACTGAGAAAGAATGGTCTTAATTATATCAAGGCTGGGTCGGACATCGAAAAGATAGCACCCATGGTCGTGCCCTAGCACCTATGAAGTACGGGTGCGTTTCCAGATTGGGGTGTGGGTGCGGAACTAAGCAATTTTTGAAAAAATAGGGTGCGGGTGTGGCGGGGTGCGGTGATTAAAAAATTATTAAAAGTATTTTTATTTATATATTGCTAAGCATGCTTTTTTATATAATAATAATAGAAAACTCATATAATAATAGTAATAATTAAAAAAAAAAGAAAAGATAGTCATAAGTATACAAAAGTTTTTGACACTTGAATTATTGATAGATGTATTAAAATAGATGAGGCTTCTCATAAATAAATAAATAATAAAAAAAAGATGTGGCTTAGTGGCTCATGTATTTGGTCAGCTCAAAAACAAAATAAATGATATATGTGGTAGATATTAAAATAGGTGTAGCTTCCCATTAAAAAAGAAAAAAGAAAAAAAGGAAAGATGTGGCTCATGTGTTGGTCAGGCACAAGCAAACAACATAAAACCTTCACATGTTGGTCAGGCGCAAACAAACAACATAAAACCTTTTAAGAAACAGAACAAAGGCATTAGCAAAATAGAATGATACGAGAGGAGTGGAGCTGGAGGCGTGATAGGACAAAGCCTTTTCTCAAAAAAAAAGAGGAGCTGAGCTGATAGGCGTGACGAGAGTGAGAGGAGTTGAGCGCATAGGTATCAAACAATGCATTTTGCACTTTTTTTTTTTTTTTTTTTTTGAATTTTGGTCTGAATCAGCGCCAGTACTGATTGATACGGATCGAATCAGCGCGAATCGGGCCGAGTCAGGACCGAATCGGGTCGAGTCGGCGCGTGTCGAGAAAAAAAAAAAAATAGACGTGGCATCGACGTGCGGGCATCGGCGTCGCTTGCCGCACCCCGCGTCGGGCCATGTCGGACGTAGGTGCAGCACCCATTTTGCCGCGTCGGTGTTTCATAGCCTAGCACCATCCTCAAGTTTTCAAGAAAATAAAACTTACCGACAACTGTGTGGAATCGGAAGATGGAAGGAGATCGGTCTGACAGTAGTGAAAAGGCCTCCCTCAGATCTCTTTCTCCAACTCTCTCTGCATCTTATTAGATTTCTATTTCTATGTCTCGCGGTCACAGATGCTCTCTAATCTCTATTGATTTATGTTTGTTTATGTCTCTTTCTCTGGCATTCCTTTTAAATATATATTCTATGCCAAACGGTTAGTAGACAGTGAAACTTGATAAGCATAACAAAAAGATACAATTGTTAGTGTTTTTAATCATAGATGTGGCAGTAATTTATGTGGCCACGTGGCGCAATGAGGCATGGTTAACAAAATGTCAAATGTTTCGACTATTAGTTATTATATATATCTATATATATAATTCTATAGTTGGGGAAAATCCCGTAAAAGAGTTAAGAAAGAAAGAAAAGACTTTCTTATAGTAAAGTAAGAAATTGTATCAAAGGAGATGGTAAGGAGTTTATTTGGGGGGGGGGGGGGGTTCTTTTGTGTCATGGTAATTGTTTAATTGGGACTATTGGTGGAATCCTCATAATGTTGGATGAACGAGTGGTTGAAAAAATAGACTGCTCAGCGAGGAACCTTTCAGTATCTCTTATTTTGGAATGTGGATGATAGTTTTGAACTGGGGTGTTCTGGTGTCTTTGGACCAAATGATGATGTTAGAGCTTAGGTTTATGGGAAGAGTTGTAAGTAGTTAAACGGAGATGAGAAGCTCCTTGGTGTGCAAGGGGGACTTCAATGTCATGAGATTTCCAAAAGAAAGATGAAGTTATCAGAATTTTTTGCAGGCAATGCAGAGGTTCTCAGGCTTTATCACAGAGCTTGAATTGTCGTTCCACTAGAAGGGGGTTCTTTAAATGGGTTGAGAATCAAGATCAACCCTCACTCTCCCACATTGGGCATTTTTAGCGTTGATGGAGGAGCACATCCCAAATGTAGTCCAGCTGTTGATATCAAGATATGTTTTAGACCTGCACCCAATTTGTGGGGGCTTGTGAAGTAATAAAAGTCCATTCAGATTTGAGAACACTTGGCTCAATGTATCAAATTTCTTTGACAAAGTGAAGGAGTGGTGAGAAAGCTGTAGTGGGAAGGGCTCCACTAGTTCCACCCCCCCCCCCCCCCCCCCAAGTGCATCTTTTCTGGCCAAGAAACTCCGTAAGCCAAAAGGTGATTTAGAAAAGTGGAATAATGAGGTTTTTGAAGGAGGATGGGTTTGGTTTAGATGATGAAGACTGTAGTGAGATGCATCGAAGAGAAACTAAAAGAGATTGCCCTGATGGAAGAAACAAGATGGAGACAAAAATCTATAGCACTCTGGTTGGAAAAATGGGATGGTAATACAAATTCTTTTATATATTGGTAATGTATGTGGATGGAACATTGTTAATTCCAGGAGAATGAGGTTAAGGATGGGATAATTTTTTTTGATAAGTGATTTTATAAGGAACTTGTTGACTGGCACCCAAGGGTAGAAGACATTGAGTTGGCAACACTTAAAGAGGAGGATGACAAGTGGCTTAGGAGTATGTTTGAGGAATAGGAAGTATTTTTAGCTGTCAAAACTATGAATGAGGGTACAAGGCTCTTGGTCTGGTTTTGCCAATGTCTTTCTCCCAAAGATGTTGGGTAGTGGTCAAAGAAGATTTGATGAAATTTCCTTAGGAATATCTTGTAGAGGGAATCGTTGAGAGAAGCCTAAATGCATCATTCATGGCTCTAATTCTGAGAGGGCAGGCGAATTGAATATTAGTGATTTATAATGTTCAAGTTTGGTGGGAAGCATTTACAAAACTTTAGCAAAGGTGCTGACTAATAGATTGAGGAGAGTAATGGGCAAGCTGGAATCTGAATCACAAAACACTTTTGTGGAGGGGGGTGTTTAGACTTTGTGTTGATAGCAAATGAATGTCTAGATAACAGTGTTTGTCATAAGATTCTAGGAATAATTACAAATTTGACATTGGGTAGGTATATGACCGTGTAAATAGGCCAGCCTTTGTTATATATAGAAAAAAATATGAGTTAGGGAGAAATGGAGAGTGGGGCTATGCTAGGGGTGGAAGAGCTAGCAGTGGTAATGCAGGAGCATAACCAAAGGTTATTTCAATATTTCATTTTAAATTTTCAGTGGATAATTTCATATTGTAACGTAGTTATTTGTTTAGTTTGGATTGGTACTTGAGTTTGTTTAGGATTAGTTGTTTATCATTATCATTTGTTTAGGATTATCGAATTCATATTTGAGATTGTTTAGGATTATCAGATTAGTATTTGAGATTGTTTAGGAGAGTTTATTCTTATTATTGTGTTTTCTAGAAGTTGCATATAAAGCTCCAGATGATTTTTCTTGTATTTATAGACTATGATTATTATTATTCGGAGTATTTGCAAAAGTTGCATTGTGTTTGTTTGGTGGTGAATCCAAACACCTCAGGTGGGAAGCCTAAGTTGTCCTACATCAACTTGGTATCAGAGCTCAATTTGATCTATCAAAATTTCAGTAACCCAAAATCTATGCCGCATTGGCGTTCGATGAGGGTTGCGGATTCGCATCAACTCACGCCGATTCAGCTCCGATGTGCGCTGATTCACACCGAATTGGATCATATTGGCAAAATATCGGTGTGTTTTGGCCGGTAAAAAAAAAAAAAAAAACTTAAACTGAAAATACCTGTGCAAATAGCTACCTTCGCCGTCACAATTTCACCGGCCTTAAGTAACCCCTTTCTTCTTCTTCTTCGTTGCTTCTTGTCTTCTTCCTTTTTTTTGGCTTGGGCCGCTGTTTCTTTTTTTCTTTTTTTTTTTGATGAGCACTGTTTCTTTTTTGATCAGTTTTGCTAAATGCCTTTACATAAAAGGCTTTGTTTTTTTTTTTTTGTGCCCGACCAACACATGAGCCACATGGCCCACATCTTCCCTTTTTCTTTTTCTTTTTTTAATGGGAAGCTACACCTATTTTATTACCTGCCACATGTTTCCTTTAGGCTAACTAAATACGTGAGCCACTAAGCCACATATTTATTTATTTATGGGAAGCCTCATCTATTTTAATACCTCTGTCAATAATTCAAGTGTCGAAAATTTTTGTGCACTTATGACTATCTATTTATTTTATAATTATGAGTTTTCTATTATTATTATATAATAAAGTATGCTGAGCAATATATAAAATATATAAATAAAAACATTTTTTAATCGCCGCACCCTGCTGCACCCGCACCTGCACCTGCACCCTATTTTTTCAAAAATTGCCGAGTCCCACACTCGCACCCGTACCCGAATCTGAAAATGCACTCGTGCTTCATAGCCCAAAATCTGTCGTTCTTTCAACCACTGTCAATCCAACATCACTGTGAACTCCTTTCAAGCCAAACAAGGAACATCCAGCCACTTTGATCAACTCTACAGCCCAACCAGCAGTACAACCCCCGATCATCAACACTCCAAGCATGTCTCACAAGATCTTTGCAATTACCACCAATCAACCCATCTCTGCTCAGAAACAAAGAACCCAAATTCTACCACAAAACCTGTAATCCCACCATTCTTTCCAATGCAAGGCTTTGAAACTTAGAACCCTATTCCCTTCAAAATAATATCAATAACCCTTCACAGCAACTCTCACACCCCTAACCCATTTCCGATCTGACCCATACAAAACCACAGATTCAGATATACAAAACCCACACTGCCAGGTACGAAATACAAGAAGCCATCACTGATCTCTCCATTCCGCTACTCGCAAGCGCCAATCTCAACCTTTGAGCGTTGACGATAGCCATCGCCCATGAGTCCATGCCGCCTCTTCTCCAACGAATCCAGTGCCACCCTCCATGATATTTTTTCTCTGTGTTACTTGTTTAGTTTCCTCTGAACCCTTAGTTTCTTTTAGCTTAATTTTCTGTCTCTAGTGTTTTAAGCTGTAGTTGTTCTTGAATATTGTTATTAAAAAAAAAAAAAAAGTCAAAAGCAGAACGTTCCAGCAGATTTGTGAGGAGTCCATAGTCCACCTCTTTTGCTTCAGCCAAGTGACCCATGTCCAGGGCAGCACCAGGTCACTAAACCAGCCCAATCAAGGTCCAACACTTATTGCTTCATGTCCACTAAATGTTCATTTCAAATTGTTGAAAATCTATTCCTGTGAATCATGGTAGTCTTAGAAGCGCCAATGTTTGATGGATGTCCAAATCCATGGACCCTCATCAATTGGCTAGATGAGATGGATCAATTCTTTGATCAAATATGTCTGCCAGGTGCTAATAAGGTTAGGTTTGCCAAGTTGAAATTGAGAAGCAGAGCTAGAGACTTTTGGCATAGTATCGAGAATCATCGCAAAGGAGCAAGCCTGCCATAATTGATTGGAATGAAATGAAACAAATACTTAGAGAGAAATATGTTCCCCAATGCTATCAAGAGAATTGTTACCTTAGTCCTCTCATGGGAATTTTCTACACCACAGAGGCAGTAAGAAAACATCTCATCCTTCCTTCAAGAATTCACCGCCGTAGCTCAAGACTTGAGAAAAAAAATAAAGGTTTGGCTAGACTCTTCTACTCAAAAAAAGGTTGCTCATGTTCCACCAAAGACTAATGTTGAAATAGAAGTACAAGTGCCAATAGATGATGTTTCAACATTCATGCAGCAAGAAGAACTTGTTATAGAGTCTACACAAGAAGAGAAATGTCAACAAGTGAGCAAAGATTTAGAGGGTGCACTTGATGTGGAAGTTGATTTTGATGAAAGTTCTACTGTTAAGCCCTTCGTGGTCCATGAAGTTGATGAAGTCCAAAAGGTTGATACTATGGTTCAAGATAAGATTGTGCCTGTCCAACACATTGATTTTGTGTTTCCAGAGGAGTTCTATGGTGTTGTGAAATTGAAGGTTATTTTACTCTCAGTGCTTCCTAGGGTGAATTCTAATCTAAAGGAAGTTTTAAGCACCAAAGTCTTAATTCTTCATCGCTACAAAATTCGAGGTCGAGTTTTCTTAAAACCAAGGGAGTATAATGCAGGAGCATAACCAAAAGTTATTTCAATATTTCATTTTAGATTTTCGGTGGATAATTTCAGATTATAACGTAGTTATTTGTTTAGTTTGGATTGGTATCTGAGTTTGATTATGATTAATTGTTTATCATTATCATTTGTTTAGGATTAACGGATTCGTATTTGAGATTGTTTAGGATTATTAGATTAGTATTTGAGATTGTTTCGGATTTGTTTAGGAGAGTTTATCCTTATCATTGTGATTCGATTGTATATAAAGCTCCAGATGATTTCTTTTGTACTTATAGACCATGATTATTGTTATTCAGAGTATTTGCAGAAATTGCATTGTGTTTGTTTGGTGGTGAATCCAAACACTTTAGGTGGGAAGCCTAAGGCCTAATCTAGGTGGGAAGCCTAAGTTGTCCTACATCAAGTGGTGGCTTTGGGGTGTAAGGTAAGTTTTGTACATATTATCTATTTGGCTTACCATGAGTCTACTTTTAAGGTTTGTTCTATCATGTGGAATGTTATTTTAGAAAGGATAAAAAAGAGAATTGATAGGATGGAAGAAACTATACCTTTCTAAAGGGGGTTCACTCTTACCAATCTATTTCATCTCTCATTTTACTATTTTGGTCAATTTGGCTAGATACAAAGGGAGTTATACAGGGATTACTCGGGAAGGCGAAAACTCATTTAGTAGATCGGAAGACTGCTTGTGTGCCATTATGCACAAGAGGGTTAGGTATCAAAAAATGAGTATCTTTTAACCATGAATTTTTTGGGAAGGAGTAATGGAGATGCATCAAGGACCATTGTTGGACACATCGATTTTGATAAACAAAATTGAGTTTAAAATTTTCCATAACTTCGTGGTGATTTCAAAGCAGCTCTAGGTGGTGAAACCTGGGGTTTGGTCCTCTTACCACTCTTTTTTTCCCCCTGTACAAATCCTTAGCAACCTGATGCGGAATCAAAGATTTATCAAGAGGATGATCATTTGTGGAACCAGTTGGTAGTATCATCTATGGAAATGGTCGGTGGCAGTAAATATGGGGTAGGAGAAGGAAGGTGGACTTCATATCTAAATCCCATAACTCATGGATGGAGATTTGGAAGGCAATCAAAGTAGAGTGAGATTCCTTTTCCATTTTCTTGGATTCATTTACTATGTTGGTCAATTTGGCTAGATACAAAGGGAGTTATACAGGGATTACTTGGGAAGGCGAAAACTCATTTAGTAGATCGGAAGATTGCTTGTGTGCCATTATGTACAAGAGGGTTAGGTATCAAAAAATGAGTATCTTTTAACCATGAATTTTTTGGGAAGGAGTAATGGAGATGCATCAACACTAGACGGTTGGATGATGGAGGATTAGTTGACACTGATTTAGGCCAGATTTATCTGATACCATTTTTCATTCTAAAAGTTATTTGATTTGGGCATATATCCCATTTGTTCTAATTGATTTTAAATTATTTCCTTATTTGAGGTAAGAATGGAAGACCTAGTTAAAGCTCCAAGGACCATTGTTGGACACATCGATTTTGATGAATGAAATTGAGTTTAAAATTTTCCATAACTTCGTGGTGATTCCAAGCAGCTCTAGGTGGTGAAGCCCGGGGTTTAGTCCTCTTACCACTCTTTTTTTCCCCCTGTACAAATCCTTAGCAATCTGATGCGGAATCAAAGATTTATCAAGTAGATGATCATTTGTGGAACCAGTTGGTAGTATCATCTATGGAAATGGTTGGTGGCAGTAAATATGGGGTAGGAGAAGGAGGGTGGACTTCATATCTAAATCCCATAACTCATGGATGGAGATTTGGAAGGCAATCAAAGTAGAGTGAGATTCCTTTTCCAATTTTTTTGGATTTGTCTTTGGGGATAGTAGAAGAGTTACATTTTGGCTTTGATGTTTGGTGTGATGATTTTGACTTAGCATCTTTATTTCCAAAGCTTTTCCAGCTAGCTGCAAATAAAGATGCTAAGGTGTTTAACTATATGGAGGTCATCAAAGGAGTTCTAAATTGAAATTCATCTTTGTTAGGGCAGATCAAGATTGGGAATTGAATATGATAAATAGCTTTGAGTTCGTTTGGTGTGTTCAGCCTGGGTTTGTGTGAGAATATAGAGCATAAGGTGTATTGAACTTTATATAGAAATGGTTATTTTACTGTACAATTGTACTATGAGGCATCCGCTTAAGGAATGATGGCTAAATCATATTTTCCTTGGAAGGCAATGTGGAGAGTGAAGGTAGCTATGAAGGTGGTTTTCTTTGTGTGATTGCATGTTTGGGGAAAATTCTCATGGTAGACAATCTTATTAAAAGGGGTTTTATGACTATTGTGGATTGGTGTAGTACGTGTAATTAAATGGAAGATTGTATGGATCATTTGCCTCTGCATTGTCCAATTGCTGTGGAACTATGGGCTTTCATATTTGCTGATTTTGGAGTAAAATGGGTTATTCCTAAATTGGTGCGAGGAATACTTCAATGCTGGGGGTGGAGACCCAGTTCATTCAGGATGAGAATATGGAATATTGTTCCATCTTGTTCTATGGTTTCAGTAGAGATTAAAGTCCTACTTTGCTGAGGCTCTTTTCTACTTGGATGTCTTTGAATGTGTGTTTTTTTTAGTTGCATTGTACTTTTGACATTTTAGGGGAATTTCTTAGTATATAACCAATGTACTTGATTTTAGTTCCCTCTCTATCATTTCTATAACTTTTATCAGAACAAGTTCTTTTACTTGTTCAAAAAAATTATATATATATATATATATAGAGAGAGAGAGAGAGAGAGAGAGAGAGAGAGCATAAAACAAGTATGAGATTGCAACTTTGACAATTTATGATATATTTTCCTTTTTCTGTTCAAGAAAAATGAAACTGTAAAAAACAGCTTATTTGCAGAGTTTTTTGTATTTTTGAAGACACATTTTCTTTCTTTTGTTGATTTTTTAGATGTAGAGTCCTTTTGGGAATAGCTTCTTTAGCTGAAACTGAAAACTTTTTACTGAAAGTACTATAGATAAAGTTAAAAAGTATCCGAAATAGTATAGTGAGACCATAAATACTACTAAAAAGTGCAATGGAACCTATATATAGTAGCAAAAATAAGCTGAATAGTAGCAAAAATAAGCTAATAGTAAATAAAGCTGGCTTTTTAAGCCAATGCCAAATACTACCTACTTAAGTTTTAGAGTGTAATGATTCTTTAGGTGACTAAATTGTGTAAACCTTTATACTCATGTTCTCAATTCAGTAAATTTTTTGTTACTTAACCAAAGATAAAAGCGTATTTTTGTGAGCGCATTTCTCAGTTTTATTTCCTGAAAACAAAACCAGACAGGGCCAAATGGCCATTGTTGTTTTCTTCATTTTCTTAATCTTACCCCCAGGTTTGTAGAGGTAGTCACAGAAGGAAAATGGTTGGAACATAGACGCTATCCTTGGAAGAATATAGTACTTTCAGGGAGGATGAAATTCCTTATGTCAGGTTGTTTGTGATTCAAATAGTTAGTTCAGTAATGATGTTAAGGGATACATGTTCTTTATTTTTGGGTGCTGTTTGCAGATGAAAGTGTAAACTAATTTATTTTGCCAGCTTTAAACTAAACAAGCTGATTTTTGGAAGTACTATTTGAAATAGTTCCAGAGCACTTAACATAATTCCAGAGTCTAAGATTAACGTGTACATCTCTGTGTCATCCCCTTCAAGTTTGGAAAGCAATTGTGAATATTTTTTCATTGCAGGGGAGGAATATCATTGTGAAGCTTGCCGATTCCCACAAGGGAAAATCCCTGCAGACACAGTTAACCACAGCAGTGGTTCCAATGGCCTTACCAATGGCAGCTGGATACCCTCAGCCTGGAAATGCACACGTGAGCACCACTCCTGTTGCCTATTCTTACCCTCAAACTGTAGCATCATACCCTGTTTCTTCTTACCCTAGTCCTCCTACTGCACCTGCTCCATACCAGGCACAACCACAAATTTCCTATGCACCAGTCACCTTAAAGAAAGAATCCCTTGGACTCCCATCAACACCAATGGGAATTGGCGGGTACCCATATTACCTCTCCAAACAATAACTGTGAGTCAACCGTAAAGATAGTGATATGTAACCTCATTCTTTATTCTCTTTCTTTATTGCTCTGATCTCAACTGCTACTACAATGGTAATTCCATTTTTCACTTACTCTATTGTATGTCATGGTTCTGCAGGTTGTCACCTGGTTTGGTGCGTCTGGAAATTATTTGGTTGGATTAGGTGATGGGAATTCGTTGATGGTATGAAATCTAATGTTTGGATATTTGTTTCTTGTAAGTTTAGCCAAGAATAATGTAATGCAGTTCATTTACAATGGTAGGGATAGATGGATAGTTTCTACTAATTCTGTAGTTCATATGAAGTTTTCTCTTTTTTTAAATCTGAAGCTGAGTAATGATTATGTTCTTAATATTGGTTTCTCCTCCTAGTCCATTAAGCTTTCCTACTAGAGCTATTATGAATGCCTTTTTTTTATCCTTAATGTAAATACAGAAAAGCATCAGTTGAGGATGAGATTGACGATATAGAAGCATATTTGCATTAATGTAGTCCTTGGTGCCTAGCATTGAATGATCATCGCATTACTGTTTTGCTTGCTGGGCAGCCATCTGAACAAATTTGTACTTGTGTTTTGAAAGCCTTTTTGAGTGAGTAGAAGCATTGGAAATTGTTTATTGCTTGATCGAGACATTGATTGGAAATGAAGGAAAATGTATGAAAATAATGTATGGATTGGGGCGGTTGACAGTACATAAGGGATTGGGATGGAATGGAAAGAAAATGATTGAAAAATGAAGTTGGTCATTTATTTCACCAAAGTGCATTTTGATCCCTAAAGTTTGGGATTGTTTTCATTTTGGTCCCCTAAGTTTGATATTTTTCATTTTAGTCCATTATGTTTTATTTCATTTTCAAAATGGTATTTCTATCTATTTCTGTTATTGATCTGGCTCTTAAGATGAAGGGGGGGTGGGGGTGGGGGTTGGTTGGGTGTGTTTGGAATATTCTAAAAATGAAATCATAGTTGGTGAACCAAAATGAAAATCTCAAACTTGAAGGACTAAAATGAAACAATCCCAAACTTTAAGCATTAACGGTGTGGGGGCCTTTCTTGTATTGTTAGGCCTTAACTTCTGTTGTACTGTGACTCGATGGTCTGGAGTAAGAGAGTTGAGACTAGCCTTGCTAGGACTGTGCTTTAGGCCAGCTTGTGCACAAGTCATGCGTACCTGATGTAGACGCATCCTGTCGTAAGTACTGTGGGTTGGACGCAAGGTGTGGTCACAGCAAGAGTGACTGTTGCAAATATTACGACAGGAATATACTGCAGTAGGATAAGTATAATAATAAAATGTGCTAAATAAAGCTAACACCATGAATAAAGTTAACAGAGTTATAGCAGAAATAACACTAAAGCACGAAGGAAAAAAGAAAAAAGAAAAAAAAAAAAAAAAAAAGAGGCTAAGCTAGTTAGTAGAAACGAACCCAAGAAGAGAACCAAACTCCAATGCAGGCAACCTCAACACCAGCTTTTTCCATAGAAGTTACTCGTTCTGGAGAAAGGGCCTAAGTGGTTTGAGCTTTAATTTACAACATTCAGAGAGTGGGAATGTTGAGAGGGAGAGAAAAGGTAGTCTATTGATGCATGCTTCTATTCATATTATATTACTTTCTCTCTGGATTTTTTTTCCTTGGTCTTTTTATCTTTTCTTTTTCTCTTCGTGTTCTTTTTTTTTTTTTTTTCCTATTCTTTTTTACCTCTTGCTTCTTGCCTTCCTCCCCTTCCCCCTCTCTATTGTTCATGACTACCCCCTTTTATATCGTCTGCCATTATAGAATTACCCATTTTGTCCCTCAACCGTTTTTTGGCTTCTTGTGGGCATCTCTCTAGGATTACGCACTAACTTGTTGGTTTTGCTGTGTGTACTGGTTTATGCTTATCCTTTGTGGCATAAAAGATATGTGGGCTTTTAGGCTTGCGTTTTCTTCCTTTTATCCTTTCTTGGGTTAGGTATTGTCCAAGCGAAGGTCTTTGCCTCCACAGCCTGCCGGGCCCACATTTTGTCTTTCTTCTTCATGGCCGTGGGCCTTTTAGCCATTTATCCTGCCACACTGCTTCATTGTGTTTGCTACCTCTCTGTTTGGGCATCCTTGACTGCCTTGCCTTGCTTTTACTTCTTATTACCCCAGTGGGCTTATTGGCTAGTGTTCCTGCCATTTCTGCCCATTGACCCATTAACTCTCTCTTTTGGGTTTCCTTGGCCCATTTTTTGCATCTTACCTCTTATCACTCTTATGGGTTTGTTGGCCATCATTCCTGTCATGTGAGCCCATTGAGTTTATCACTTTTATTCCTTAGGTTTTCCTGATCCATTTACTTCTTTTTTACCTCTTATTGCTCTTATGGGTTTATTGCCATCATTCCTGCCATGTCAACCCATTGAGCTTACCACGTTATTCCTTGGGCTTTATCGGTTCATTTATTTCTTCTTTACCTCTTATTGTCCTCATAGGCTTACCACTTCATTCCTTTGGCTTCCTCGGCCCACTTACCATTTTTTTTTTTTTTTACCTCTTGTTACTTTCATGGGCTTGCTGACGATCATTCCTGCCATGTCAGCCCACTGGGCTTATTAGCTCTTTTTTTTTTTCCCCCTCGTCTTCCTCTCATTTTCCTTATTGTTGAGTTTCTTCTGCTATTAGGCCTTTTATTAGAAATGGGCATCAACAAACGGTGTAATCAAAGGCAATGTATAAAATTCTAGACATAGGAAAAAGGCGAGGCCATTTTGATACAATTTAGGATGGATTTAAGTAATTACCCTACATGTGAATTGCGTTGCTCACAACCTTGCTAAATATGTTAGCGGTTTATCGGTGTGAATGAAAAATGTTCCTTCACATCTTAGTGTTGTACTTTTATCCGATCTGGTTGTTCTTGATTAATAAAATTACAAATTTCTTCTAAAAATTAAAAACCTATATGTGCTCTCATTGGTGTTAGGTTTATATATATATATATATATATATATATATATATATAAAGGAAGTGGTGCCCTATGAGACATCTTGAAAATCTTATGGACTAAGAGTATGCTGGAAGAAACTTAAAATCTCCGTAACATGTATTTTTGGTATGTCTTTCAAGTCCATTGAATCCACAACATGTGTGTTCCCAAAGGGACTTTGAATGTTAAGTTTAACTGTGTCCTTCTTTTGGGAGGGAAGGGGTGAATTTGATTTTTGTAAAAATGTCAAAATGGAAAAACAGCACCTAGAGTCTTAGTTTTTCATTATAGTTCCCCAAGGTTTTTTTACACATAAAATTGATCATTGAGACTAACTTTCATTAATTCTTGTGGATGGAAGAATCATGTACCCATTACGAAACTACATTAAGAAGGCTCATTAATTAATTTACATCATTAGTCATGGGATTTTTCCGTTTATAAGAGTTAACTAAAGTTACACCCAACGATCAATTTGGTGGATATAAAACCTCATGAAATTATTAAAAAAAAAAAAAAATCGAAACTTGTGGGATGTTTTTGCAATTAACACAAACTCCAGTCTATGAAGCAAAGCATTAAGGACTTGTTTGGTAGGAGTGTTTGAATATTGTTGTTCAAAATAATGTGATTTGTGGCTTAAAAAGTTGTGAAAATATGTATTTAAATCCCTTAAACCCTCAAATTTTCAGTCTCTTTGAAATTGGAAGGAATGTGAGAGAATAAAATTAGACTTAATGAATTTTTTACTATAACTCCTAAAATACCCCTATATATTCAACTCTTTATTTTAAAATATGGAATAGTAATATTGTCATAAAATAATTCTATTTCATTCCCTCTATATTACTTCCAAACATGATTACTTACATTCCATTCATTTTCATGCATTTCCATTCCTTTATTTTATGATATCCAATCAATGTTATCTAATTCCATTCCATTTTTTTTTTCATTCATTTTCCTTACTTAAATACATTCCATTCTATTCTTTTCCATTCCTTTATAATCATTCCATTCCATTTTCTTATGAACTCCCAAACAAAACCTAAGGCTTCTAGGAGTATCAATTATATTAGAAATTTGCCAGAAGTACCCCTCGTCTCAAAATGATAGAGATACTCACACAGTGGCGAAAATAGCCAAATAGCACCTTTTTGCAATCTATGTTGCAATCTACCATTGTTTCAGAAATATGTAGGGATCTACCACTTTTTGGGTACTTGAATTTGGCAAAATCGAGTTTTCCATGGTACTTGGGTTTATGGAACTTGAGTACCATGGAAAAATTTTCAAAATTTTTTAGAATATATTTTTTCAAAGAACTCAAGTTTTTGAAACTTGAGTCTCACTGCAAACTCAAGTTTCACAAACTTGAGTTTCAAAATAGTACTCAAGTTTTCACAAACTCGAGTTTCAAAATAGTGGTATATCCCTACTTATTTCAAAAACAGTGGTAAGTTACTAATTTTTTTGCTAACCAGTAGTAGTGGGCCATTTTCGCGGCCAAAATGGCCAAATACCACAATTTTCAGAAATTTGTAGTAAAAAAACATTGTTTCGGAACTAAATAGGGAAATATCACTTTTCTAAAACTCGAGTTCCTAATGGTACTTGAGTTTATGAAACTCAAGTTCCATGCAACACAGTACTCGAGAATACCAAGCTCGAGTACCTATTATAAATAAAATTATGTTAATGTTTATTTCCACGGTACTCGAGCTCACCAAGCTCGAGTACCTTATAACTTTTTTTTTTTTTTTTTTTTTTTTGGGATAATCGACAAATATACATAGACATAAACATAAACATAAGAAGCTTTTTTATGTTTTTATTTATTCAAATAGAAGCATGGTAGAATATAGATATTTTAATTTCAAAATATGAATTAATTTCTACATTAATTAAAATTGTTCATTGTTTTCTTATAAAAATTGTTCACTGTTTTTTTTATAAATATATGAATAATCGTACTCTGGTGCCAGGGACATAGCACTGTGTCAATTAAATATGATGCTCTATTCAAGAACACTGCAACTACCGCCCACATCTTCAAATCTCACTGTGACATTGGGAACATTTAAAATCTTGTTCATGTAGTGTTTTTCAGCCTGTATTGACATAACAAGTCCTAATAATTGAAATTATAATGCTTGGAACATGAAATGAGGTTATAAATGCACCACAATAATGATCTTATTTCTACCCCACTAACATACTTGCTCGTCTTGATCAAGAGAACAATCAAATGCAAAGGCAATTAGACCTTTTTCATGCAATCCAAAAAGATAGGAAGTATCTAAAGGGGAAGGCGCAAAAGTGAGCCATCAAGTCTATTAATGAAGTTACTGCGTTAGATGATAAAAGAGATATTTCAGATTTCTCAGATTCAAGTAATGATGATTTCCAAAATTTGTTACCTAAGGACATTAGATGTTGTTGTTAATGTCCACCATTGCTACACTGATGTTTGCAGTGCAGCATGTGTTGCTCAACGATTTGGTACGTTCTTTGATTTTCCATTGAGTTTACACAATTTTGTTCATTCAACGATTTTGAATTTTTCAAAAAATTCGGATGATCAATACATTAGTACATAGTTTTCCATTTAATTTTCACGATTTTGTACATTTAACGAATCCAAACTTTTTAACAAATTCAGACTATCTGTACATCTAATTTACACAATTTTATTTTGTACTTTCAAGATTTTATACATTTAATGAATAAATTTTGTTGTTTTACAAATTCGAACGATCTGTACATCTAATGTACACAATTTTCTCTTAAATTTTCACGATTTTGTACTTTTAAAGAAATTTGATAGGTCAAAAACGTATTGACCCCTAGTAATTAATTAATTGATTAATTAGCCAAATTTATTAATTAATCAAATTAATATGCAAAGCGCGTGGTAGCACAAACAAATCACTAATTAAATTAAGTGCAGCGGAAATTAAATTGACACGGTAATTTGTTTTCGAATGGGGAAAACTAACACTGGGAAAACCCCACCAGATGATTTTAAGGTCATCACTCCCTAGAAAATAGTAAACAATTTTTATGAGAAAACAATGAACAGTTTTAATTAATGTAGAAAACAGATTTTATAAATGCAGTTTTAACTTATGCAGTAAACAAATTTTATTAATGTGGAAATAGATTTTATCAATGCAGAAAAATAGATTCGGTTATTGTGAAATTCAAATATTAAAAAGCATTCAGATTTGGCGTTTAAATTTAGAAAACACGATTTTACTAGGTGTTTTATGAGAAAACAGTGAACAATTTTTTAAATAGTGAACAGAAAATAATTTACGCAGAAAAGAGAGTGAACAATTTTTTAAATAATGCTGAACAAAAAATAATTTTATGCAAAATCATAAAAATAGTTTATACAGAAAATAGTGAACAATTTTTATGAGAAAATAATGAACAGTTTTAATTAATATAGAAAACAGATTTTATGAATGCAGTAAGCAAATTCGAATATACAGTAAATATGATGTGCAGAGAGCAAAATTTATTAATGTAGAAATAGATTTTATCAATGTAGAAAATAGATTCGATTATTGTGAAATTCAAAATGCTAAAAAAACATTCAAATTTGGCGTTTAAATTTAGAAAACACGATTTTACTAGGTGTTTGATGAGAAAATAGTGAACAGTTTTTTAAATAGTGAATAGAAAATAATTTACGTAGAAAAGAGAGTGAACAATTTTTTAAATAATGTTGAACAGAAAATAATTTTATGCAAAATTGTAGAAATAGTTTATTAGAAAACTGTGAACAATTCTCATGAGAAAACAATAAATAATTTTAATTAATGCAGAAAATAGATATTATGAATGCAATAAGCAGATTCGAATATACAGTAAACATGATGTGCAGAGAAAATTTTTTATTAATGTAGAAATAGATTTTATCAATGCAGAAAAATAGATTTGATTATTATGAAATTCAAAATGCTGAAAAAGCATTCAGATTTGACATTTAAATTTAGAAAACATGATTTCACTAGGTGTTTCATGAGAAAACAGTAGACAATTTTTTAAATAGTGAATAGAGAATAATTTACGTAGAAAAGAGAGTTAACAATTTTTTAAATAATGATGAAAGAAAATAATTTTATGCAGAATGCTAGAAATAGTTTATGCAAAAAATAGTGAACAATTTTTATGAGAAAACAATGAACAATTTTAATTAATGTAGAATTTAATTCATATTTTGAAATTAAAATCTCTATATTTTACAATGCTTCTATTTAAATAAATAAAAACATAAAAAAGCTACTTATGTTTATGTTTATTTGTCAATTATCCACAAAAAAAAAAAAAAGTTATAAGGAACTCGAGTTTACTAAACTCGAGTTCCTTACAAGGTACTCGAGCTTCTTGAGCTTGAGTACCGTATAAATAAACATAACATAATTTTATTTATAATAGCTACTACATTCTTTTTTTTTGATCGCACAAATTCCAAATCAACAATGCTACAGTGGTGGAACTGATTAAGAACTCGAGTTTCATAAACTAGAGTACCAATTGAAACTCGAGTTTCTGAAACTTGAATTCTAAAAAAGTGGTATTTCTTTATTTAGTTCTGAAACAATATTTTTTTGCTACAAATTTTTAAAAATGGTGATATTCGGCCATTTTGGCCCTCACACGCTGGTCCCAGCCTCGCATACACATACACTCGTATTTGTTGAAAAACCCTTTCTGTGGTCTGGGGTTTAGCCAACGGCTCTGCAACCTAAGTTCCCTCCCTCCCATACATGGCTGCTGCTGATTCAGTACCAGCATTACAAGTGAACTTCGCAACCCAAAAACACTCGCGCTTGCATAGGCATGCCCATCAAAATCAACGGTAAGTATTTCAGTCCAAAGACTTAATATTTCATTGCTATTTTTACCTTCAAATTTGGCGTACTGGCTTCTCTGTTTATTCAAATCTCGGAAACTGGTCATGATCCATTTGGCAAAACTCAGAATACCTTCCATTCTCAAATGGGTTTCTTCAAATATTAGTGAAAACCACCTTGGATCATCAAAATGGACACTTTGGCAATCTCGAACTTTCCCCGTGGCCCAAAACCCTAGATATTCTTCAACAAAAAGAACTGTTCAAACTGAAAAATGTGAACTTTTGGATGAAACTTCATCTGCTAATTGCAAAAAAGTTGTGAAATTTTCTCTTGCCACACGGAAAGCAGCCCAAGCTGCATTGTTGGATTATTTGCATTCAACTAGGAGCATACAATTTGTGGATGCTGAGAATATGAGTAAAAACTCACCACATTTTCTCGAAAAGCTGTTGAAAAGGGCCGAAAATGAGGGGGACATTGGACGGGCTATTAGCCGGTTTTTGCGGTACCATCCCATTAATGAATTTGAGCCCTTCTTTGAGAGCATGGGGTTGAAACCTTCAGAATATGATCCTATTCTTCCACGAAATTTGATGTTTCTTAGTGATGATGATTTGTTGCTGGAGAATTACCATGTATTGTGCAATTATGGGATTGCACGTAAGAAGATTGGGATGATTTATAAGGAGGCAAAAGAAGTTTTTCGGTATGATTCTGGGGTTTTGTCATCAAAGCTTAAAGCTTATGAAGAACTGGGACTTAGCCAGTCTACTATGATTAAGTTTATTGTTTATAGCCCTTATCTTTTGATAGGAAATGTAAATTTGGAGTTTGTTCAGGTATTAGAGAAGCTAAAGAGTTTTGGAATGGAAATTAGTTGGATTGAGCAGAATTTGTTGGAGGGGATTACTTATAACTGGAGACAGATGCTTGGGCTTTTATGCATGTTTAGGAAGATGGGATGCAGCGAGGAGCAGTTGGCTAGACTAATCATTGAGCATCCAGGGATTATATTTGAGGGCTCTGGGGATAGAACACTGTCTCTAATTGGGTTCTTATTGAAATTTGGATCTACAGTGGACCAGATGCGTTTGCTGTTGCTGCAGTTTCCACAAATCCAAGTTGGGAAATTTGTGTTGAATTTGAGGCAGTGCATTCTGTTCCTGAATGAGATCGAGATGGAGGTCACGGAGGTTGGGAAGATTGTCTGCACTCATGCCCTATTACTTGGTTCATGTACTTTGAAGAAAACTAACAGCTTGCTTGCTAACCTAAATGTTGGGAAGAAGCGACTTCGTAAACTCGTCCTGGAGAAGCCACAAGAATTGAAGAGTTGGGTTCTAGGAACTAAAGTTGAGCCACTACCAGAATCAGGAGAGGAACTAAAATCAAAATTGCAGAAGTCCAAGTTTTTGTTGAATTTGGGATTTGCTGAGAATTCTGAACAAATGAAATCAGCAATTAAGGTGTTCCGAGGCAATGGAGTGGAGCTACAGGAGAGATTCGATTGTATTGTGAAAGCTGGTTTGAATCAGAAGGATGTTTCTGGAATGATTAAAGTATCGCCTCAAATTCTTAACCAGAAGAAAGATGTGATTCAAATGAAGATTGATTTTTTTGTAAATGAATTGGGTTATCCCTTATCATCTTTAGTGAAATTCCCATCATGTCTTTCATATACAATGCAGAGGGTTGAGCTTAGGTTATCAATGTATAATTGGCTTAAAGATCAAGGAGCAGTAGATCCCAAGCTGGCCTTGAGCACTATAATTGCAAGTTCAGAGAAATTATTTGAAGAGCAGTATATAAATCATCACCCTAGTGGCCCTCAGGTTTGGCAGGATTTGAAGAAAAAAATTTATTCTGTATAATGAATTGTTTTATTACTTGTACTTTTGAGGGTTTTGCAGGCAAGTTATCTGCTAGTTGGTATGCAAAAGTTCTTTCAATCTTTCTTTTACTTTGACAACTTTTGAAATTCATCAATTGCTTTTTTATCCACATATCTTAAACTGAAGCCAAGTTTCCACCAGTTAGCAAGCATATAAGCAAATATATGAATCAAAGCAGGTTTAAATCTAAGCGATAACTAATTATTTTATTCATCAACAAGACAAGAACAGGTAATGTTTCTTATATTTATTTTTCTTTTTCTTTTCTCGTTAGGCATAGTGTTTAAGCATTTCTACATCCCATTACAAAGGGATCAAGTCATCAACCCATTGTGTATTTGTAGAATATGAAAAGGGTCCATTATGCTTCTAGTAGTGAAATAATTTTATGCATTTCTTGAGAAATTGTTTCACATGGAGGCAGTGCAATTTTGTTTATGTTGTATTTTGTTCATTATGAGAAAAAAGACTTATTCTTGAGATAACAATGGCAGCACCAATGGGGAATAAAATGAGAGAGTCATTTGAATTGGGTCAGACTCTTGGAAAGCTTATCTCCATGTGTAATTGTTATTTGACCGCCAGTACTTTGAATTTATAATACTTCTTGATTGTAAGTTGCTAAATAGATGGAAGAATTAAAAAAAAGAGAAAGAAGAGAGTAGATTATGGAGAAGCTTGGAGAAATATGAAGTGTTCTTTTTTTTTTTTTTTGGGGGGGGGGGGGGGAGGGGAGGGGAGAGGTTGTCCAATCAAGTTTCAATCAGTGGGGTTTTCAAAAAAATTATCTGTAATCAGGCGATTCCACTTCCAAATTTTTAATTAGAACTCTGCTTGTCAACAGTTAATTTGTATGAAATATTTTTTGATAGGTTTTAATTTGTATGAAATTACCCCATAGCTTTAATATATTTGTCTATGTAGCCAAGAATTATGAGCTGCAAACTTGTTTAAGTTTGTATTTTTTAGATTCTATTAATATTTAGCCAGCAAATAAAAACAAAATATTATGGTGATGACACTACCCATATATTTTGGCATCGTGCATGCTGGATAAATAACATTTCATTGTTGGAAACATTTACCACCTACACTCATTTAATGGCTGTTTTGGTGTTGATCCATATGTTCTTTGGTTCCTCCCTACCTTTGCTTTGAGTTGTTCTTAATATCCCTATATATGATAGATATAAAATGCTTCTAGTGCTATGTTTCTGGTGTTAGAGGCTGATGTACTTCTTCCTGATTGGGTTTGTCTGCCACTCAGTGGTGAGCAGCACGAATGACCTGACCATTGAACTGTCGAAACAAATCATATATTAGGTCATTTATTTGTGAAGCACACATTTTGAGAGTTGTCTTATGCATGCCTATAGCTATTACCACAACCTTACCTGAACTCAGAAGCATTATTAGGTTTGACCACAATCGGGCTCTTGTATTGCATGGAAATAGCGAAGAACATTCACAACAAGGGTGCTACTTTTTATCATATATTTTGAACAATCTCCTGGCAGGTAGCCTGAACTAAGGATGGTGCTGAGTCGGCCAGGGAGATAAGGTTGTGACTGCAAAGCAGATATCTGATTTTGTGTTTGACGGGTTTTCCCAACTGTAGATGGTCAAGGAACGCAGTGCTATAATTCCTCAATATGGACACAAGGCAAGTTGTATTTTTCTGGAATCCTTTTTGAACTAATGTGAGCACTGTCTTATTCATAACAAAAAGAAAAGAAAAGAGGAGCATAGAACGTTTTAGATGCTATGCCGATTCTTACTTACATATAGCATGAAGTCCTTGTTAGCCAATAATATTCAAGAAGTATGGTTACAACTGATACTAATTATTCTGAGATTTTTGATAACCTGAATACTGCCACTTGGAGAGTCAAGACCATAGTAAAGAAAATTTTGCAGCAGCCTCATTCTTTCAGATATGTTCTTTTCATAATGTATAAAGAAACCAATTGCGTTGCTGGCTTTGTGCCGCATGTTAATAACATAGGGCAGTATATAAATCTTTGCTCTCAATGAGTTTGTGTTAGAATCCCATCCCGTGTATGCACGAACATTAATCCAACTTTCAGTTTTTAGGACAAGCTTTTGGTGAACGTGTGGAATTTCCTAAATGACCCGTGTGATTTTATTATTATTATTATTATTATTATTATTATTATTATTATTATTATTATATTTTTTTCGTCAACTATATTTTTGAATTAAAAAATTTCATAATAAACCGGTAAAAAAGAGTTAGTAAGTTGAATGAAAAAAATGTGAAGGAATGCTAAAAATAACATTATTAGAAGTTGATGAGTAAAAAAATAGGGGAAATTACACTTTACCACCCTAGACTATACCTCAGATTACACTTTGCACCCTAAACTATTTGAATGCACAGTTTGCACCCTAAACTATGATGCTTATTACACTTTGCACCCCACTGTTAGTTTTACTGTTATCTTTGACGGAACTTTGATGCACATGATAGGCACGTGTTTTGCTTAGGTGGAAAAAAGTTAAATGAAAAAAACACCCCTCTTCACAATCAATTAAAACAAAGTTTTTTTCCTTATATTTTTTTTCCAGCTCTCTCTCACAGTCACATGTATAGGTACAAGTAAAACTCTCTCTCCAATCTCCCCAAATCAAAACCCTGTAACCCTAAATTCCCAAATCAGAAATATCTTACTTGGCTTTTCGACCCTCTTGTGTTGTGAAAGTGGGAATTTTTAAGTTAAAGAGACAAAAGTGGTGGCTCCAACCTTTTCCAAGCAAGTAAATGAAACAAAATAAAATAGTAGTAGAATTGAATAGAAACGAAGCCGACGAAGGAATGGAGATAAAGATTAGTTCTATCCTGGGCACCACGCAATGGCTTAAAGACTGGACATGCCTTCCTTTGCTAAACGATTTCGTGATATTGTCCACGTGAAAAAAAAAAAACCCGATTGTTGTACAAATAATTGGAGTTTCCCCCATCAATTAATTAATTAAGAAGTATACATTAGTGATATTAATTCCAAATCTACTCACTTTAAGGCATGCACTCCACTCAACATTCTGCCATTTTTATTTGGTGGGCAATGGTGGAGCTGAAGATATTTCTGATTTGAGGATTTAAGGTTACAGAGTTTTGATATGGGGGGAGCTGTACCTGTACGTGTGAGAGAGAGCTGGAAAAAAATATAAGGAAAAAAACTTTGTTTTAATTGATTGTGAAGAGGGGTGTTTTTGTCATTTAATTTTTTTCCACCTAAGCAAAACACATGTGCGTGTCATGTGTCAAAGTTCTGTCAAAGATAACAGTAAAACTAACAGTGGGGTGCAAAGTGTAATAAGCATCATAGTTTAGGGTGCAAAATGTGCATTCGAATAGTTTAGGGTGCAAAGTGTAATCTGAGGTATAGTTTAGGGTGGGAAAGTGTAATTTTCCCCAAAAAATAATATGGGATCGCCATTCTCATTAATGACGATCAAAGCAAGCGTTACACATTTATTGTACCCAATGATGATGAAATGTAATGGGCGGAGCAATGGTAACAATTGGGTTGTGCATTTCAGAGCTCCTATTGATAATGTACTAGCCGTTGAACATAACTATAGACATTCATTGTTCATTAAGGCAAGGAACAACTATAAAAGAAAAAAGAAACAGAATCCAAAGGTACACACAAATACTCATCCAAAAATCACTCCAAATCATTCTCTCTTTTAAACAAAACTTAACCATCAGAGTGTTTTCGGTAAACACCACCTGGTGTGTTCCATTTATTTCCAAGGCTTTCTTATAAGCTTGCATAGGAGACATGACCAAACCACGGGATCTTCCATTCGTTGAGATGAGGATCTCACTTGCTGATTTTTCGCTTCATCAGTTGGGCACTATGGGAAACGCTAATCATTCTAGCTATCTTCTCTAAGTGACAAAAGAGAACCTCGTAGCACGAGATGGATGCCGAACAAACTGGACAACAAATTCAAGCCCTAGCAACCAATGTGGAGGAATTGACTTGCCAGAATGAAGGGGGAGCTGCTGAATCTTAGAACGAAGAACGATAGTGGATCGTTGAAAACCAGAATGAAGAAGAATGCTGGAGGATTGAAGGAAACCATAATGAGGAAAGATCAAATAGCTAGGCCAATATTGGAGGACAAGAGCGTCAGACACCATCAAAGGACCTTCTATAGAGTTGTCCTCCACATAAAATGTATTGTGTTGCAATCATCTTAATGGAACGACGTTCTCTCTTGTCAGCACCATCCGGATATGCCCTTAGTTCCAAGAACTTATGATGTCATCGTACCATAGAACTTCCTCTTCCTCTATGGTCATTACTAAAGCTTCGGTCTTCCCTTTATGAACTTCCTCATAACTTTGTTTAATCTCCAAGGGCCATGTCCATACTCCTTCGAGTATTTCAACCATGGAGACTAAGGTAGCTAAAGCATCCGCAAATTGATTTGAGCTCTCAGGATGATTGTGTATTCAATCTTGTCAAAGGTTTTGGTCAAGTCCTCCAGGTATTGTTGATAACACTTCAAGTGTTCCTCCTTCACCCTCCGCAACTTTTGTGCTTGGGCTATAACTAAAGTTGAATCTCTAAAAACTTCTGCCTCCTTTACCCTCAATTCTCGAAGAGCTTCCATTCTGGCAATACAAGCCTCATATTCAGCCATGTTATTTGTTACTTCAAAGTTCAACTTGATTGCCAAAAGTACGTGAGATCCCTCATGGGTGATCAAAATATTCCTATTCCAAAGGTATGTAAGATCCCTCGGGGGTGATCAAAAGTATTCCTATTCCATTCCCATGTTGGTTCACGGCTTCGTCAAAGTACATTTTCCATGTCCCTAACTCAACATCCAAAATGTCATCATTTGGAAAGTTTTCTTTACGATCTTCCCCCTCTATAGGATTCTCGGCAAAAAAATTTGACATGACACTCCCTTTGGTAGATTTTCTAGCCACATACTTCAAATCAAATTTTGCCAAAAAGATCAACCATCTTGACAATCTTCCACTCAAAGTGGGCTTCTCAAAGAGATACTTCAATGGGTCCATTCTTGCTACCACCCATATTTGGAAAGGTAAGATGGTATGCCTTAACTTCTGTATGACCCAAACAAGTGCAAAACATGACTTTTCTATGGGAGTGTACCTAGTCTCATAATCATGGAATTTCTTGCTTAAGTAGTATATGGCCCTCTCATTCTTGTCATTGACTTCTTGTGCAAGCATACTTCCAACCGCATCCCCTATGATGGAGAGGTCTAGGAGTAAAGGTTTCCCTTGTTGTAGAGGCACTAAGATAGATGGGTGGAGGAGGTATTCCTTAATAAGTTCAAAGGCTTTTTGGCACTCATCATTCCATGTATGTTGTTAATTCTTCCTTAGGAGTTTGAAGATAAGCTCACAAATGGAGGTGAGCTTGGTAATGAATTAACTAATGTACTGTAATCAACCCAAGAAACCCCATATCTATTTCTCACTTTTGGGTGGAGTCATCACAAATATGGCTTTGATCTTGGATGTGTCAACTTCTACCCCTCTATCACTTGTTAGGAAGCCTAGCAATTTTCCAGCAGTTACTCCAAAGGTACACTTTGTGGGTTCAGTCTTAGCCTATATTATTTAATCCTCTCGAAAAAATTCCTCAAGTGTACAATTTGGCTTTCTCTATCCTTGGATTTGACTATAATATCATCAACACACACCTTTACCTCATTATGCATCATATCATGTAATAAGACTATGGCCATCCTTTGGTAAGTTGCCCTGGCATGGTTGAGGCTAAACAACATCACTATGTAACAATAGATTCCCCATTTGGTAGTGAAAGTGGTTTTGGTCATATCTTTGGGAGCGATCTTGATTTAGTTGTACCTCAAGAAACCATTCATGAAAGACATCAAGGTGCTTTCGGCCATGTTATCTACCAAGACATCAATGTGAGGAAAAGGGAAGTCATCCTTAGGGCATGCCTTCTTCAAGTCCCTAAAATCCACACACATCCTTACCTTCCCATCCTTCTTAGGTATGGGCACGACATTGGCTATCCATTTGGCTTGGTGTACGGGTTTGATGAGCCCTACCTTTAATTTCTTAGTGACTTCCTCCTTGATTTTTAAGAGCCATTCGACCGTCATTCTTCTCAACTTTTATTTGACGGGTACCATATGGTCATGAGTATCAATGTGATGTTGACCTATCTCGGGGTCAATTCCAGGTATATCTTTATAGGACCATGCAAACACCTCTTGAAATTCCATGAGGCGTTCTTGAAGATCTTTTTTTTTTTTTTTTCATTTAGGGTTGAGAAAATTTTAATTAAGCGTGGATTCTCATCATTGCCCAAATCAATAGTTTCAAGAGTTGGTTTCATAGGTTCAATTTTCTTTTCCAATTGTTTATTAATTTCATTTTCAAATTCATTTGAATCATTTAAGTGCAAAATTTCAATGTTATAGGACACGTCAAAGTAAGCCAAATTAGAATTCATCTTCTTGAAAATATTCAAAAGTACATTGGAACTTGCATTACAAATCTTTTTCCCCATGTTTTCAGAAAACCCTACCCAAGTCCAATTATTAATGGGCCCCATAATAGGCATGATGAATTCCGTCTCCTTTCTTCTTCAAGGCTTGCCACTCTTCCCCTCGTTCTTCTTCAGCTAGTCTTTCTTCTTCAAAGGTTTCCATACATGCATAGCTTCAATTATGTCATATAGATCCTCGCCCTTGTTAGGGAAGTCTCTTACCACCTCTTCAAAGAACTAGTCGCCATCATCCCTACTCTAACAGCTAATCATTTCATCATCTCCCTCTACTTCTTTGTTCATTAGAAGGTATTGGCCGTTGTTAGAAGAAGGGTCCATGTTGCGCTCAAGCATGAAGCATGCTAGGGTGACTTGAGTTGTTCCCACCTTCAAGGTCTATTTTGGCCAATCATGATTTTCCCACAATCTCGTGTCTCTCAATTCAAAGAAGTCCTTGACATGGCCTTTATTGAAAGTCCACTATCCAAGAGCACTCTTCCGTTATGTCATAAAGTTGGGTAGAAGTAGGCGGACCTTCCCTTATGCCAATATGTTGTTGATGTCTTCTTGAGTCAGGTCGCTTGGTCCATGATTAGCCTTGTCTTTTTCAGCTTCCTCTTTCTCTATCTCGGAAAGGTGGCCTATTATCCTCTTAAGGACTTTAACTTGCATCGCCGTACAATGGAGCATCTTTTACTTGACGACCTTCTCACTTGAAGCGTCCATCATTCCCTCTTGAGGGGTTTTCCCTTTGAATGTCTTGCCTTCCACTAGGCTTGGATTGGAGCGATGTCTGAAAAGAAGTCCCATTTTTATTAAGTTCATGTCCCAATTAGAGGTTTTTATATTAATTTATTTTTTTTAATTTTTTAGTTGTCCTTAGAAAATTCTTAAGTTTATTTTAATGAAGGCCCAATTACAATATCACTCCCTTCCCTCTCATGGATTTTTGTCTCTTGTTTCACTGGCATTTGGTCCATTTATAATAAAGTTCTTATCTTATTCTTATGGGCTTTCATTATAATATACTTAGAAATTTTCAACCCTTTGTCTCAAAGATGGGCTTACAATGTATTTATCATCTTTAGGCTTTCCATTTTTATTTCACTTTTCATTCTTTTTTTTTTTTTTTTTTGGGAAATAGCCCTTTAGCTAGAATATACTGTAGCCTTCCTTTCAAAGTGGCTTTTTCCTCTTGGGCCTATGATAGCAATTAGGCCATGGTCTTATGAGCCTTTCAAGTTAAGATATAGCTTTAAATTTAGGGATGAGCCTCTTATATGTGAGAACTTCTTTTCTTTTATCCCATAATATCTTAGGGTACCATAACTTTAGGGCCATCCCTTCCACTTTTACATCTTTTATTTGTGCTTTAGAATTTGGTGAACACATGATATATGGTTGAACAAACAAGAGATATAAAGGGTATCCTTTGTGGTAGGGTTTAGGACCTCTCTAGTGTGGGTAGGCTCCCTAAGGCTAAAGGGATAAATAAGTAGGTCACTCACAACTTGGTGGGCTATGATTCCAACTAAGGGCCTAAGTGGACCCCATAGTGGATTGGCAACAAACTTTTAATGCTTTTAAAGCCCATTATAGGCAATGGCACCGATTGTGAGTTGGTGGGACGAACTTCAAAATATTTGTGCCCTAATGGAGCCTTCCATCTTACCACTCATCACCAAACGAGGTTAAGGGACAATAAGAACAAGTGATGTGTGTGTAAACAAGTATTGAAATAGGTTTTATTAAGGTTAAGAAATAAGACACAGAGGAATTAAACTCGCTATGCCTAGTGGAGTCGCCACCTAGCTTTTGCAATAGTCTAGGAACAATATATATAGCGTCCTTTCGAGGAACGACCTTTGGTCTTACTACCAGAGTATGGATTCGGAGTTTTGGTATGTTCTTGAGAAGGTGTTAGGCACCCAAGATCGCTCAACCCTAAGGTTGGCCAACTATCATTGTGTCTTACGTCTTAACCTTATTAAAAACATGTTCAACACTTGTATCCTAACTCACACACACACTAGCATACATCTAAGCATACAACATGACATTTTTCATCCTAAATCAAACATATCATATCTATCCATAAAGCAAAAGAGAGCCAAACACATATGAGAAACCCTAGCATGTGAAACCCTATTATACATCTTAAAGCAAGGCAACAACCCAAACATGGCAGTAAGCATATCATGTTAACATAGCAACAAACAACATCACATTATTAATTAAGAGCATGGTACCTATTTTGTATATTCATCAAGAAAAGATTGAATCAATCCAAATGTATGTTCATATGAATGCATGCTGTACCTTACTCATCTTCCAGCAACACAACACCTATGGCATTAATGCATGGACATGTGAATGAATGATCATGGTATTTAAACAAGAAATAAACATAAAACCTTAATCTAAACATATTAAAGATAAGCAAGCATACAAGACAGAGACTCAGATATGTTGATAGGCCAAGAATGTATTGACCCCTTATGATAAATTAATAATTAATTAATCCAATTAACATGTAAAACGAGTGGTAGCATAAACAAATCACTAACTAAGTTAATATGCAATGGAAAAGAAAGTTGACACGGTGATTTGTTTATGAATGGGAAAAACCTCCAAGGCAAAAATCCCATCGGGTGATTTATAGGTCACCACTCCCAAGAATCCATTATTATCACAACAAACAGTTACAAGTAAAGGAATCTCAGTACCTTATACCAACCTACAGTTGAATTCTTACCCTAATACACAATTGGACTTGTTCTGTAGTGACAATCTCTCCTTTTCAATGCACGGCTCTAGTACATGACTAACTAATAGATGCGCAGATCCCAGTCCGCAACTTAATCACCAACTTGAGAAAGATATTGGTTGCAAAGTTTTTCAGTTCATCAACACGATGAAGATCACGAAGCTCCTTGGTTACAAAACCCAACGATGTACAAATGCAGTAGCTTCTTTAAGAGAAAGATGAACTAGGGCAAATTCTGTCTCCGGTCACAATTTGCATGAACAAAACTTTGCTCTATACTCGCGCAATCTTTGACGACCTTTAAAATAATCCTTATATATGTTTAGGTTTGTGAGAAAAGAAAGCCTAAACATGTACACATGGATTGGAGTGAAATCAGATCTGAAAAATTGATTTTCATAATTGTCAATAGATGCATCGGGCTAAAGCAACCATTTAAACCTCAATAGATGCTATCTTTTGAGCCAGTTGTTGAGCTTTAAAATCCAATACTTCTTCACTTGTTTTTTGGACAGATTTGCATGGCTTCAATACTTAGACTTGAACTTTTGTTCCTTAAAATATTAAACACATCCTAGATCTACCCATTTACAAGTAAAGTGGGTTTTGTCAATGGATTAGCCAATTCTAAATGACATATGTTCCTACCATCATTCACATATGTCCTAAAAAGCCCTTTGGCAATCCATGATAAAACCACAACAAACAAATGAACATATAAGAAAAGTCATAGATCACTTAACACATACTCACTTGTTGAATACAATAAAATCTATCCTAACACAAACTCTTGAAAAACTTTGCAAGAAGAGAGTTCATGGTAAGAAAGACTTTGACAACCTGTATTTCTGAAACACTTTAAACAAAACTCATCACAGCATCTTAGTGTGAACTAAAAATAAAAAATTGCATACAAGTAATAAGAAGCATATGCATAAAGTGAGAAAAGAAACAGCATATGAAGAGATTGGTGAAAGAATACAAGGTTTGCTATCACAATGTAAGAACAATGTATCTATAAAAGATAGAAAAGGAAAAAAATACATAATTCCTCACTACAACCCTCATAAAACAAAAGCACTCCCCCTAACAAAAATATCATATACTAACTTTCCTCATCACCAGAAGAGCTAGCACCATCATCCTCATCACCATTGGAGTTACCACCATTGTCCTCGTTCTAAGGAGTCTCTAGAGAAGGAGTGGGAGACTTTACAAAGCCACCAAGGCGAGCCTGTAGTCGTGTAATAGAATCGACACGAGTGTTCACCTAACACAACTCATTGCTGAGAGTGTCAAGGTGAACAACCATGCACTAAAGCTGGTCCATGATCGCCTCAAGGGTCACACCATCTGTGAAAGAAGAAGGAGTGGATGTGGAGGGAGCTGATGAAGCTGGAGGAGTAATTATCTCGATCTGTGGCTGCTTCGGTCGAAGCTGGGCCTCACTTCATCGAACAATTGCCTCATCAATGGCACACATGACAAAGAAATGATCCGAAACAAGAAAGGAAACAGAAAATTAGCGAAGGGTCCTTGTGATAGCAGAAGGAAAGATAAGCTTATCATGGTTGCCGTATCTATATACATTTATAAGGGTGAGAATAAAGTGAGAAGGGAAGTCTATAGTAAGGTTCTCTAAGAGGGATAACAAAAATCGAGCACGAGGCTTTGTGCTAGAGTTATAGTGAGACAAAAGATGCAGAACAAATGTCATCACCATATTAAGGAACGTTGGACCTTTAGCAAAGGCTGAGCAAAGGGCGTTCTGATGACCACCCTAAGAAGAAGGAGTCTCACAAAACAGAGACATGAGCTCGTCTTTAGACACAGTCCTTAGATGATTACAGCCGGGGTAGTCAGGATGCGCTACCCTTGGTTAGTGAATCACCTCAGATACATGATCAGAAGTGACCACAATGCACGTATCTCGAACGTGAGTGATAAAATGAGGTACTGAATAATCAAATCCGTACATATTGGAGTAAAAATCCTACATGATCACAGAGAGACAAGTGACCAGGATGTCATAAAGTGACTCCCAACCTCTACTATAGATGACAGTGGGAAGGTTAATATCTAAAAAATTCAACAAGATGACTTGGTGTTCCGAATGAATGCCTCATTGAGAAAAGTTCTTCAGGAAGTCCTTACGAGTTTTCTCATCACAGAACTGAATATGAGAAGGGGTAGAATCAAAAGAAGATGCCTCGGAATGAAGAGGATTATGAGACAGAGTGGACTTACGTTTAGGTGCCATGATGTAGAATGAAGGAAAGAGAGAGAGAGAGACAAGCAGAAAAGCAACAACACAATTAATATCAAAAGATAAGAATAGGAAGGTACGTATGCATGAAAAAATGCATGAACATGTGACATGCAACAATAAAAGCATCATAGGCTTTGCCCAATCCAAACCTACCAGCACACATCGTTGCCACAAAGTAAACACACGTCTAAAATGCATGAAACATTGTTAAAAAGCAAGTGTGATGCAATGCATGAACATATATGATCAATTATACGAAACCCATCCCAAAAAATTGGCAAAAACCTTATTAATTTTGAAAAAATCCAAAAATTTTCAAAAACCCCAAAAACTTAGGTCAAAATGAATGAAGTGCATGATATAAGAAAGAAAAGAGTTCATACTAGATGAAGGACAGAATATTTGGGCTGAAAATCAAGTGGGAAGATAAAGAGGTTGAGTGAGAAGTGTTTGGGAGAGAGAGAAGTGAGTTGCTGTCGAGAGAAATTGAAGAGAAATGAAAGAAAATTTATGCTGAACCTATATATAGAAGTCCACGATTCTTGATGGATCAAGAGGTATTGAGAAGTGTTAAGATTTAAAAACTCGATGGATAGAGCCATCGAGGAGCTATTCGAGAGGTGTCCACAGCAAAAGAACCTTGATGGATCGAGAAGCTATCGAGGAGACAGAACTTTCTAGATGGATCGAGAAGTTGTAGAGAAGCTATCGAGATACATTCTCAAAAACTTCGATGGATCGAAATTGTGATAGCAGCTATCGAGAAAGAAAGATCAAGAGCTCAATAGATAGACTAGCTGTCGAGAGGTATTGAGAAGTTGTTGAGATTGTTTTAAAAAGTTTTTCAAAAAAGAGAAAAACACAAGCATGAATGCAATCAATAATGCTACTCTACCAAGGATCCAAACAACATTTTAAACTCTTAAAAACATCTCTTAATAAGAAAAATTTAAACAACATTTTAAACTCTTAAAAACATCTCTTAATAAGAAAAATTTCAAGCATATAGATCCAAACACACACACACACACACACACACACACTAAACAATTCTAACCAATTTTATATTTCAAAAACAAGTTAAAAATTTTTAGTAAGCATACATAAACACACGTATTCCTTTTGATGAATAAATCACATTATACTTGCACATGTATCAAAAGTAGCAAAGATATTGCATGTTGTGTGTGAAAAACATCGTAAGATTGCACAAGTACGCATGTTATGACGATCTAAGATATGAGAAAATTAATTTAACTCACACATGATCATAACTGCTTGATGGGGACTATCACCTTCGAGGTACATCCTATATCTCCCACATCTCCTAGAAGATACGCTTTAATCATATATAAAGCATATTGACTCTTTTTGCTTTTATTTTTCTTTGCATATTTTCTTTTAAGCATATCATGCATGGGCATATAAGAGAGAGAAAAGAAATACCTAATGATGTTAAGCTTTTGACATTGCAATTTTGCTATGCCGAAGCATACAGACGTTATTTCATGATTGGCGGGCAACAGTAGTAAGACGGTTATTTATCCATTTTTCTTAGGATTTTCTAGTCCTACCTATCAAAAAGAGTGATACGAGTGTCAAGTACAAGAGATTACTTAATCTTACTCATCACAAACACGAGCCACAAGGCTTACTTGCTTAGTTGTGCATTAAGATGCTCATCTAAGCTACAAAAGATACAAGATTTAGAAAACTTTGTTTCATTGGCCATTCAAGGTACACAAGTATCAATGTATACAAACACACACTGTTTTTGTATTTTTCTAATTTTTTCAATTTTTTTATATGAAAAAAAAAACAAAATAAAGTAAAACTGAAAACAACAAACAAAAACATGTTAACAAAGCACTATATAAAACTAGATGCAGATGCATGAGGAAGGAGAAGAAGAAGAGAGGATTAGTCCATGGAGATAACACTGATGTTTTGACGAAGGAATTCAAACCATTTGCTATCAAGAGGTTTAGTGAACAAATCAGCCTTCTGATCATTAGTGTGAATGAACTCAAGAGTAAAGGTACCATCTTCAACAAGCTCACGAATGGAGTGATATTGAACCTCTATGTGTTTAGTTCGAGAATGTTTAACAGGATTTTTAGAGACATTGATAGCACTGGTATTGTCACGATAGATAGTGAGATGTTCTTGAAGAATACCATAATCAAGGAGGAGTTTTTTCATCCATAGAAGTTGGGTGCAATAGCTACTGGCAGTGATGTATTTAGCCTCTGCAGTTGATAACGAGATGAAATTTTGCCTTTTGCTCATTTAGGAGACAAGATTATTACCCACATAAAAACAACCCCTCGAAGTACTCTTTCTATCATTAGCATTCCCAGCTCAGTCAGCATCCAAATACCTAACTAAGACATCATTTGTGTCCTTGCTGTACCATACGCCAAAATCAGCGTGGTTTTGACATATTTTGTGATTCTTTTCAAAGCAGTCATATGTGACTCTATGGGATTAGTCTGATATCTAGCACGCACTCTGTAACTGTAACTAATGTTAGGTCTACTAGTAGTAAGGTAATGAAAACTGCCTATCAAGCTTCTATAGAGGGACTGATCAACACTTTTTCCCAACACATCAACAATGAGTTTAACATTTGGGCTCATAGGGGTTCTACTAGAACTAGCAGATTCTAAACCAAACTTTTTCACAAGATTGCTAGGATATTTAGATTGAGACTCTTGCTGATGGATCTACAGCCCAAGGAAGTGATTCAAATCTCTAAATATGCTCATATCGAACTTGGCTTGCATGAGTTTAGAGAAACCATGAGCAAGTTCATCCTTTGTTGACCCAAAGATGATATCATCAACATAGACTTGAGCAACTATCAACTCGTCGTCTTCCCTTTTAATGAAGAGAGTTTGATAAGCTTTTCCTCTTGTGAACCCAAGTGACACCAAGTATTATGTGAGCCGATCATACCAGGCTCTGGAGGTTTGCTTTAAAAGATAGAGTGCCTTCTTGAGGTACAACACATTACCTTAAAAGTAGGGATCAATGAATCCTTTTAGTTGAGCCACATAGACTTCTTCTTTAAGGAGCCCATTTAAGAAAGAAGTTTTGATATCCATTTGTTAAAGTTTGAACTTCAAATGGCATGCTAGGGCTAGGAGAATCCAGATGGACTCCATACGGGCTATTGGAGCAAATGTCTCATCATAGTCCACTCCTTCCATTTGTGAGTATCCTTGAGCCACAAGACGAGCCTTGTTGTGGTTCACGTTACCTTCCTCATTAGTCTTATTGCAGAAAATCCACTTTGTGTAAATGATGTGCTCACCCTCCAGTCTAGGTACTAGAGTCCAAACATTATTCCTTTGAATCTGAAGCAGTTCATTATGTATAGCTTCCACCAAGCTTTCATCCTGAAGAGCGTTCTCAACCTTGGTGGGTTCAACCTACGACAAATAGCAAGAATATGACACAAAGTTAGCCACACATTTATCAACTGTACGTTTCCTCAGTGTAAGTTCATTCATATTTCCCACAATAATTTTAGGAGGATGATTCAACTGAATTCTAGAGGAAGGTCCCTTCTCTTCATGAGATTCAAAATCAGGGGAGGCAGATATGTCTGCTGAAACTTCTGCAACACTTGGGAGTATCGAGAGTACTTGGAGATGCAGGCTCTTGATCCATAGGTTCTTGGATATCCTTGGGCTCGGGAGGACGAATTTCTTTAGGGATTTCCTCACTGATATTCTCAAAACTGGACTCTGAAGTTTCATTGATAACAACATTTACAGTTTTCATCACCTTATTGGTTCTCTTGTTGTATACCTGATAAGCATTGCTTGTAAAGGAGTATTCTAAAAATATTCCTTTATCACTTTGGGAGTCAAATTTTTCCACGTTCTCTCTATCCTTGAGAGTGAAGCAAGTACTTCCAAAGATTTTGAAATACTTAACATTCAGATTCCTTCCCTTCCATAGCTCATAGGGAGTCTTGTTGGTACTGGGTCTAAAATACACCCTATTAATCGTATGACACGCAGTGTTGACTGCTTCTCCCCACAAGTTTCTAGCCACATCCTTGTTATGCAACATGGCTCTAGTCATCTCTTGAATAACCCTATTCTTTCTTTCTTCCACACCATTCTACTGAGAAATAATAGGAGTAGAGAATTCTTGAGATATACCTGATCTAGGGCAAAAGGACTCCATGTATGAATTTTTGAATTCTTTACCATGATCGCTTTGAATTCGATCAATCTTTAAACTCTTCTCATTTTGCAATCTTGTGCACAAGACTTCGATGTGCTCAGGAGCATCTAACTTTGATCTTAGAAGAATGACCCAAGAGACTTGGTTAGATGCTCAATCATCATCATCATCATGATGATTGAAGAATGACTTAGAAGTCATTTACCATAACCATGATGTATCTCTTCCCACCAAAAGACTCGATTTGAGTTGGACCTATGAGATCCAGATGTAGAAGCTCCAATGGTCTAGATGTCGCGGATGTCTGAGTGCTAGATGCTTAGCTTTTGTTTGTTTCCCCAGCTAGCACGGTCCACACACAACATTGTTCACTCTACTGAGCTTTAGCATCCCCAACACTAATTCATGCCTAGATACAATTAAAAGGTTTTTGTAACTAGCATGTCCCATCCTTTGGTGCCATAGATCTTCATTTGGCAAATGAATACTATTGCACACAATATCAGCATCAGACCATAAAATTGTCTAGAGTGCGAGCACCATTTATGAGTTTCTTCCCAGATTCTTCCAGCACAAGGCACTTTCCTTTAGAAAATAGCATAATAATGTCTTGATCACATATCTGACTTATGCTTAATAGGTTCACTCTCAGATCTTCTACATATAATACATTTTGCAATGTCTGGCAATCCAAGTAGAGAAATGGTTCCCTTTCCTTTAATTTGTGATTTGCTCCCATCATCGAAAGTGACACTACCACCTTTTTTAGACTCGAAGACTTTAAATAGAGAGTGGTCTCCAGTCATGTGTCGTGAGCATCCATTGTCAAGGTACCACAAACATGTGTCCATTACCTTGAATGCAAATTTCATCATAAAGCACACCTCATGCTTTGATGACAAATCTGTAGGAATGGTGTTCTCTTTCATCCGCCATTCGCAGACAAAGCCTTTAACCTTCACATTTCTCAGATGAACTCCTCTGTACATATTCATTCTGAGGCAGTCTAGTTTTTTCTTTGTCTTGTCTGACAGGCCACAAACGCGTTGACCCCTTGTGATAATTTAGATTAATTAATTAGCCTAGTTTTTAATTAATCAAATTAACATGCAATACAACGTGGCAGCACAAACAAATCACCGAAACTAAGTTATGCAGCGGAAAATAAATAACACGGTGATTTGTTCACGAATGGGGAAAACCCTAAGGCAAAAACCCCACCGGGTGATTTAAGGTCACCACTCCCGAAACTCCACTATTATCACAACAAGCAGTTACAAGTAAGGAATCCCAGTACCTCACCAACCTACAGTTGAACTCTTACCCCAATACCCAATTGGACTTGTTCTGTAGTGACAATTTCTCCTTTTCAATGCACGGCTCCCAGTACGTGACTAACCAATGTGATGCGCGGATCCCAGTACGCGGCTTACTCCTTTTGCACGAATCAAGTACGTGACTCACTCACCAACTTGAGGAAGAAAGAATGTTGGCTGCAAAGTTCTTCAAATCATCAGAGATGAACTAGGGCACGAACTTTGTCTCACAAATCACAATTTGCATGAATAGAGAAGAAGCAACTTGTGTCTTGTGATTTCTGCTTGTTGCCCTTTGTGACGGCCCTTAAAATAATCCTTTTATATGTCTAGGGTTAGGAGAAAAGAAGTCCCAAAGACACACACACGGATTGGACTTGAAACAGACTTGGAATTCTGTTTTCTTTAATTCTCGACAGATAGAGGTGTCGAGAGGTGTCGAGACAGCTGTCGAGGCTCGGGCAAAACAGCTTCTTTAAATCTCGATAGATGTATCTGTCGAGGTAGGTGTCGAGATTTAAAAACCAGCACTTCCTTGCTTGTATTTTGGACAGACTTTGACGGCTTCAACACTTAATCTTGAACCACTGTTTCTTGAAGTGTTTAACCCATCCTAGTTCTACCCAATTACAAGTAAAGTGCGTTTTGTCTAAGGATAAGCCAATTACATAAAATAGCGACATATGTTCACAAGCTTGAACAACTACATATGTCCTAACAATCTCCCCCTTTGGCAATCCGTGACAAAACCACAACATACAAATGACGATATGAGAGAAGTCATAAATCACTCAACTCATACTCACTTGTGACATACAGTAAAATCTATCCTAACACAAACTCTTGAAAAACTTTGCAAGAAGAGAGTTTATGGCAAGAAGACTTTGACAACCTGTATTTCTGAAACACTTATAAACAAAACACATCAAGGCATCTTTATGTGAAACAGAAATAATAGATTGCATACAAGTAAAGAAGCATGTGTATAAAGACAGAAAAGAAACAACACATGAAAGGTAGGTGAAAGGTAGGTGAAAGAAACAACATACATCATCATATAGAGAAAGAGAATAAGTACAATGTATGTAAGTACATGATCAATGTATCTCTAAAAGATAAGAAAAGAAAAAAATACATAGATCACCTCACTACATCCCTCAATCCACACTCCCCCTAACAAAAATGTCCTATGTCCTATGCTAACACTCCCCCTAAGTATGACTACTCTCATACTAAACTACTCCCCCTTTTTGTCACGAGTGACAAAGGGTAGAGTGTCAAGTAGACATCTCATCCGATGAGCTAGCATCTCCATCATCATCATCGTCTGAAGCATCATCATCATCGCCATCATCATCGGCCTCGGTCTCAGTCGACACATGAGGTGGCGGAGGAGAAGCCTCTGCAGCAAAGCCGCCCATGGTCGCCTGTCGCCTGGCGATGCGACCAACACGGACATTCACCTGATACAACTCGGTGGAGAGTGTATCTAGGCGAGCATCCATGCGCTGTAGCTGCGCCATGATGTCTCCCAACCTAACATCGCTCGAAGAAGTAGAAGCAGAAGCTCGAGCGGATCTGGAGGTGGTAGGACGGGTGGAAGGAGTGGCATCGTCGGACAGTCGCGATCGGAACTGTGCCTCGCTACGTTTTACGGTAGCGGCGTCTATGGCAGACATGACGCGGTAATGATCGGACGAAGGGAAGGGAATGGAAAAACGACTCAGAATCCTCGTGATAGCGGAAGGGAAAATGAGCTTATCACGGGTGGCCGTATCTCTATAGACATCTATGATGGAACAAATAAAGTGAGAAGGAAAGTCTATAGAGAGATCCTCAAGGAGGGACAACAAGAACCGAGCACGAGGCTCTGTGATCGAGTTATAGTGAGACAGTGGGTGCAAAACAAAGGTCATCACCATGTTAAGAAATCTAGGACCTTTAGCAAAAGGTCGACATGGTGTGTACATGTGATCTCCCCAAAGGGTAGGACGTTCACAGAACGCCGAGATCATCTCGTCTTTGGACACAGTCCAGAGACGCTCACAGCTAGGGTAATCGGGATGATCCACCCTAGGGACATGGAGAACCTCAGAGACTAGCTCTGGGGTGACACAAAAGCGCGTACCTCTAACGCAAGAATAGAAAGAAGGTACTGAAGAATCTATCCCGTGGATGTTGGAGTAAAACTCCTGAATCAACACGAGAGGAGATGTGACCGGGACGTCACACAGTGACTCCCAACCCCGAGTGTGAATGACATCGGGAAGGTCAGTGTCGGCAAAGTCTGCCAGGACGACGTGGCGTTCCGAATGAACACCGCGTTTAGAAAAGTTCTCCGAGAAGTCCTTGTGGGCTTTCTCATCACGGAACCGAACAGACACAGGGGTAGAATCAGAAGAAGACTGTCCCTTAGAACGCAGAGGGTTCTGGGACGGAATGGACTTACGTTTAGGAGCCATAGACGCTACTAACGTAAACATAGAAGAGGGGGAAAGAAGAGACAAACAGAAAAGTCCCAAACAATTCAATATTGGCAGAAAGAAATATTGAAATGAAAAGAACGTATACATGAAAATGCATGAGCATGTGACATGCAACAATAAACACATCATGGGCTCAGCCCAATCCAAACCTAACAGCACACAATAGGTAGGCACACATCTAAATGCATGAAAATACAATTAGAATGCTAATGTGATGCAATGCATGTGGTTTTGAAGATCAAAACTCAATAACCAACCCAAAAATTTCATGAAAACCCAACAATTTTGAAAACTCCCAAAAAATTTTTCAAAAACACAAACCTAGGGTTTTGAAAGCAATGTAATGCATGAAATGAGGGATAAAAGCTTACCAAATGATGAAGAATATGAAGAACCACTTGAGAAAGCCTTGAGAGAGGTTTGGAGGGAGAGGGAAGTGTTTTTGAGAGAGATCCGAGAGATTTCGAGCGAGAGAGATCGAGAGAATGAGCAGAAAAATCGCGAAGGTCCAATATATAGCGCTTCAGTAATTCTCGACAGCTGTAGGTATCGAGAGCTGTCGAGGTAGCTGTCGAGGGAAGCTATCGAGAAATGCACGTGGACAGATACAGCTATCGAGGTCAGCTATCGAGGTAGAAGAAACAAGCAAGAGGGAACCTCGATCGATCCAGAAGCTATCGAGGAGCTATCGAGCAAACAGAAAGTTTCTCGATCGATCCAGCTGCTATCGAGGTATCTGTCGAGACTGCGATAAGAAAGAGTCTGGGGATCTCGACAGATAGCTATGTATCGAGAGGTATCGAGGAGGTGTCGAGATGCCTTTCAAAACAGTTTTTCAAAAGAAGAAAAACACAGACATGAATGCAATCATGCATGCAACTCAACCAAAGATACAACCAACACATTAAGCTCTCAAAACATCTCTCAACAGGAAATATGATGCTCATATATCTCAAAAACACACACACACACACTAAACAAGTCTAACCAATTTTATTTTTCAAAAACAAGTCAAGACAGTTTAGTGAACATACATTAAAGCATGTAATCCTTGTGATGGCCAAATCACATTGTACCCGCACATGTATCAAGAATAGCAAAGAGTATTGCGTGTTGTGTGTGAAAACATCGCAAGATTGCATAAGTGTCTCAATGTTATGACGATTTGAGATATGAGAAAATCACTTTAACTCACACACAATCATAACTATTTGATGGGGACTATCACCTTCGAGGTACATCCTATAACTCCCACATCTCCTAGAAAACACGCTTGCAACCATATTTTAAAGCATTTTTAATCTTTTTGCTTTTTATTTCTTTGCATATTTTCTTTTTAACAAGCATATCATGCATGGGCATACAAGAGAAAGAAAAGAAATACCCAATGATGTTAAACTTTTGACACTGCACTTTTGCTATGCCGAAGCATACAGGTGTCTTATGACATTGCACTTTTGCTATGCCGAAGCATACAGATGTCATATTATGATTGGCAAGTAACAGTGGTGAGATGGTTATTTATGCCTTTCTCTTAGGATTTTCTAGTTCAACCCGTCAAAAAGAGTGATACGAGTGTTAAGAAGAAGAGATCACTTAACCTTACTCATCACAAACAAAGAGCTACAAAGCTCACTCGCTTAGTTGTGCAGAAGAGTGCTCATCTAAGCTATAGATGATACAAAGTTTAGAAAACTCTGTTTCAATGGCCATTCCAAAAGTTTACATGAACTAATGCACACAAACACACACTGTTTTTGTATTTTTCAATTTTTCAATTTTTTTTTTATTTTTTTATTTTTATTAGAGAAGCAAAAATAAAACACAAAACTGAAAACACACAAACAAAAACATGTAAAGCAAAACAATGCATAAAACTAGACTGACTCAAAACAGTAAAGAAACACACAAGTAATGCAACACACAAAATAAGAGAGAGAAGAAGAAGTGACTAAAATCACTTGGAACCCTTTGGCTTCCACACCTTGGAAGATCCTTTCCTTTTGGTTGACTCTTGAACCGGTGTAGGGGGAGAAGAATATGAACCGTTCAAGTTCGAAAGGAACATGAGGGCTTTTAGAATATCTCCAAGAGGAGCGAGAGATGACTGAAGCTGATTCTGGCTCCCAGATGCTATTTCGCCATTGCTCTTTTGAGTGGCGAGCCACTTGTAGCAATTTGGTCGAGTGTGACCGGCGAGACCACAATGATAACAGAGATGCGACTTCTTCTGTTTGGCCTTTTGAGAGTTATCCTTCTTATTCCTAGGGTTTCTAGATTCCCTTTTCTCAATTTTAGGGGGTGCTCCTAGGATGGATTTGCCCTTGCCTATGTTCTCACTAGCTAAATCAGTTTTAACATTATTTTCCTCAGTTCTAATGTTATTAGCCGGTGGAACAAAAACAGTAGTACTAGAAGTAGGAGTATTAGAGAGAGAATTCATACCCCAATCCAGTACGATCCGAAGAAGATCTCTGAGCATCTAGCATTTTGTCCAGTTTGGCGCTTGACGTCCTCTCCAGTTGTGCTCTGACTTGAAACAGCTCTGCTTCAAGCTTCTTGGTCCTCTCAGCCAAGAAATTGTTCTCGAACCTCAGTGCTCCAATGGTTTGATTTGCTTGATCAACCTTTGTGGACAGCTCCTCACGGTCAAGTTCCACATCACTGAGTTTCTTGGTGGCCAGCCTATAGAGCTTCTCATGCTTCTCCGAGAGCTTGTATAGCTTCTCATAGGCAGTGTGGATATCATCTTGATCATCCATGATCTCACACTTAGATTCCACCAACTCTTCTTCTTCATCCGCTTTTTCACTAACCCCATCAGTAGGATTAACAGTGGCAGTGAAGGCATTTAAGATTCCGTCGTCTTCATCTTCGGAATCGTCCTCTGGCTCTGTGTCGCTTAAGGTAACAGCAAGTGCCTTGCTTTTCCCTATGCTCTTGAGGTACGTAGGACACTCTTGTTTCATGTGTCCAAAGCCTTGACACCCAAAGCACTTTGGTCCTGTGGGAACAGTGTACTGACCGCCATCCTTGACATCCTTCTTCATTTTCTCCGGATTCCTGAATTGTGAAGAACTGGACTGTCTACGGTCTTTGTTGAAACCCTTTCCATTGGCATTCTTCATAAACTTCTTGAATTGCCTTGTGATGTAGGATTTCATCTTGGAATCTTCATCATCGGACGAGTCATCCGTATCACTGCTTTTAGCCTTCAGTGCCAAACTCTTGCCCTTGGTTGACTTGCCCAATCTGGTCAGCCCTGACTCATATGTTTGCAAGTTTCCAACCAGCTCAGTCAAAGGAATTCTGTCAATATCCTTCGACTCTTCGATCGCCGTGATCTTAGCATGGAATCTTTCTGGCAGCGATCTGAGCACCTTCCTTACAATCTTGGGTTCTGGGATGGTTTCTCCAAGATTGAAGGCTGAGTTCACTATGTCCTTGAGCTTGGCATAGAACTCATCAAACGACTCATCCTCCTCCATCTTTATTTCTTCAAAGCGTGTGGTGAGCCTTTGCAGCTTTGAATCTTTGACAGCCTTAGTGCCCTCATAGGTTGTCTGGAGGATGGTCCATGCTTCCTTAGCAGTTTCTGTTGAGGATATTTTCTTAAACTCCTCATTGGTGACTGCACTGAATAAGGCATTCAATGCTCTGCTGTTGAAGTTTGCCGCCTTGATCTTAGCATCATCCCAATTGGCCGGCGCTTCTGTAGGCTTGGTCCAGCCTATCTCCACAGCTTGCCACACTTTCTCATCTAAAGACTGCAAGAAAGCTCTCATGCGTACTTTCCAGTATGCATAGTTAGTGCCATCAAATAAAGGAGGTATAATTAGAGATTGTCCTCTATCCATGACAGCAGGGGTCAGTGGATCACACACAATAGATTAAACTCTAATCAGAGTGTGCTTGCTCTGATACCACTTGACAGGCCACAAACGCGTTGACCCCTTGTGATAATTTAGATTAATTAATTAGCCTAGTTTTTAATTAATCAAATTAACATGCAATACAACGTGGCAGCACAAACAAATCACCGAAACTAAGTTATGCAGCGGAAAATAAATAACACGGTGATTTGTTCACGAATGGGGAAAACCCTAAGGCAAAAACTCCACCGGGTGATTTAAGGTCACCACTCCCGAAACTCCACTATTATCACAACAAGCAGTTACAAGTAAGGAATCCCAGTATCTCACCAACCTACAGTTGAACTCTTACCCCAATACCCAATTGGACTTGTTCTGTAGTGACAATTTCTCCTTTTCAATGCACGGCTCCCAGTACGTGACTCACTCACCAACTTGAGGAAGAAAGAATGTTGGCTGCAAAGTTCTTCAAATCATCAGAGATGAACTAGGGCACGAACTTTGTCTCACAAATCACAATTTGCATGAATAGAGAAGAAGCAACTTGTGTCTTGTGATTTCTGCTTGTTGCCCTTTGTGACGGCCCTTAAAATAATCCTTTTATATGTCTAGGGTTAGGAGAAAAGAAGTCCCAAAGACACACACACGGATTGGACTTGAAACAGACTTGGAATTCTGTTTTCTTTAATTCTCGACAGATAGAGGTGTCGAGAGGTGTCGAGACAGCTGTCGAGGCTCGGGCAAAACAGCTTCTTTAAATCTCGATAGATGTATCTGTCGAGGTAGGTGTCGAGATTTAAAAACCAGCACTTCCTTGCTTGTATTTTGGACAGACTTTGACGGCTTCAACACTTAATCTTGAACCACTGTTTCTTGAAGTGTTTAACCCATCCTAGTTCTACCCAATTACAAGTAAAGTGCGTTTTGTCTAAGGATAAGCCAATTACATAAAATAGCGACATATGTTCACAAGCTTGAACAACTACATATGTCCTAACATTGTCAAGATCTTTTTCAATCATCATCATGATAGCTTTTAAATAACTTTTAGACTTGCATTTTTTGAGACACTCAATTAAATAGATATTAGAAAAACAAGATGTATTTGAAACAAAAGATCTTTTCTTGCCAACAGTAGCTAGACAATAGTTGTCAATGTATCACACAGCAGCCAAGAATGTATTGACCCCTTGTGATGGATTAATTGATTAGTTAGCCAAATTTATTAATTAATCAAATTAACATGCAATGTACATGGCAACATAAACAAATCACCAACTAAAAATAAAATGCAATGGAAAATAAATTTGACAAGGTGATTTGTTTACGATTAAGGAAAATCTCTGAGGCTGAAACCCCACTGGGTGATTTTAAGGTCACCACTCCCGAAAATTCACTATTATCACAACAAGCGGTTACAAGTAAAGGAATTCCAGTACCTTATACCAACCTACAATTGAACCTTTACCCCAATACACAATTGAACTTGTTTTGTAGTGACAATCTCTCCTTTTAATGCATGGCTCCTAGTACGTGACTTGATCACCAACTTGAGAAGGATGTTGATTGCAAATTTCTTTTGTCCATCACACGATGAAGATCACAAAGTTGCTTGGTGAAAAAACCCTACGGTGTACAAACACAACAACTCCTTGAATAGAAAGATGAACTTGGGCATATGCCTCTGGTTCACAATATGCTTGTGAAAAACATTTTAACACTTGAACTTGAAATCTTGTTTATTGAAGCATTAAACACATCCTAAATCTACCTAAATATAAGTAAATTGCGTTTTGTCAAAGGATTAGCCAATTACATAAAATATTGACATCTGTTCCTAATATGATTCACATATGTTCTAACAGATGTAACTTTAATCTCCACCCAAAGTAGAAAGAAAGAGGTTTGCTCTAATATCTCTTTAGGCCTAGCTGGACTCACTAGGAGTGGTCAATGTTATACCCCTAAGGAACTAACAAAAAGAAGGAAAGAGATTGGTAAGAGCAAAGCCAAGCCAGTCAGGAATAGGGTCACCACTGAAGAAGCCGAGGAATTCCTGAAAACCATCTAAAAGGCCGATTATAGTGTGATTCAATAGTTGAACAAATCTTCAGCTCGGATTTCTATTCTAGCCTTGTTGCTATCTTCTGAGGTCCATCGTAAAGCTCTATTGAAGGTGTTGAAGAAAACGCATGTTCCTACCAGTATTATAGACTCCTCATTTAAGGGTATGGTATCATTAGTGTTGGCCACCAACCAAGTCTCATTTTCAAATGATGAGTTTCCTCCAAAAGGTAGAGATCATACCTTGGCTATGCATATCATGGATTGCCGCAAGGTTATTAGTCGAAAATGGATCATCTCTGAATGTCTGCTTGATGGCCACTCTTGAGTGCCTGAAGGTGGATATGTCTCTTATCAAGCCTAACACTATATTCATATTTCATGGATTAAGTTGTGTACTTGACAATATTTATTTCTTACCTTTGCTTATGTAGCTTAGTACTTTTAGTTAATATTATGCATTTTCTTTAGTACTTCACTCTTGTGCTCTTGTTGGTTCTTGTATCCTTGATGCAATTGCTTTAGTGGTATTGCATCGGTTGAATGTTGGACATGCAAATGATACTTTGCATGTCCGGATGTTCATTCACCGTGTGAATGTTCGTTGTGGTCACTATTTATAGTGATTGTTTTTGTATGATCAAGCTATGCCTTTTTGTTATATTCCTACTTGCTTGATCGCATTGTGCTTGCTCCATATGCACTCCAAGATTTCTACTTACAATGAGCTATTTGTGATATTATTTTCAGGAAAAATTGTCTGTATGGTTCAAGAGCTTCTCAGAATCTAGAGTTAGGTGTGAGTGAGTTTTGACAACTGTTCCTAACTCACATTTTATGTCTAGAGTATGTTTTAGGGTTTTGTAACGGAATAGCCAAAAGGGGAGATTGTAAAGTTGAATTTATTCAACCATTTTTTGGCTTTATTCTGTGCCAAATTTTCTTATATTTTAGAAGTTAAATACCCTATATTTAGGTGGGAATCATGCAAGGATTGTGTGTGAGAGAGTAAGAAGAATTCAAGTGTGTGTGCAATTAAGAGGTTTCTTGCGACTGGATCTCGCGAGTGACTCGAGAGTGGTGACTTGCTAGAAGGCCACACGTGTGAAGCATGCAGGAAGCTGAAGGGTCATGACAACTGGAGCACTATAGGACAAAAAGTATAGTCTGACCAGTCAGTTATTTTGCAACTGAAACTCGTGACTAGTCCTACTTGCGACTAGTCCTAGTCGCGAGTCAGTCGCTGAAACACCCTATTTTGTAGAAAAATGACTTTTTACATTCCTTCTCGTACCCTAATATAAATACCCTTATAACTATGAAATGTGGAGAGCTTCTAGAGAGAATTTTGAGAGAGAAACCTTAGAGAAAAATAGGATTGACTCCTCCACAATCTTATACCTTTGATTCTCAAATTCCTATACTCTCACCCTTTCCATTGACATACCCTTGAGAGGACCTTAACTAAACCCTTATCTTACCATACCCATATCAGTGAGAGGGTTCTTTGGTGCTTGGGAAGCAGTTCAGAGAGGACCAATTCATTTGGTTGAAGCAATGGGCTTATTGCGGGATCCGATAAGCTAGAGAAGACAATGTAAGGTTTGACCCTGTTGGAGCAACAAGCTTGGAGGGCTTAGGTGCATTGGGTAGATTAGGCTTGGAGGGTCTATTGCTATTCATGGATCCCAATTGATTTTCTAGTGGATCACTTTACCGCTTGGAGGAAAAAGGTTTTTGCCGAGTTCTTCAGTTTCCTCTTCGATAAAACATCTCGGTGTTATCTTATGTTTGCATCTCTCTAACCCATACTCTTTGCTTTTAGTTACTACTATGTTGTCATTAAATTTTGGCTTAGAGTAGTTTACTTGTTTGGATATAGCTCATATTTATTATTCTGCACATACATTGTTAGAATATTAGCTTGTGTTGGTAATTTGAAATTGGGGGTCTAAACATTCACTAGTGTTTTACACACCAAGTGAACTTTCACCTTCCCTGAAGCATCTTTCCATACCTTCAAGCTAGTTTCCATGATTCATAATGCTTCAGAGCCTGAGTCTGGCTGGCTTGCAGTAGTTCTAATGGCTGCAAAGGTAATGCTCAAGTTTGGCTACAAATTAGGCCAAGGCCTCAGAGCTGTAGGATATAGGACCCCTGCTCTCATTGAACTCTCAGATAACAAAGGAAGGTTCAGTTTGGGATATGAACCCACTCATAAGGAACTCTTTCAAGCTTTTAGAGGCAAAAAAAAGGAAGTGTGACACTTCAGGGATGTTTATTCCCTATATTAGGATCACTTTTTCGGCCCTAACCGAGGTCATTATGCCAGAACCTTTCAATGAATTGGAAGATGAAGAGCCTGATATGGCTTGCATCGCTCGGCTTTATTAGGAAAAGTTCTCCATGAACTCTATTATATCTCCTAGAGATAAGCTGACTTCTACTATCCAACCAGGGATGCCAGGCAAGGCGACAGACCTTTGGACCATCAAGCCTTGCTTTGTGGTTGCACCGGCTAAGTAAGAAGAATTCCATCATCGAGTGATTGGGCCTCTTGATCACCTGAGAGGGTTGGAATAATATTTCTAGTTTGTTTTGAATGCTTATGTTATTTCTTGCTTTATTTGTATTCCCTGTTCATTTCCCTAGTTTGTTTTCCCAGAAACAACAACAAAAAAGAGCAATTTCCTTTTATCATTATCAAGCATGAAATTGTTTTCCCCTTACCCATAATCCATTAATGAAATATTCAGCTTATTATTTAGGAAATTTTAGCATGTCTCTTTATTTGTTTTCTTTAGAATATGTGTGTGCAAATTATCTTATGTTTCTTTGTGTATGTTGCACTTTATATGATCTGTTTTGATTCCCAAGTGGGTACAACGTCCATTTGCCATAACGAAAGTGTAGACGATGTGTGATAATAGCTTAATTTTGCATATTTATATCATTATTAAAAAGCATTATCATACTTATTTTGATGCGTGAATTTTAATACTTATCATACTTAATTTTGTTGAATGGTCAATGTTGTGCTTAATTGAATTTTAATGCGTGAATTTGTCTTTTGTAGGATAATGAAATTAAGTAAGAGGATTTGTGCAAAGAAGAAAGCTAATGGACAAAATTTTACAAGGGCCATGATGAAGTCAAAGAAGGCCAACCCAATTAAATTCGAGTCCAATTGGAGCAAGGAATCATTAGAAATTTGCACCAAATCCAAGTCCAATTCAGATTAGGATTAGTATTTGGAGCATAACTTTCAGTTCAGATGTCCAATTAAGATAATTCAAGTTGTGCTGGAAATTTAACTTAAAGGGCTACAACTTTGTAGTTTACCAGAAGTCCGAATTCTGAAGTTAAATGGGCCAAAAATGCCAGTTAAGTGAAGCCTAAAAACCTAAGATTTTCTCCAAACGGGAATTCAACTTGTAATAGGATTCCTTGACCTATTTAAAGGCTCTTTAGGGCAAAATTCTAGAGGGAGCTGACGTAGAACATAATTTAGGTTTTCTTAAAGTTTCTTTACAGTTTTTAGAGTCTTATTTGTGTTATGGCTTGCTAGAAGCCTTGCTAAGGCAAGGGGTGAAACCTAACCGTTTATTAGTATGTTCTTAACAATTATTTTATGGTTTTAATGCTTATGTTATTATGTTTTTTACTTATTTACTCATCTAGAAAAGTGTTTAGTTTTGTAAAATTCTTTGATTTATCGTAGACTCTGAGTATGTTGAATGCTTAGTATTCCTTGCAAACTAATTCACTAGTTTTATTTTGCCTAAAACCAATCAATTTCAAAAACCTACCTTAGACAATTAATTCTTAAGTTTTTATTGTTAAGTCATCCACTGAAGGTCATCCTTCGTATGAATTTTAGTTGAGTTATAAAATAAATATTGTTAAGACCACCAATAAATGTGTTGTGTATGGATTCCTAAACCTTAGTGCCTTAACATATTGTTATTTTCTCTCAATTTAAATTAACTTTACTAAAGAATAAAAAATCTCTTCAATTAGATTTTATTATTTTAGTTTTATTCTCTTGTAGTTTGCTAATCAATTTCCTTTTCCCCGTGGATTTGACCAAGGACTTATCGAGTTATTACTTCGCGACAATAGTACACTTGGGAGCATTATTTAAGTTGCAGTATTGTGAATGAGATAATAGAGTTGGATCATGATGTTGAAGGAATGGGAGGTCTTGAACTTACCTCAAGACATCCTAGAAGCTCTAAATAGAGAGAATGAAGGGTCCAATCCCAATATAGAAGAGACAAAGGTGATAAACCTAGCTAATGAAAGTGAGACAGAAAAACCTGTCAAGATCCAAGTGAACTTTCCTAAAGACATGAAAGATAAGCTCAAATCTCTGTTGAAAGAATTCAAGGAAATCTTTGCTTGGTCTTATCAAGATATGACAAGACTAGATACAAAGATCATTGTCCATAGGATTCTAGTTAAATTCAAATGCCCCCTAGTGTGGCAAGCCCTTTGAAGGATGAAGTCAGAGATAATCCTGGAAATCAAAGAAGAAGTAGAAAAGCAGTTGAAAGCTGGTTTTCTTACCACCATAGCCTACTCAGATTGGGTTGCAAACATTGTTCCCATGCCAAAGAAAGATGGGAAAGTACGCATGTGCGTCGACTATGGAGATTTGAATTGGGCTAGCCAGAAGGATAATTTTCCCTTGCCACATATCGATACCCTGATTGATAACACCGTGACTAACATGTTCTTCTCCTTTATGGATAGGTTTTCGGGTTATAATCAGATCAAAATGGTTGAGGAGGACAAAGCCAAAACAACATTCACCACTCATTGGGGAACCTACACCTACGATGTCATGCCATTCGGCTTAAAGAATGCTGGGCGACCTACAAATGAGCCATGGTAACCCTGTTCCATGATATGATGCATAAGGAGATCAAAGTCTACATGGATGAAATGATCGCCAAGTCACGCACTCCTAGAGATCACTTGATAGATTTGAGGAAGCTATGCAAGTGCCTTGTCAAGTACAAGTTAAGGCTAAACCTTAACAAGTGCATTTGTGGTGCTAGTTCTAGGAAATTGTTCAGCTTTATAGTCAGCCAAAGAGGAATTGATGTGGACCTAGCAAAAGTCTCTGCCATCAAGGACATGCCTGTGCCGAAAATAGAGAAATAATTTCAAAAGGCCATCAAGGGCCCGCTTCATAGTTGAATGCCATGAGCAATCCCTATCAAGTACATCTTTAAAAAAGCCTACCCATGCACAGAAGATCTCTTGTTGGCAGATGTTGCTCTTTGAGTTCGATATTATGTTTATGACACAAAAGGTCATCAAGGGCCAGGCTATATCCAATTACCTAGCAGACCAGTCATTGAAAAATCTAGATTTCTTAGAGCCCCTCTTCCTAGATGAGGATGTTTTGGCAATGGATCCAAGCCTAGGCAATGTAGAACCACAATGTTGGATGCTTTATTTCAATGGAGCTGCCAATAGTAATGGAAATGGGGTGGGAGCTGAATTTCAATTGCACCAATAGCGTCAGAGTAAGAAGCATGCATAGTAGGCCTATAAGTTGCCTTATAGTTTGGTGCGTATGACCTAAGCATCTGTGGAGATTCCCTGTTGATCATCTCCCAAATATAGGGAAAGTGGCAATCCCAAGACACCAAGTTGATTCCGTATCAGAAGTGTGTCAGCCATTTAATCCTGAAGTTCCAAAATGTTACCTTTGCTTATTTGCCCTGAGCTCACAACCAGTTCGCAGATGCTTTAACAACCTTAGCTAGTATGGTTAAGTTGTGACAGGCCACAAACGCGTTGACCCCTTGTGATAATTTAGATTAATTAATTAGCCTAGTTTTTAATTAATCAAATTAACATGCAATACAACGTGGCAGCACAAACAAATCACCGAAACTAAGTTATGCAGCGGAAAATAAATAACACGGTGATTTGTTCACGAATGGGGAAAACCCTAAGGCAAAAACCCCACCGGGTGATTTAAGGTCACCACTCCCGAAACTCCACTATTATCACAACAAGCAGTTACAAGTAAGGAATCCCAGTACCTCACCAACCTACAGTTGAACTCTTACCCCAATACCCAATTGGACTTGTTCTGTAGTGACAATTTCTCCTTTTCAATGCACGGCTCCCAGTACGTGACTAACCAATGTGATGCGCGGATCCCAGTACGCGGCTTACTCCCTTTTGCACGAATCCAAGTACGTGACTCACTCACCAACTTGAGGAAGAAAGAATGTTGGCTGCAAAGTTCTTCAAATCATCAGAGATGAACTAGGGCACGAACTTTGTCTCACAAATCACAATTTGCATGAATAGAGAAGAAGCAACTTGTGTCTTGTGATTTCTGCTTGTTGCACTTTTTGACGGCCCTTAAAATAATCCTTTTATATGTCTAGGGTTAGGAGAAAAGAAGTCCCAAAGACACACACACGGATTGGACTTGAAACAGACTTGGAATTCTGTTTTCTTTAATTCTCGACAGATAGAGGTGTCGAGAGGTGTCGAGACAGCTGTCGAGGCTCGGGCAAAACAGCTTCTTTAAATCTCGATAGATGTATCTGTCGAGGTAGGTGTCGAGATTTAAAAACCAGCACTTCCTTGCTTGTATTTTGGACAGACTTTGACGGCTTCAACACTTAATCTTAAACCACTGTTTCTTGAAGTGTTTAACCCACCCTAGTTCTACCCAATTACAAGTAAAGTGCGTTTTGTCTAAGGATAAGCCAATTACATAAAATAGCGACATATGTTCACAAGCTTGAACAACTACATATGTCCTAACAATCTCCCCCTTTGGCAATCCGTGACAAAACCACAACATACAAATGACGATATGAGAGAAGTCATAAATCACTCAACTCATACTCACTTGTTACATACAGTAAAATCTATCCTAACACAAACTCTTGAAAAACTTTGCAAGAAGAGAGTTTATGGCAAGAAGACTTTGACAACCTGTATTTCTGAAACACTTATAAACAAAACACATCAAGGCATCTTTGTGTGAAACAGAAATAATAGATTGCATACAAGTAAAGAAACATGTGTATAAAGACAGAAAAGAAACAACACATGAAAGGTAGGTGAAAGAAACAACATACATCATCATATAGAGAAAGAGAATAAGTACAATGTATGTAAGTACATGATCAATGTATCTCTAAAAGATAAGAAAAGAAAAAAAATACATAGATCACCTCACTACATCCCTCAATCCACACTCCCCCTAACAAAAATGTCCTATGTCATATGCTAACACTCCCCCTAAGTATGACTACTCTCATACTAAACTACTCCCCCTTTTTGTCACGAGTGACAAAGGGTAGAGTGTCAAGTAGACATCTCATCCGATGAGCTAGCATCTCCATCATCATCATCGTCTGAAGCATCATCATCATCGCCATCATCATCGGCCTCGGTCTCAGTCGACACATGAGGTGGCGGAGGAGAAGCCTCTGCAGCAAAGCCGCCCATGGTCGCCTGTCGCCTGGCGATGCGACCAACACGGACATTCACCTGATACAACTCGGTGGAGAGTGTATCTAGGCGAGCATCCATGCGCTGTAGCTGCGCCATGATGTCTCCCAAACTAACATCGCTCGAAGAAGTAGAAGCAGAAGCTCGAGCGGATCTGGAGGTGGTAGGACGGGTGGAAGGAGTGGCATCGTCGGACAGTCGCGATCGGAACTGTGCCTCGCTACGTTTTACGGTAGCGGCGTCTATGGCAGACATGACGCGGTAATGATCGGACGAAGGGAAGGGAATGGAAAAACGACTCAGAATCCTCGTGATAGCGGAAGGGAAAATGAGCTTATCACGGGTGGCCGTATCTCTATAGACATCTATGATGGAACAAATAAAGTGAGAAGGAAAGTCTATAGAGAGATCCTCAAGGAGGGACAACAAGAACCGAGCACGAGGCTCTGTGATCGAGTTATAGTGAGACAGTGGGTGCAAAACAAAGGTCATCACCATGTTAAGAAATCTAGGACCTTTAGCAAAAGGTCGACATGGTGTGTACATGTGATCTCCCCAAAGGGTAGGACGTTCACAGAACGCCGAGATCATCTCGTCTTTGGACACAGTCCAGAGACGCTCACAGCTAGGGTAATCGGGATGATCCACCCTAGGGACATGGAGAACCTCAGAGACTAGCTCTGGGGTGACACAAAAGCGCGTACCTCTACGCAAGAATAGAAAGAAGGTACTGAAGAATCTATCCCGTGGATGTTGGAGTAAAACTCCTGAATCAACACGAGAGGAGATGTGACCGGGACGTCACACAGTGACTCCCAACCCCGAGTGTGAATGACATCGGGAAGGTTAGTGTCGGCAAAGTCTGCCAGGACGACGTGGCGTTCCGAATGAACACCGCGTTTAGAAAAGTTCTCCGAGAAGTCCTTGTGGGCTTTCTCATCACGGAACCGAACAGACACAGGGGTAGAATCAGAAGAAGACTGTCCCTTAGAACGCAGAGGGTTCTGGGACGGAATGGACTTACGTTTAGGAGCCATAGACGCTACTAACGTAAACATAGAAGAGGGGGAAAGAAGAGACAAACAGAAAAGTCCCAAACAATTCAATATTGGCAGAAAGAAATATTGAAATGAAAAGAACGTATACATGAAAATGCATGAGCATGTGACATGCAACAATAAACACATCATGGGCTCAGCCCAATCCAAACCTAACAGCACACAATAGGTAGGCACACATCTAAATGCATGAAAATACAATTAGAATGCTAATGTGATGCAATGCATGTGGTTTTGAAGATCAAAACTCAATAACCAACCCAAAAATTTCATGAAAACCCAACAATTTTGAAAACTCCCAAAAAATTTTTCAAAAACACAAACCTAGGGTTTTGAAAGCAATGTAATGCATGAAATGAGGGATAAAAGCTTACCAAATGATGAAGAATATGAAGAACCACTTGAGAAAGCCTTGAGAGAGGTTTGGAGGGAGAGGGAAGTGTTTTTGAGAGAGATCCGAGAGATTTCGAGCGAGAGAGATCGAGAGAATGAGCAGAAAAAATCGCGAAGGTCCAATATATAGCGCTTCAGTAATTCTCGACAGCTGTAGGTATCAAGAGCTGTCGAGGTAGCTGTCGAGGGAAGCTATCGAGAAATGCACGTGGACAGATACAGCTATCGAGGTCAGCTATCGAGGTAGAAGAAACAAGCAAGAGGGAACCTCGATCGATCCAGAAGCTATCGAGGAGCTATCGAGCAAACAGAAAGTTTCTCGATCGATCCAGCTGCTATCGAGGTATCTGTCGAGACTGCGATAAGAAAGAGTCTGGGGATCTCGACAGATAGCTATGTATCGAGAGGTATCGAGGAGGTGTCGAGATGCCTTTCAAAACAGTTTTTCAAAAGAAGAAAAACACAGACATGAATGCAATCATGCATGCAACTCAACCAAAGATACAACCAACACATTAAGCTCTCAAAACATCTCTCAACAGGAAATATGATGCTCATATATCTCAAAAAAACACACACACACACTAAACAAGTCTAACCAATTTTATTTTTCAAAAACAAGTCAAGACAGTTTAGTGAACATACATTAAAGCATGTAATCCTTGTGATGGCCAAATCACATTGTACCCGCACATGTATCAAGAATAGCAAAGAGTATTGCGTGTTGTGTGTGAAAACATCGCAAGATTGCATAAGTGTCTCAATGTTATGACGATTTGAGATATGAGAAAATCACTTTAACTCACACACAATCATAACTATTTGATGGAGACTATCACCTTCGAGGTACATCCTATAACTCCCACATCTCCTAGAAAACACGCTTGCAACCATATTTTAAAGCATTTTTAATCTTTTTGCTTTTTATTTCTTTGCATATTTTCTTTTTAACAAGCATATCATGCATGGGCATACAAGAGAAAGAAAAAAAATACCCAATGATGTTAAACTTTTGACACTGCACTTTTGCTATGCCGAAGCATACAGGTGTCTTATGACATTGCACTTTTGCTATGCCGAAGCATACAGATGTCATATTATGATTGGCGAGTAACAGTGGTGAGATGGTTATTTATGCCTTTCTCTTAGGATTTTCTAGTTCAACCCGTCAAAAAGAGTGATACGAGTGTTAAGAAGAAGAGATCACTTAACCTTACTCATCACAAACAAAGAGCTACAAAGCTCACTCGCTTAGTTGTGCAGAAGAGTGCTCATCTAAGCTATAGATGATACAAAGTTTAGAAAACTCTGTTTCAATGGCCATTCCAAAAGTTTACATGAACTAATGCACACAAACACACACTGTTTTTGTATTTTTCAATTTTTCAATTTTTTTTTATTTTTATTAGAGAAGCAAAAATAAAACACAAAACTGAAAACACACAAACAAAAACATGTAAAGCAAAACAATGCATAAAACTAGATGCACATGCATGAGGAGGAGGAAAGATAGAAGGAGATCAGTCCATGGATATAACACCGATGTTTTGACGAAGGAACTCAAAACGTTTGCTATCCAAAGGTTTGGTGAACAGATCAGCTTTTTGGTCATCGGTGTGGATGAACTCAAGAGTAAGAACACCATCTTCGACAAGCTCCCTAATGAAGTGATGTCGAATCTCTATGTGCTTGGTTCGAGAATGTTGAACTGGATTCTTAGAGATATTGATGGCACTGGTATTGTCACAATAGATGGTGAGATGTTCTTGACGAATACCATAATCATGAAGTAGTTTTTGCATCCATAGGAGTTGGGTGCAACAGCTACCAGCAGCAATGTACTCAGCTTCAGCAGTGGATAATGAGATGGAGTTTTGCTTCTTGCTCATCCAAGAGACCAAGTTATTTCCCACATAAAAACAACCTCCTGAGGTGCTTTTTCTATCATCAGCATTCCCAGCCCAATCAGCATCAGAATATTCAGCTAAGACATTATTTGTGTCTTTGCTATACCACACACCAAAGTTGGCAGTAGTTTTGACATACTTGATGATCCTTTTTAAAGCAGTCATATGTGACTCTTTGGGATTAGCCTGATATCTAGCACACACTCCTACACTGTAGCTAATGTCAGGTCTACTAGCAGTAAGGTAAAGAAGACTACCTATCATGCTTCTATAAAGTGAAGAATCTACACTTTTACCTAACATGTCAACAGTGAGTTTAACATTTGGGCTCATGGGGGTTCTAACAGAACTAGCAGATTCCAAACCAAAATTTTTCACAAGATTCTTAGCATATTTAGATTGAGAGATGAATATACCTGAATCTTGTTGACGAATCTGCAGTCCAAGGAAGTGAGACAACTCCCCGATCATGCTCATCTCAAACTCTGCTTGCATGAGTGTCGAGAATTCTTGAGTAAGCTCATCCTTAGTTGATCCAAAGATGATATCATCAACATAGACTTGTGCAACCACCAGCTCACCAGCTTTTCTTTTGATGAAGAAAGTTTGATCAGCCTGTCCTCTTGTGAACCCATGGGATATCAAATATTGAGTCAACCGGTCATACCAAGCTCTGGGTGCTTGCTTTAATCCATAGAGTGCCTTTTTGAGGTACAACACATGATCCGGAAAGTGAGGATCGATGAACCCTTTAGGTTGGGCCACATAAACATCCTCTTTAAGCAATCCATTCAAGAAGGCGGTTTTCACATCCATCTGATATAACTTGAACTTCAAGTGACATGCTAAAGCAAGAAGGACTCTGATGGACTCCATACGAGCAACTGGGGCGAATGTTTCATCATAGTCTATACCCTCCATCTGAGTGTATCCCTGGGCTACAAGTCGAGCCTTGTTTCGGATTACATTTCCCTCCTCATCAGTCTTATTTCGGAATATCCATTTGGTGCCGATGACATGCTCGCCCTCCGGTCTGGGAACCAAGGTCCACACATCATTCCTCTGAAACTGAAGCAGTTCATCATGCATTGCTTCTACCCAACTTTCATCCTGAAGAGCTTCCTCAACTTTAGTGGGTTCAACCTGTGACAAATAGCAAGAGTATGACACAAAGTTAGCAACACATTTATCAACTGTGCGTTTCCGCAATGTGAGTTCATTCATGTTTCCCACAATAGTTTCTGGAGGATGATTTGATTTGATTCTGGAGGAAGGTCTTTTGTCTTCATGACACTCGGAATCTGGGGATGTAGGAATGTCTGCTGGCTCTTCTACAACACTGGGAGTACCAGGAGTACTTGGGGATGTAGGCTCTTGTTCCATGATCTCTAGAGCTCTCCTAGGTTCTGGAGGGAGAATTTCTTTGGGAAGTTCCTCATCAATTTTCTCAAGATTGATATCTGAAGACTCATCAATAACAACATTTACAGTTTCCATGACCTTCATAGTTCTTTTGTTGTATACCCGATAAGCCTTACTTGTGGTAGAATATCCCAGAAATATCCCTTCATCACTTCTGGAATCGAACTTTCCTACATTCTCTCTATCCTTTAGGATGAAACAAGTGCTACCGAAAATCCTGAAATACTTCACATTTGGCTTTCTTCCTTTCCACAACTCATATGGAGTCTTTTTGGTGCCGGGTCTGAAGTATACTCTGTTCACTGTGTGACATGCAGTGTTAACTGCTTCTCCCCATAGATTTCTAGCCACATCCTTACTGTGCAGCATGGCTCTTGCCATCTCCTGGATAACCCTGTTCTTTCTTTCTACTACACCGTTCTGCTGAGGAGTAATAGGAGCAGAGAATTCTTGAGATATACCTGATCTTGTGCAGAACGACTCCATGTATGAATTTTCGAATTCTTTACCATGATCACTTCGAATTCGGTCAATTTTCAGGTTCTTCTCATTTTGTAGTCTTGTGCACAATGTTTCAATGTGCTCAGGAGCATCAGACTTGGATCGTAGAAGAATGACCCAAGTGTACCTGGTGAAGTCATCTACTACAACCATGATGTATCTCTTTCCTCCAAGAGATTTGGTTCTCGTAGGACCCATAAGATCTAAATGCAATAGCTCTAAAGGTCTGGATGTTGCTGATGTCTGAGTGCTTGGATGCTTGGCTTTCGTCTGTTTTCCAAGTTGACATGGTCCACATACAACATTGTTCAACCTACTCAGCTTTGGCATCCCTAGAACAGACTCATGCTTAGATACAATAGAGAGATGTTTGTAACTAGCATGCCCCATCCGTTGGTGCCACAAGTCTTCATTTGGCAACCGAATACTATTGCAAACAATATCAGCATCAGGCACTAAACCATAACAGTTGTCTAGAGTACGTACACCACTTATGAGTTTCTTTCCAGATTCATCCATAACAAGACATTTTCCTTTGGAGAATAACACCATGAAGTCTTGATCACATATCTGGCTTATACTCAACAGGTTCACTCTTAGGCCATCCACATAGAGAACATTTGCAATGTCTGGTAGTCCAGGTAGAGAGATAATTCCTTTCCCTTTTATCTGAGATTTGCTCCCATCACCAAAGGTGACATTTCCACCTTTCTTAGACTCGAAGACTTTGAAGAGGGATCGGTCTCCAGTCATGTGTCTAGAGCAGCCACTATCAAGGTACCATAGGCACGTGTCCATTACTTTGAACGCGGACTTCATCATGAAACACACTTCATGCTTAGATAGCAGATCAGTGGGAATGGTATCTTCTCTCATCTGCTTCTTCCGAGCCAGGCCTTTAACTTTAACTCTGTTTAAACAGACTCCTTTGCACATTTTGAATTTGAGACAGTCTAGTTCCTGCTTGTATACACTGAGATCTTTTCCAATAGTCATCATGGAGGGAATCAAATAACTTTTAGACTTGTGTTTTCTGAGACACTCAAGGAAGGGAGATTAGAAAAACAAGATGTATTTGATATCACAGTTCTCTTCAGCTGAGAGACTGTAATTTTTCCATGACAACAGGGGTCAATGGATCACACACAATAGATTAAACCCTAATCAGAGTGTGCTTGCTCTGATACCACTTGACAGGCCACAAACGCGTTGACCCCTTGTGATAATTTAGATTAATTAATTAGCCTAGTTTTTAATTAATCAAATTAACATGCAATACAACGTGGCAGCACAAACAAATCACCGAAACTAAGTTATGCAGCGGAAAATAAATAACACGGTGATTTGTTCACGAATGGGGAAAACCCTAAGGCAAAAACCCCACCGGGTGATTTAAGGTCACCACTCCCGAAACTCCACTATTATCACACAAGCAGTTACAAGTAAGGAATCCCAGTACCTCACCAACCTACAGTTGAACTCTTACCCCAATACCCAATTGGACTTGTTCTGTAGTGACAATTTCTCCTTTTCAATGCACGACTCCCAGTACGTGACTAACCAATGTGATGCGCGGATCCCAGTACGCGGCTTACTCCTTTTGCACGAATCCAAGTACGTGACTCACTCACCAACTTGAGGAAGAAGAATGTTGGCTGCAAAGTTCTTCAAATCATCAGAGATGAACTAGGGCACGAACTTTGTCTCACAAATCACAATTTGCATGAATAGAGAAGAAGCAACTTGTGTCTTGTGATTTCTGCTTGTTGCACTTTTTGACGGCCCTTAAAATAATCCTTTTATATGTCTAGGGTTAGGAGAAAAGAAGTCCCAAAGACACACACACGGATTGGACTTGAAACAGACTTGGAATTCTGTTTTCTTTAATTCTCGACAGATAGAGGTGTCGAGAGGTGTCGAGACAGCTGTCGAGGCTCGGGCAAAACAGCTTCTTTAAATCTCGATAGATGTATCTGTCGAGGTAGGTGTCGAGATTTAAAAACCAGCACTTCCTTGCTTGTATTTTGGACAGACTTTGACGGCTTCAACACTTAATCTTGAACCACTGTTTCTTGAAGTGTTTAACCCACCCTAGTTCTACCCAATTACAAGTAAAGTGCGTTTTGTCTAAGGATAAGCCAATTACATAAAATAGCGACATATGTTCACAAGCTTGAACAACTACATATGTCCTAACAAGTTGGCAGAAGGAGATGAGATGTGACAATTGCACATAGAGGTACGGGGCATGCGGCCTACTGCATGAGCATCAAAGAGTGCATGAATGTCAAAGTTGAAGTCAATGGGAAGCCATGGTATCATGATATCAAGGCTTATGAAAGATAGTGAATACCAACTTTGGGTCACTGACAGTGAGAAGAAGTTCATCAGGCACATGGCATGCCAATTCTTCTTAAGTGGGGAATTCCTATAGAAAATGAACCACAATACAACCTTGCTTCGATGCATAGATCCTCTTGAGGCTAACCGTTAGGACATATGTGGCTTAAAGAGTTTTGAACATATGTCATTATTTTATGTAATTGGCTTATTCTTTGACAAAATGCACTTTACTTGTATTTGGGTAGATTTAGGATGTGTTTAATACTTCAAGAAACTGTGTTTTAAGATCAAGTATTGAAGTCATCAATTCTGTCCAAGAATCAAGGTGAAAAGTACAAGTTCATTAAAGCTCGACACCTGTCTCGACACATGCATCTATCGAGCTTTAAGAAGCTATTTTAGCCCCGAGGCTCGACAGCTGCTAGATAGCACCTCGACACCTTTAGATGTCGAGATTTAAGGAAAACAGATTCTAAAGCTCTGTTTTGATTCCAATCCGTGAATATGTCTTTGGAACTTCTTTTCTTTTAACCCTAGACATATAAAAGGATTATTTTAAGGGCCGTCAAAGTGTACACAAGTTGCACAAGCATTGAGAAATTCTTGTTCAAGCAATTTGTGATCCGAGACAAAATTCATGCCCTAGTTCATCTTTTTTGTGAAGAAGTTGCTGTGTAATGTGCACCGTAGGGTTTTGTAACCAAGCATCTTCTTGATCTTCATCGTGTGGATGAATTGAAGAACTTTGCAGCCAACAAGTCTCTCTTTAGTTGGTGAATTGAAGTTGTGTATTGGGATCCGCGCAATTGGTTAGTCACGTATTGGGAGCCGTGCATCAAAAGGAGAAACTGTCACTACAGAACAAGTCCAATTGGGTATTGGGGTAAGGGTTGAACTGTAGGTTGGTAAGGTACTGGGATTCCTTTACTTGTAACCGCATGTTATGATAATAGTGGAGTTTCGGGAGTGGTGACCTTAAATCACCCGGTGGGGTTTTTGCCGTATAGGTTTTCCCCATTCGTAAACAAATCACTGTGTTAATTTATTTTCCGCTGCATACTCTAGTTTATTGGTGATTTGTTTGTGCTACCATGCCATTTGCATGTTAACTTGATTAATTAATAACTTGGCTAATTAATCAACTTGATTAATTAATAACTTGATGGAAGAGATGCATGAAGGCTTGCTTAGAGCCCATGCTAGTGGACCCCTGTTGGCCTAAAAGATCATGAGAGTTGGCTCCTATTGGCTCACCATGAAATGTGATTACATCAAGCATGTCATGACATGCCACCGTTGCCAGGTCAATTAGAATAGAAAGAATGTTCCTCCTTAGCCCCTGCACTTTCTAGCAGTGCCATGGCCTTTTTTAGCTTAGAGGATGGACATCAACGGACCCGTGATTCCAAAAGCCTCCAATGGGCATGAGTATATCTTAGTGGCTATTAATTACTTCACCAAGTGGGTGGAAGCCGCTTGATAAAAAAGCATCACCCAAGTTGTGTTGGCTAGATTCTTGAAACAGAATATGATTTACCTCTACAGCGTACTAGGAGAGCTCATTACAGATAACAAAAAGAATCTGAATGGGAAAATGATGCAGTAAATTTGCCAATAGTTGAAGATCAAACACAGGGATTCAGTTCCTTCCCGTCCTTAAATGAATGGAGTAGTAGAAGCCGCCAATAAGAATAGAAAGAAGATCTTGGTGAAGATGGTAGACACTTACAAGGATTGGCATGAGTTCTTGCCATTTGCCTTGTGTGCCTATCGCATTGTTTTTACTTCCACGATTGTAAACAACATGAGCAAGGATGGGAAGAACTCATGGAAGAGGTCCCATCTCTCAGAATCTTATTGTAGATAGAGCAATTTAACATGATAGACAAGAAGCGCATGACCTCAACGTGCCATGGACAGTTGTACCAACGTGAGCGAGTAATCAACAAGACAGTTAGACCTAAAGTCTTTGAAGAAGGCGACCTAGTCTTGAAAAAGCACAACCAAGCCATGCCTAATCACAAAGGAAAGTTTTCCCTGACCTACAAGGGCCCATATGTGGTGAAGAAGGCCTTCTCCAAAGGAGCCTTGATTCTGGCCAACATGGATGGGCATGACTTCAATATGCCCGCCAATTCTAATGCTGTCATACAGTACTTTGCATGAGGGAGCTTCCAAGTGCAACCTCTTCTACTACACTCCTATGTAACAAAAAAAAAAATTCCAAAAAAAAAGAAAGAAAAGAAATCAACAAAAAAATAAATCAAACAAAATAATAAATGAATAGGTAGATTGAAAACTCAAAAGGGTAGTCTATGCAAAAGAATAGCAAAAGAAAGAGCGTGAGAGAGCTTGTTAAATTGAAAACCTGAAAGGATAATGAACAGGTAGATTGAAAACTCAAAAGGGTAGTCTATGCAAAAGGATAGCAAAAGAAAGAGCGTGAGAAAGCCTGTTAAATTAAAAACCCAAAAGGACAGTCTAGGCAAAAATTAAGGCAATCAAAATGTCATTTGAACTACGTGATAACCTGATCCTTCTCAGTGGAGGTGTGTAGACAACCACCTTGGCCCAGTCACATTTTAAAAGAAAAATTAGTCAGTTGAATCCGTTTAGGTTTATGATCAAGATTAATGGAAGAAGGCATGCACCCTCTTGGGTTGCTCTGTGTTTGCAACACGCGTGGTCTGCAATGGTTTTATTCAAAAATTTTATGGCGCCAATGCCAATGGAAGATGTACCCCAATCGGAAAGGAAAAGATTTGTCTAAGATAGGATGTATCCTTTGGAACATGAGATATTGATATGCATAGACTTACATTTACCATTTATTTGTATGATCTTGCATTTTCAAAGCATTTATGCACATATTCATTAAATATGCTTGTTTTGTGCCTTTCTAATCCTTTCATGCATTGATCATTAAGCATCCAAAATACAAATCTCATAGATATAAATATCCCTGATAATCAACATACGTAAAAACATCTCTGTTTTCAACTGTTTTCCTTTTTTAAGCATGCCTTACAAACTAAACTATGCTTTAAAAACCCAAAAGTGGAAGACCGTATGTAACTGCCTAGCAATTTATGATGTACCTTTCCGTACATGGTGGAATAATAACTACATAGCTCATGTGTAGAAACGAAAAGAAACAGAGAGACTCCAACAAGTCAAACATGGCCTAAATGGTCTAATACCGCCCTGCATAGACCTTGAAGCCGGTGAGAAGAATTGGATCATTCGAGGAATGAGTACAAAGCAACCTGTTGCTTTAGAACCCAAATCTCTAGCAATCTCCCTCAGTCGGCCATATGAATTTCGAAGACGAACCAACTCCTTCTCCATACTAGGACTCAAGGTGCAGCCTTGCCTCTCTGTATCAAGCAAAGCTTGCAAGGTGTCAACCTCTGTAGTAGCAACTCTCAATGCCTCTTCCTTCTCGGTTGCCTCAGCTTGAAGGCAATGAAAAGCCAACTGTGGCTCACTAGGCTCATCAGCCAGCCCATACTCTAAGCTTAAGTGGAATGAATGAAGGACCTATCCTCCAATAGCCTCAGTGCTAAATTATCAGCCTTGTTGCTTACCTTAGTGTGATTGCCCTCCACTATGGCCCTTTCCTCATCACTCTTTTGGCCCAAGACAGTGAATCTTTAAGAAAGATATGCTAGCTCACTCTCCGAGCTAGTGACTTAGGATCTCAGCTGAATACATTCTGCCTCTGTGGCTAAAGGAGCCGGACTCCTCTGCTTAAGATCTGCTCTAAGGGTGGCAAGCTTAGCCTCATAGGCCCTTAAGAGGATTTGGAACTGATAGATCAATAATGAAGCATGGGTCCCTACTGGCCTTTGACTCTCTAAACTCCACATTGGACCGCTCATAATCGCTCTTAGGATAAGTAGGATAAATGATAGTCGACCTGTGCTCCTGCTAGAAACCAAAAGCACGATCTATGATGACTATGTCAATATCTTGGAGCCTATAATCATAAGTGGTGACAAAAATATCACTAAATCAAGGGATATGCTGATCGCCCCCGAACTGCCTTAAGGACATACCTAGAAAGTACGTTGTACAACCCCAGGTACCCACGAAGGGGATTCCAAGCAAACCAACATAATGGGTTCAACTCTGCCACATAGTGACTTCCCACTAAAATTTCTATGTCTAGTTAGTGGGATGCAAGCCAAACAAATACCATAACCAACTAGCTGTGTTCGCAGTAAAAGGAAGATCAAAGGCCACAGTGATCTTAACCCTATTCTTCCTCAAGAACCCAGCAGGTTATGCCATAGATATCACACTCAGATGACTACAAAACCACAACTGTAATAGATGCACACAACAACCAAGCCTACCACTACCTGTCTCACGACACAGAGAAAGAGATAGAATAGTCTCAAAAAGGAGAGAGGGAATAAAAGAAGTGCTATGTGGCAGAGTACTCACCAAAGGTAGAATTGCAAAGCTAATAGAACTCGATTGAGAAGGGAATATCATTGAGCCAAAGAAGGTCAACATGAAGGCCTGGCACCTGTAGAAGATCCATGCTCCTTTAAATCCACAAAGTCTCCTCGGTAAGAAGCATGGCACTTAGCTTTGCCATACCTAAAAAGCAGAAAATAGAAAGGTATAATACCTCCCAAGTTGCTTCCATATCGAGTCAAAACATCCACAACAGGCGTCTTTAGGCCTAATAGCTCTGCCAACCACTTGCGAAAGCAAGATCGAGTTGGTGGTCGACAAACCCGACTCTCAAAGGTAGGAAGAGAAAGAAAGTAGGGACCAAGTCCACATCCCCAATACTGATGCACCTTAAACTGGGATCGCAACAAGTAACTATGGCCTCCAGTAAATGCCAATCCAAAGAAGTGCGAAAGAGTGAAGTGTCATCTCCAAGGAACTGCTTGATAAAGGGCCGATCCTTGGAAGAGAATAAAGTCCACCATCTCTTGAGCTCCCTCTCATAAAAAGTCTCCCACTCAAACTTCACCATAGTATCATAAGTCTTGAGCCCAAGAACATCCATGCTCAGATCTGAAAGAACTTGGTGTTTTGATGCAGATTTGTGCAGAAAAGCAAAGAAAAATGGTGTTTTAGGAGTTTTCAATGAAGAAAAAGAGTAGAAGAAGACCTCAGAAGTCGTAGACCAAAATGTGGAAGGTTTGGGAGGGGGGGCGTCCTACTTTTATGCACACTGCTCAAGGTCGCCGCAACTTATAGAGTGATAGGCCCCAGGCGGCGAACCTATAAGGGCTGCCACCCTTCAAGACACGTATTAGGGTTTTACAACCCCCCTAGCATAAACCCACATGCATTCTGAACTTAAATCTAATGAATGGAGGATTTTGGACAGCTCTAGAGGCAAGATTCCCTCGATTTTTGCACTAATAGTGGTATGCAGCAAGTTCAGTAGCAAACTTGCCTTTCACAAGATTTTTTCACATAATCGTGACTGTACAAAGCCTACACTACCGCATTTTATCTTTGCACATCTCGTCTGGCATCCTAGAATATCTTGAACCTCATTTTCAAAGCCTGGTTCACCTGGTTTAGGGGTCGGTTCAGCCCTCGTTGTTAAGGCATGTAATGGGACAGTGCCAAGGCCATTCCCGATCATTAATAGTAGTCCCTCTAGCATGGTATGAAGATTACGACAATCAATTCCTCAAGGGAATTCTTCTCGAAGCATCAGTTGGTTTAGTCGAAAACCAACACAATTAGTGCATTTCGCCGCACAACAAGTCCAAAATCCCACTGGGGAGATCCACGATCATCATTAGGGTTGTCAAAGAAACCCATATCGTCCAATAGGATTCTAATCCCACTTCAAGTCGATTGATCATTTTAGAACCTCACAAAACCCTACACTGGGGCAGTTTATTTTGCGTGGTTTAGTCTACTTACGGCTAGTCAATATACTTAAGAACAGGTCCGTCTTGCCTAGAACCTTTCCTCTCATGATAAGAACCGCATAAAACCTACACTAGGGAAGTTTTATTTTATGCAGTCTTTCCTCCCTCCATATCCCTCAACAGGTCAATCAACCTCAGGTTTCATCAGTAAATTCATGAAAGTACGGTGCAATGCAAAGCAACCACAATGGTGCAACTAGATTCTAATTGCTAAAGTGCTACTGCCAAACATACATGTAAGACCTACGAAGAGGCAATATTCGAGAATCCTACCTCAAGAGCCTACTAACAGGTAAAATCTAGAAACAGACATGTAAGACCTACCAAGAGGCAACGTTAAGAGTCCTACATTGAGCCTACTAATTGGCGAAATCTAGAAACGTACATGTAAGACCTACCAAGAGGCAATGTCGAATCATACATTTGAGCCTACTGACGAGCGATATTAAGAAACATTCATGTAAGACCTACTGAGAGGCAATGTCGAATCATACATTAGGAGCCTACCAAGAGGCAATATCATACATTAGGGCCCATTATGGGGTAATATAATACATACATGTCTAAAGCCTACCAAGAGGCGATACAATACATATAGTCTAGGCCTACCAAAAGGCAGACTAAGATATACAAGTTTGGCCCACCAAGGGTCAATGTCTACAAAATACAAGAAAACTGATAAAAGCATGCACACGCAGGGGCTACATCATCATAAAGTTACAACAATACATGGCTGGCCTAGGGGGAGTCATTATCTCTAATGGCATCATTAGCGAAGCGCTCAGTGCTGCTGTCATCGGCATCATCGCCCGCAATAGGACCTGTAGAAGGACAGGCTTGATCTGCTGGAGAACCTAGCACTACAACAAAATGTATTTTAAGTGAGGAAAACATTCGTCACTAAAAGTCCAGTTTTTTGTCGCTAAGGACCATTAGTAACGAAATCTACCATTTAGCGACAAAACTCATTTCGTCGCTAATACCCCGTCGCTAAAGGTCTTAGCGACGAAACATTTCGTCACTAAAGGTTCGATTAGTTTAAAAAAAAAAAGAATTTTTAGCGACGAAAACATTTCGTCACTGAATGTTTTCCTCACTAAAAACACTATTCAACCAAAAAAAAAAAATTTCATTGCCAAAAACACTTTAGTTTATTTAAATCATATTTAGTGATGAAAAATTTCGTTACTAAAACTATTTAGTGTACATATAGTGACAAAAAAGTTCGTCACTAAAACTATTTTTAAGAAAATCCAGGCACATAGAGCGACAAAAATTTTCGTCACTAAAACTATTTCTTAAAAATTTCTGCTACATTTAGCGAAGAAATATTTTGTCACTAAAATTTTTTTTGTTGCTATATTTGGTGATGGAAAAATTCATCGCTAAAACTAATTTTCTGTTTTTAATTTTTTTATGCCTTTGATATTAATCTGTAACCTGTCATTACATTATTAAAACCTCACATTCGAATAACACATTTATTTCAACAACACATTTGTAAGAAAACGATCCATACATTCCATAAGTAAAAAATAAAACAAGTATCCAATTCAATCCATCCATAAAATAATTGTTTGCAACACATACAATAATTAACACAAAATGTTTTATAACAATACAAAAATTGTAGCATAATATAATTAGGACCAAAGGAAGATGTCCTCAAATGTCTTCAAGTAATGCCAAAAGTAAATGCCCTAAAAGCCACCAATAAGAAATCTTCATAAATATAAAAACAATACTACATTAAAATTGTAAAGTAAAGACATTAACTATGTTATAAGAAATATTTCTAACAATGCATTAAGAGTAGCCACACCAACATATTAAAATCACAACTCCTAATGTATAAGCTGTAGAAAGCAAATATAGATTTTCAAGTGTAATGAAATATAATTAGTTTCAAATAATGCATTAAAAAAAGTAGTCACACAATGTAGTGCAGATCAATTGCTAAAATAAAGTACTAATCGGTAAGTCTTTTAACTTGAAGACAAACCACTCCCATAGGTAAGAGTGTCATCGTAAACCCTACTCCTCAAAAAGGTAAGAATATGGTCCCTAACTTTTGCCTCCTTGAGCTCAATAATCTCACTTTCTAGACAATGGATATATTTCACTGAGGAACTAGATGAGGTGGTGGAACATATTACTTTGGCAAAATAAAGACAACTCATGCATAATGTATTCTAACATCAAAGTCTATAAAGCTACTTAGATAAAGTCCTATCCCATTCATGAATGCACAAGTCTATATTAATACTTAAACAAATATACATTGCACAATCAAACACTCCCTATATCAATTTATACCACTTAATAACACCATGCAAGCCACTTGCTTGCTCCAACACAACAACCCAACACAAAACCAATTATCAACATCACAATATATAATGCTTACAAGTATTGAAAACAATCAAATAATATTCATCACATATAAATCAACAATATCCATTCACAATTCAAAAAAATAAGAAACACTTTCTATATCAATTTATGCCACATTATAACACCATGCAAGCCACCCGCTTGCTCCAACATAAATACCCACCACAAAACCAACAATCAACATCACAATATATAATGCTTACAATTATTGAAAAAAATTAAATAATATCCATCACATATAAATAAAAAATATCCATTCATAATTCAAAAAAATAAGCAACACTTCCTATATGAATTTAAACCACTTTATAATGCCATGCAAGCCACGCGCTTGCTCCAACACAACAACCCACCACAAAACCAATTATCAACAAAACAATATATAATGCTTACAAGTATTGAAAAAAATTAAATAATATCTATCACATATAATTTAAAAATATCTGTAGACATTCGATTTTGCACCCATGATTTAATCAAGGAAGATGACTAGAATGACTATCCATGTACCCTAAAAATCATGATTGCATTTCATGTATCAAATTATTCTTGCATTACATGCATCAATTTATTCATTTCAGATCATAAAAATGATCTTGAGATTATAACGGTTGCAATGGTGTGTCCGGTTTCTAAATTGAACAATCGAATCGAAAGATATCGCATGATCAAGTTTGCACGGTCAACTTGTATTGTGTCTAGGAAGAGTCGACCACGCACAATTAATTTTAGTAAATTCTAATTGGTTAAACAATTAAAATTAATTAAATAATTTTGTGATTGGTTGATAATTAGTGTCTAAAATAGGACTGCATGCATAAGAATAAAATGGATGATTGGATAACAATAAAATTGCGGATAATTTGAATTTTGTCAAGATTTAGTTTTTAAGGAATTTAGCTACAAGATAATTGTTCCTAAAAAGTCTGAATTATCCAAAAAATAGATAAAAGAATCATAGACTAAGGATGAAAACATGTCCAGGTACAAGAACCGAATTAAAAAACTAGAAAGAGGTTCCAAAACACACCTAACACGAAAGTCTGTTTGGGATCCAAGAGCACCATTCGACACTTTTGGAGTGTCGAAGACACTTTAATAGTGACGAATTGAATGCTTTTGGGCTTTGGCCCAACTCCCTTTGGATGACGATAAGGCACATCCTTTTCAACCTTTCCACAAAAGGATAAGTCCCGTTTCACGTTCTACACGTGGGAGCTATTTTTTAGAGTCTTCTGGCCTCTATAAATAGAGTCTGGATCTCATAATTTAGGGGCTTTTTTTTTTTTTTTTGGGTTCTCTGAGAGGCATACGTTTTTAGACTCTCAAATTGCTCATATTTGCTGATTCTCTCTGATATTTGCTGCTAAAATTAGGGTTTTTAGGTTTCAAAGATAATTGAATAAATTTCTTTGAACCCTAAAACATCCTCTCAAGAACAAGAAGTGCTCCATGCAAGAGGTTGTTTTCAATCACCCTATTCATTTTTTTTTTCCTCTCTTTTATGAATCTTGTTTATGATGATGCATGTTTTCCTTTATCCATAACATAAATTGTTAATAATTGTTTTGTTAAAGCATGATCTTGATTTTATTTATATAATCATTGTGATCTCTTTCTTAATTTCAATAATCTTCATATAATCAATGCTTTTTCTTAAAATAAAAACAGATCCACATCTTTCTTAGATGTAGATCTCGATTTTTCTTTAAAAAAAAAAAATTGCACCTTTATTAGATGTAAATCTGAATTTTTCTTAATAATAATAATAATTAAAAAAAAACAGATCTGCATCTTTCATAGATTTAGATCTGAATTTTTTCTTAATCAAAAATGGATTTGCATCTTTATTAGATGTAGATTTGAATTTTTCTCAAATCAAAAATTGATTTGTATCTTTGTTAGATATAGATTTGATCTTTTTTTAACATATGTAGATTTTGAAACCAAAAAAAAAAGATTAAGCATGATTGTGTTTATGGTTGTTTTGTTTTGTTTTGTTTGGTTCATATAGCATAAATTTATGTTAAGTGAAATTCTCTTCATAAAAAAAAAACATTTTTATATATTGTTTTTAAAAAACATATAAAAATAGATTTGATTTTTTTACCAAACTAAAATCAAAATTTTTTAATCACCAAAACAGATCTAAGTTTTTCTCTCCCAAAAAAAAAAAAAAAAAAAAAAAAAACCAATTTTTTTGTTACAAAATAGATCTGGCATTTTTGACAAACCAAAATCAATTTTTTTTTTATCACTAAAACAAATCTGAATTTTTTTCAATAAGAATAGGATTCATTCATAAATAAATTTGTGTGATTTATTTTTGTTCATATATACAACCTGTAATTCATAGCATCCATAAAGGGTACATTAGTTACAAGAGTCTAGAAGGCCAAACTCTGTTTGGGCAGAATAGGTGCCTAACACCTTCCCTTTTCATAACCTAGCCTTCGAATTTAGGCCTTTGGATAAGTAGATCTAAGCCTTGTCTTTATTTTTTATTTTGGGTAGAATGTGACTAGGACCCAAAGCAAGTAATTTTCAATTTTTCAAACATGTATTTTTTTTTTATTCAATCAATGAGAGGATACTATTTAGTCATGTATTTTATATTTATTTTTTATTATTTTTTTGTATAAAAAAAGGTGGCGACTTCACACCATTTACCTAAAAAGAGAGGTGCCCTAAAAGTATACAAATCTCTGTTTTGAGAGGCACCCCCAATTTTGGTGATCTCTCACAGTGGCAACTCTGCTGGGGATGTCAAGGGCAAAGTTTCGTATTAGACTTAAGTGACCAAATGTGTACCCTTGTTTTGCACGGTCTTGCATGATATAGTTGTTTGTTTGTTTATTTATGTTTGATGGGATGTTGTATGATATTTTAGTGTATGGTATTTGTTATTTGTATTGCTTGTTAAAATCGTTCCCTAACTTTCATAGTGTGTGCCATCCAAACAACAATGTATGCATCCCTTTTCAACAATTTTGTGGTGGTAGTAACCATGGATCACCGGTCTTCAATAGATTCGGGTACCCAGTGGCAAACTCACCAATTTATAGCCAAAAATCATTGGATCATTTCTTGTTGACTGTAAAGGACAAACCATGCCGTTAGGACCAACGTAATGTTCATTACATTAAAAGTTGGAAGGTGTAACGTCCTAGCTATGGGAAACAATGAAACAACAAACCCACCCTACACCTTAATGACTTAGAACCTATCCTTAGGTTGGTCCTAGTTAAAATTGCATTGCATGTTGTGTGTGTTTGTTTTGGTTGATTGATGGATGTGGATGGGGTCTTAGCTTAGATTAACCCGACCAAGCTTACTATCGGGGGAGAATTTGCTCAAGATCTGAAGAAAGGCTACAAAAAGAACCTAAGCCCAACACTCAAGACAATCACTCCAATTCCAAGCTCATCACTCACATCACAATACTGAAGTCGTCAAGCATAGAAGAAACTCTACTGCTGCAACCTTACAACCCCATCTTCGACCTCCAAGATAGTTCAAGCCACAAGAAGTTTGAAGCTCCCCACACTATGGCAGAAGAAGGAGAACACCCAAACACAGTGGAACCCATAAACACCCAAGAGCTACTTAACACCATGGTAGCTACTTAAATCCAGCTGAGGGAAGACATGAACAGTATGATACAACAATTTTAGAATTCAAAGAGTAATCAAGAGGAGGAAGAGACTAATCATGATCCACCAGCCGTAGAGAGTGAGAAGAAGATCAATGAGAGGATGAATAAAATGGAGGAGATGATTAGAAAAGCCCGTAAGATGGAGGACCTTATGGATTATGATACCCTCTCACTTTTTCCTAATGTGAGGCTACTTCCTAAGTTCAAGATGCCAACCTTGGCCAAGTTTGATGGGACCAGCTACCCAAAGTCCCATCTGAAGATGTATATGAGGGCAATGTAGGCCTTAGGCACGACTAAGGAAGTACTTGCTCAGATGTTCCAAAACACACTAACTGGAGCCACTCTTAGGTGGTTCCTCAACTTGGATGATGCAAGAGCAAGAAGTTGTGAGGACATCTGCCGAGAGTTTAACAAGCAATACAAGTACAATATAGAAGTGGACATCACAAGAAGATACCTCAAAAGAAGCCTTCTTTACTTTCATTACCAAGTGGATAGCTAAGGCTGCACAGATGATGAATAAGCCAAGTGAGGAAGAATAGTCAGCCATGGTTGTAAAGAATTTATTACTTGTATACCACAATTATTTGTTTGCACAATACTTTCCTAATATTAAAGCATTAATTGTTGCTGGAGCCCAAAGTGAAGATGTTATAAACAATGGAACTATAAAGACTGATGACCCACCAAGGTTTAAAACAAATGTAGGATCTAATTCTAAGGCTACAGAAATTTCCAACATCCATAAAAATGATCCTTATCAATTGATTGCACCCATTGCACCTATGCAAGTACCACAAGGGCCTAGACCTCTGAGGGAATTTCATGAGTTGTACATGCCCATGAGCCAAATGTATGACAAACTAAAAGCAAAAGGGTTATTGAAACCCCTAGACCCAAGACCAATTACAAATCCCCTTCCCTCAAGGTTTGATGTGAATAAAAGATGTGCTTACCACCAAGGCCCTGGTCACGACACTGACCGTTATTTTACCCTTCTTCATGCAATTCAGGACCTAATAGACAACAAGGTGATTGCACCGCCTACAAGGCCCAGCATCACTAACAATCCCTTGCCCAATCACAATTTTGGGAAAGGAGCAAGGATAATTTGCTTGATGACCGAAGAGGAAATAAGGAAGATCCATCTAACTTTATCCATAACCTACCCGAATGCTTCATGATGACATGGAAAGAATCAATGGATATGACATCTACCACCACCACAGGATATGTCATATGGAATGAACTACCAGAACCTTAGAATTACCAAACATCCATAAATGGGGGGAGACACTTCAAACCTCAAGTAAATAGCTAAACACCTACAAACGGGGGGAGACACTTCGAACCCCAATCCATTGGCCAAACACCCACAAATGGGGGGGAGACACTTTAAACCCCAAGACACCGATCCCAATGATCCAACCAAAATTACCCACATCACAAGGGAGGGGGAGACATTTCAAACCCCCACATTTGGAGATTGACAACCCAGTAGAAGCCTATAACAGATCTACCCAACAAATACCTGCCGAAGAAGATGAAGTCCTCAAGCAACTACAGAAGACACAAGCCAACATATCTTTATGGGGTTTACTCATTGTGAGAGACTACCAAAGTGCCTCTCAAGAAAGAGATTTGGGTAATTTTTAAGGCACCTCTCTTTTTGGGTAAGTGGAGTAGAGGCGCCACTTATTTTTTTATGCAAAAAAATAAGAAAAATATAAATATAAAATACATGACTGAATAGTATCCTAGTATCTTTCTTATTGATTGAATAAAAAATACATGTTTGAATAATTGAAATTACATGACTTTAGGTTCTAGTTACAAAATACCAAATAATTACATGGTTTTTTGTCCTAGTTACATTCTACCCAAAATAAAAATAATGACAAGGCATGGATCTACCTATCCAAAACAACTAGATTCAGGGGTGAGGTTATGGAATGGGAAGGTGTTAGGCACCTAATCTTCCCAAATAGAGTCTGGTCTTCTAGATTCTTGTGACCAATGTACCATTTATGCATGCTATGCATGACATGTTGTATATATAGACAAAACTAAATCACACAATTTTATTTATGAATGAATCCTCTTATTTGTTTTAAATAAATTCAGATCTGTTTTAGTGATAAAAAAAAATTGATTCTGGCTTGTTAAAAAATGCCAAATCTGTTTTGTAATAATAAAAAATGGTTTTTGGAGAGAAATTTCAGATCCGTTTTGATGATAAAAAATTTGGTTTTATATTTTAGAAAAATCAGATCTGTTTTTTAGAATAAAAAATGGTTTTAACTTGGTAAAAGATCGGATCTGTTTTGTGATGATTAAAAAACTGGTTTTTGATAACAGAAAAAATCAAATATGTTTTTATAGGTTCAAAAAATATGGAAAAGAATTTTTATGAAGAGAATTTCATTCATAAGATAAATTTATACTACATGAACTAAATGAAATAGACAACCATGAATACAATTGTGCATAATCTTTTTCTCTGTTTCAAAATCTGCATGTAATTAAGAAAAATCAGATTTGTATCTAAAAAAGATACAAATCAGTTTTTGATTTAAGAAAATTTAGATCTACATCTAATAAAGATGTAGATCCATTTTTATTTGAAGAAAAATTCCAAATCTACATCGAAGAAAGATGTAGATCTGTTTTTTTCTTTTAAAAAAAAGAATTGGTTATATGTAGCTCTTTGAAATTAAGAAAGAGATTATAACAAATCAAGATCATCTAAGCAATGGTTAACAATGCATATTAGGGATGAAGGAAAACATGCATCATCATAAACAAGAAGCATAAAAGAAGAATAAGGTGATAAAAAACAACCTCTTGCATAAGCACTCCTTGCTCCTGAGAGGATGTTTTAGGGTTCAAAGAAATTTACTCAATTATCTTTGAAACCTAAAAACCCTAATTTAAATAGCAAATATCATAAAGGATTAGCAAATATAAGCACCTAGAGAGCCTAAAAACGAATGCCTCTCAGAGCTCCAAAAAATGTCTCCTGAATTATGAGATCCAGTCACTATTTATAGAGATAAAAAATTCTAAAAAATAGCTTTGATGTGTAGAACACGAATCGAGACTTGTCCTTCTGCGAAAAGATAGAAAAGCGTGTGCCTTATCGTCACCCAAAGGGCATTGGGCCAAAGCCCAAAAGGAGCAAATTCGGCACTTTTAAAGTGCCGAATGGTGCTTTTGGATGTCGAACGCACTTTCGTGTTTGGGTGTGTTGTGGACTCTCTTTCTAGGGTTTTTTTTGTCTGGTCCTTGTACCTAGACGTGTTTTCATCCTTAGTCGATGATTTTTTTTAATCTCTTTTTAAGATAATTGAAGCTTTTTAAGAACAATTATCTTGTGGATAAATTCCTTTAAATAAATCTTGATAAAGTTTAGATTATCTACAATTTTGTTGTTATCCAATCACCCCTTTTATTCCTGTGCATGAATCCCTATCTTAAACACTAATTATCAACCAATCACAAAATTATTTAATTAGCTTTAATTATTTGACCAATCAGAATTAATTTAAAGTAATCATGTGTAGTCAACTTTTCCTAGACACAATGCATATGGACCATGCAAACTTGATCATGTGAAATCGTTCGATCTGATGGTTCGATTTAAAAACCATACCCACCATTGCGATCGTTAGAATCTCAAGATCATTTTTATGATATGCAATGAATGAATTGATGCATGCAATGCAAGAACAAATTGATGCATGTGACGCAAAGACAAATGATGCATGTAATGCAAGAATGATTTTTGGTACATAAATGGTCACTCAATCATCTTCCTTGATTAAATCATGGGTGTAAAATCGAGTGTCTACAGAATGGCCCTCATTGATAAAACTTGGAAAGCGAATGTCAAAGTAAAACAAATACACTGATTTTAGTGACCATGATTTAATTGAGGTTGAGTTTTCAAAGATTACCTAGCTCTCGAACCTAAAACTTCGGAACATAGAACTAGTGCCTTATCTTTTTGACAAAACAATGAAAATACTTGACTTAGCTGGTAGTTAATGAACTTTGAAATGATTCTTGACAATTGATATGACTGAATGACTTTTTTTTCATTTTGAACTTGATAATGGAGTTGTCTGTGATCAATTGGCGTGATCTTGATGAAAGGAATGTCTACGACCATCTAGCTTGGTCTAAACAAAAAGGGTGTTTGCGATCAACTGGCTTGATCTTGACAAAAAAGGGGTGTCTGTGATGAACTGGCTTGATCTTGACGAATGGGGCGTCTACGATCAACTGGCTTAATCTAGATGAATTGAGTGTCTACGATCAACTAGTTTGAACTTGACTAATGGGGCGTTTGTGCCCAACTGGCTTGATCTTGACTAAAGGAGTGTCTGCGATCAACTGGCTTGATCTTGACTAAAGGAGTGTCTGTGACCAGCAGGCTTGGTCTTGAGAAAAGGGGTGTCTATGACTAACTGGCTTGATCTTGACAAAAAGGGTTGTCTATGACTAACTGGCTTGATCTTGACAAAAGGGAGTGTCTGCGATCAATTGGCTTGATCTTGAATAAAAGGATGCCTGTGATCAATTGGCTTGATCTTGACAGAAGGAGTGTCTGCGACCAACTGGCTTGATCTTGACTAAAAGGGGTGTTGCGATCAACTGGCTTGATCTTTACTAAAAGGATGTCTATGACCAACTGGCTTAACCTTGACGAAAGGAGTGTTTGCTATTAACTGGCTTGATCTTGACTAAAAGGATGTTTGCGATCAACTAGCTTGATCTTGACGAATGGAGTGTCTGCGACCAACTGGATTGATCTTGACGGAAGGGGTGTCTACGACCAATTGGCTTGATCATGACGAAAGGAGTGTCTGTGACCAGCAGGCTTGGTCTAGACAAAAAGGGTGTCTGTGATCAACTGGCTTGATCTTGACTAAAAGGATGTTTGCGATCAACTGGCTTAATCTTGACAAAAGTGGTGTCTACAACCAACGGGCTTGATGTTAACTAAAGGAGTCAAGGGCTTCTCATCCTTGAAACCAAGTTGTTGTCTGTAAAAATCAAAATTTGGAATCAGTTTCTAATTGATAAGGGCTTTATGGTCCCACTATTTCTGAGATGTGTGATTTTTATATACCCGTTCTTGATTTGAACTTTATCAAGAAAAGTTGAATTGACAAAAGATTTTATTTTTGAGAAACATTTGATTTTTGAAACTTGGAAGTTTTGAAATTGACATTTAAAATTTTGAGACTTTGAAACTTTGAGATTTTGAATTTTGAAATTTGGAATTTGAAATCTAAAATTTTGAGATTTGGAATTTTGAAAATTAAGACTTGAGATTCTGATCTTGAAACCTGGGGTTTGAATTTTTTCTTTGAAAACTGGAGGTTTAGATTTTAGGAAAAAAAAAAAAAAAAAGATTTGGTATTGAAAATTGTGAATTTTTCATTTTTTCTTTCTTTTTTTTTTTTTTTTTTTTTTTGATTTGAAGATGAAAATTTTAAGAACTTGGAGCTTCAAAAGATATTTAAAAAAAACTTTGGAAATTTTTTCTTTTTGGGTTGACTGAGTCAACTCAGTCAAACTGAGTTGACTCATCTTTGGCTGAGTTCTAAGTGTGGGGGCTGAATTTTGGCCCCCCACTTCCTTTGTCTCTCTCTTTTCTTTTTTATTTCATCCTTCTCTACCTCTCTTCTTCCATTGTCACTATTCACTATCATATTCTCCTTAATTTTTCTTCTTCATCTCACCATTTCTTCTCACAAAAAATACATTTCTAAGCTTCTCAAGCTTCCCTCATCCATCTCCATTAATATTTCTTTAGATCCTTGTATTTTAAGCATTTTCACCATACACCCATTTTGGCGAAACCCATTTTCCAAATCCATTTTTCTTTGCATCAAGATGACTTCTTCTCCTAAAGGACCTTCTTTTCTTACTTTTCATGGCAAGAAATATGATCCAACATTTGATTGGCATGAGAAGGATGAACTTCTTCAAGACCTTAGGACCCATGCTCCATATTGTCATGTAGACACCAAGGTGAGTTTTTTTCTTGGGTTTTTTATAATTGGAAAAATGTTGTTGCATGTTTCATTAAAAGTTTCATGGTGAGATATTGTCATTTGGTTGTTTGCAATTTGGGGGCATTTCTTGATTGGCTGTGCTGGAAAATGTTGGTTTTGGAGCATTCTTGAAGTATTGTTTTTTTGTTGATCATGGTGCAATTTGGATAATGTGGGTGGCTTATGAAATTTTGACAATGTAGGTAGATATTGATGTTGTTGGATGAATTTTGGTTTGGATTTTGGGAGTATTGGCATTGTGAAAAATTGGTGGTAGGATTATGTAAATGTGTTCATGATGGGTATGGAGAAAGTCTATTGGCAAGTGTATGTGTTAACTTTGTTTTATGGACATGGCAAAATTTTGTAGGTATGGGAAAATTTTTTGGACATGGAAAAATTTTATGGGTAATAAATTTAGAAGATTTTGTTGGGCATGTGATGTTGGTTCTTGAAAATTTTTGTGATTATGATTTTGGCCATGTGAGAATTTATTTTGTGCATGGGCATGAGTTTGTGGAGTTTTTTTGCTATTTTGGAAATGTAGGAATTTTTCTATGGCTATGTAAAACAATTTGATAGTTGTGTATGGATATGTGAAGAATTTTGATTGTGGTGAAATTTTGGTGGGGCATTGGTTTTTTTTTTTTTTTTTTTTTTTTTTTTTTTTTTTTTTTTTTTTTTTATGTGGGTTTGGTCATGGGAAATTTTTGGACATGTAGTTTGATCATGGAAATTAATGAGCTGAATTTGTGTGTTGCAGATTCTCAAGAGTCGAGGCAGTCTCCAAATGTTGAAAAGTGCATGGGGCAGCATTGTCTTTTAGCATAAAAAACATTATCAATGAAGTAGGCTTTGGCACTTTCTTTGAAGCCTTGTTGAATCATGAGACATATGAATACAGAGATCTTAAGTTACATCTCGCCTTGGCAGAACACTTCTGGGATACCACATGTTAGGATGTGTGCCCTTAAATCCTAATGTATGACGCTATGTATGACATTATGCATAACTTAGTGTTGTGATTAATAAAGTTATTTTATTATTATCTAAAATAATGGTAACATGAATATTGGGACATTATCATATAGTACATGAGATGCACAGTATGTGATTAGTCACGGAAGATATTAATCACAATATTTTTGTAAACTCAGAATTGTAATTCGTAGTCGGTGATGAAATTGGGCATTTCATCTGTGAAGACTATAACGTATCAACTAAGACGATTTGTCTTGATCATGGAAGTAGAGACTTCTAGTTGATATGTAGATATGTTTTAAGAGTTAAGTCATATTAAACTGGATCGCTGTGAGATTTATTATTCTCCAAACGAAAGTCAAATGAATAATAAATCTCACAACTTCTATTTGCATGAACTCTTAATCCTGAGAGACTAATGGACTTGATCATGAAATGTAGGTTACTTTGATATATCAGGAATGAGATCTAAAGTCACGATCAAAACCTCAGTATATTGGGCAGCCACATTTAGTGTTGATGGAACATATATTTTCAAGATGGAATTCATAATCTCTTAACAGAGATATTAAATATTCCCTTGAAATAAGCCTAATGGGTTTGGTTATTCAGAGTGTTAGACCTAACCACCTTAGTAAGAAGATACTAAAGTATATATTTATGAAATTGGATTTCATACATATATGGTGAATAACTTAAAGGATTATACCGGGTACTAAAGGATTAAGATACAGTAATTTTCAAAGTGGCAGTCTATATTCATGACTTTGTATTACTTGAAATATTTTATGAAAATGTTGCATGTATAATAAAGTCTTGGGATATAATTTATAAATAAGGCTTAGAGTGCAATTATATTTATACAGTGGTATTAAATATAATTAATGGTAACTTTGGACTTATCAAGAGTTGACAGAAAAGCTCAAAGGCCCATTGGAGCTAATGTCTTATTGGTCCCTTTTAGTCTCACTCCAAGCCACACACTAAAACCCAATTGGAAAGGGCCAATTGGCCAACCCAATTAGATAATCAGTTAGTTATAAAGGGAGAAACATACAGAATTTTATTTATGTGTATATGAAATGGTGTGTGTGTGTATGTGAGTTTGAGATACTCTCTACTTCTCCCTTGGAAACTGATTGAGAGACTACACTTATTGGGCGTAAAGTGGAATTACAGTGAAGATTAAAAGTGTTTGCAAGTACTTCTGATCTTTGTTTTGAAATTCACTACACCAAGGTACACTCTCTTGTTCTTAAATTCTGAAATTTACATAGTGCATGTTATCGATTGTGAATGAAGTAGATCCATTAAATTTCCCCTGCGTATGTTTTGTATGCGATACAAACATGTATTTTTCCAACAATTGGTATCAGAGCGGTCTTCATTTTTGAATCTATATAACATGTTTAGTGAGTTTTAGAATTAAAGAAAACTATTTTCATAATTGTGAAAATTTTGCAGACATTTTTTTGCATATTATAGTTTTTAAAACTTTGTTTGATTAAAACTAATTTTGATGTTATGATGTTGTTTGAGTTTGATTTTAACCATGTAAAATTGAATTTTAACACTTTAACATCCATGAAATTCTAGTTTTAATCGTAATCTCCTCGTTTTTGATCATTACTAATGTGTTTTGCTCATTGAAAATGTAAAAAATGGTTAAAAGAAAAACTGCTGTTTCTGGGCTTTTTTGCAATTGGGGAGGCACGAGATGAGTCACGAGTGAGTCACAAGAGCTTTGGATGAACTCGCGACTGGGGTCTCGCAAATGGGTGAGTTGCCAAAATGAGTAGCCAAAACTCACTACTCGCTTGAGTTGCCAGAATGAGTAGCCAAAAATTTTGACACCTGTTTATTACATGTATAAAGAGAAACACTAGTGTAATTAGTTTATGTATGTATTGAACATTAAAAAACCTTTAATTTAAAATATCTAGTAGGAGAGAGAGACAAGAGTTGCATCTCACGGCCTTCATTATCAGTTCATAGTAGTGTGGGTAAACACCTCGTCTTGGCGTATATGCCTTGTGATCCCAAAGGAGGGTGTTTATTTCATAGTACTACAAGATTGAACTTACCTATTTAAAGTAGTGTGGACAAAAACCTCGTCTTGGCGTATATGCCTCGCGATCCCAAAGGAAGGTGTTTTGTTTCATGGTACTATAAGTTTAAACACTATAAAAGGGAAATGAAATGTGGCTACACATGATTCTAGATAATGGTGTACACTAGACTAAGTGTAATGTTGACCTCCCAAAGGAGCTATGTCATTATTACTTAGAGGCTAAAGGTAATACGACATATTATTAGTGTTTGATAAGAGTTATCATGATAACACTAATAATGAGAATAATTCTTAATCAATTATAGTATTTATAATAAACTTGCTACCAAGGAATTATAGACATGGGATTGGCTTGTCGTTGCATATATTATATTATGGTTTTATTAAGGTTCCATACTATATGTTTCTATGCTAAATTGATAATTTCCAGTTTACTTATTATATTAATGTTTATTATTTTCAGATTTGATCATGGCATCATTTAGTCCACTTGTTATTATTCTTAATAAAAACAAACTGACTTGATCTAATTATGTTGACTGGAAAAGAAATTTGGATATTGTTCTTACAGTTGAAGAGCACAAATATGTGCTTACTCAACCATGTCCTAGCTTTCCTTCATTAGATGGCCAAGTGCAATATCCTAGCATCTATCTCAAATGTTCTACAACATCAAATGCATGATGTAGAATTAACTTCGGACATTATGCTAAGTCTGAAGGAGATGTTTAGTGAGTAAGGTCGTTTTGCAAAGCAAGAAACCATGAGGAAAATTTATAATACCAAAATGGCTGAAGGTAGTTCAGTGAAGGAGCATTGTCTTACAATGATCTCTAATCTGAATACATTAGAGGTTTTAGGTGCTGATATTGATGGAGAATCCCAAGTGGATATGATACTCCAGTCACTACTAGAATCATTCAAGGAATTTAGACTCAATTATAATATAAACAAAGAGATTTATTTATTGCCTAAATTAATGAATGAGTTGGTAGTTGCATAAGGCATCCTTGGTACTTCTAGTGTTGAAGCCAATATGAGTGAAGCTTCTACTTCTCAACCTAAGTCGAAAAACAAGGATAAGAAGAAGAAGAAGAATAAGAAGAAGGACTTCACTAAGAAAGATGGTAAACAAATTGCCTTAGGGGTTGCCGACAAAGAAAAGAAGATCAAAGGAAAGTGTTTCCATTATGGTGAGAAAGGACATTAGAAGAGGAATTATCCAAAATTCAAAGCTGCCAAGAATAGGGGTATGAAAAGTTCCTTTTTTCTTGAAATCTGTTTGGTACAGAATCCCACAAATTCCTGGTGCATGAATTCAGGTTGTACTAATCATATCTGCAATTCTTTGTAGGGTATCAAGAGACTAGAAAGCTGAATGAAGGAAAATTGTTTCTTACTTTGGCTGATGGGAGCAGGATTCCGGTTGTAGCTGTTGGAGTTGTTAATTTATGTTTTAATTCTAGAGTTTTAATATTGGAAGACTGTCTGTACATACCTAATGTTCGTAGGAATTTAATTTCTGCAACTTATTTAGGTAAACATGAGTATTGTATTATCCTGAAAGATAATATTGTAATAAAGAAGGATAAAATATTTATCTGTTCTGGCAATATTATGGATGATCTTTATATTTTAACTCTTGATAAGCATAGATTATACAATTCTGAATTAGATAGTAACTCTCATGTAAAATCATTAAAGAGAAACTTTCCTTCTAATGATGCATATCTTTAGCACTTCCGTTTGGGTCATATTGATATGTTAATATGTTTTAAGAGTTAAGACATATTGAACTAGACTGTTGTGAGATTTATTATTCTCCTAATGACTGTCAAATGAAAAATAAATTTTACGACTTTTATTTGCATGAACTCTTAATCCTGAGAGAATAATGGACTTGATTATGAAATATAGGTTGCTTTGATATATCAAGAGTAAGATCTAAATTCACGATCAAAATCTCAGTATGTTGGGCAGCCGCATTTAGTGTTGATGGAATATATATTTTCAAGATGGAATTCATAATCTCTTAATGGAGATATAAAATATTCCCTTGAGGTTAGCCTAATGGGTTTAGTTATTCAGAGTGTTAGGCCTAACCACTTTAGTAAAAAGATACTAAAGTATATATTTATGAAATTGGATTTCATAAATATATATGATGAATAACTTAAATGATTAGACCGGGTACTCATGGATTAAGATGTAATAATTTTCAAAGTGGCAGTCTATATTTGTGACTTTGCATTATTACGAATATTTTATGAAGGCGTTGCATGTATAATAAAGTCTTGGGATATAATTTATAAATAAGGCCTAGAGTGCAATTACATTTGTATAGTGGTATTGAATATAATTAATGGTAACTTTAGACCTGTCAAGAGTTGACAGAAAAGCCCAAGACGCGTTAGAGCTAGTGTCTTATTAGTCCCTTTTGGTCCCACTTCATGCCATACACTAAAGTCCAATTGGAAAGGCCCAATAGGCTAGCCGAAATGGAGTGTATGTAAGTGTGAGACACTTTCTAATTCTCCCTTGGAAATTGATTGGGAGACCATACTTCTTGGGCGTAAAGTGGAATTGAAGTGAAGATTAAAAGTGTTCCCAAGTACTTTTGATCTTTGTTCTGAAATTCACTACACCAAGGTACACTCTCTTATTCTTAAATTCTGAAATTTACATAGTGCATGTTAACGATTGCGAATGAAGTAGATCCGTTAAATTTCCGCTGTGTATGTTTTGTATGCAATACAAACATGTATTTTTCCAACACTACATGTACCTTCCACTTTCCTCATATTGGGGAGGTAATGTTGACATCTTATGACCATTCTGTTGTCACCAGTCTGAGGTTGGGTGGTGAAAGAATTCTTGTCAATGATTCCTTTACTCTAGTTGAAATCAAGAAACTTCTAGGTGTACTGCCTTCTAGGATAAGGAGTAATAATATTCCCTTGTCTTGGCTATGTGAAAATATTCCTCATTATGAGACTGTGGCAAAAGGTGCTCGTATGTTCATGCTTTTTTTTGTTGGGACTTTCTTGTGTCCGGATTTAGGTAGTACTATAAATCTGCGTTACTTAGAAAGCTTGAAAAGAGTTGGACAGATCCAGAATCATGACTAGGGTGGCATGGCCTATGCAACTCTGATGCACTTCATGACCCAACTCTCTAGGCAGAGTCTTTCAAGCTTGGGTGGGGCCTCATTTGTATGGCAGGTGAGGTTTTGAATTTTTTTTTATTTTTTGGCTATTTGTAAGCTTTTGGAAAATTATCTTGGCTTGGTGGTAATGGTGTTGTGGCAATTTTCACGTTTGGATGTATGAGTATTTTAGAGTGGGCTATGAAACCCAGGAGGAAGTTGCTGGCATTTTTTCTAGATTTCTCCGTTGGCTACCCTAGTATCGGTCGTCAGTGACCTCCAGGTGTTTTTTGGAAATTTGGCTCTTGGTGATTGACAATTTAACTGCTAATGTCATGAGTCCTTCTTCTTCTTCACTTCTTCAATTTTTCTCTTCTTTGTGGTTTTTCAAATGTCTTTAGATCCCTGGGCTGGATGTAAGGGGTATACAGAGTGTGAACGGGCTTTGGAGCTTAATGGTTGTCAGGTATTGTTTGAATGTGGACATAGAAAGTATTGGTATCTTGGTGATCAGCTGTTGCCCCAAGTTCACCATGTATATCCTCCTACAACAATTCTAGTTCCTCCTTATCCCTCTATTTGGTTAGCTGACTTTCTGACTGATGAAGAGATTGCTCAAGCTAGTGTGGGTTTTGTTGTTCAAGGAACAATAGGATCTTATTATGAATTTATTAAAACTCGTCTGCAAGGTTGGTTAGTTGGCCAAATGGCACTTCTTTTCCTTTCTAAAGTCAATTCTTCATTTTGCAAATTCTTTCCACATTTCTGCTTGGTGACAAAATTTGCATGTTGGATTTTCAGCCTCCACCTTCTAAAGGAGAGGAAGAGGGAGATGAAGAGGAAGAAATCCCTTCTTCTCATCATGTTGGTAGTTCTTTTAGTTCCTTTGCAGAGACTTATCCTCATTTTCCAGAATGGCTATATGATATGATAAATCTTGATGGAACGTATAGTTCCATGCCCTTGAATAGGCCAAAGCATGTGCCGAATGTTCCTTGGCCTGATCCGATGTGTTCTTGGATTTCAATTCCTTGTGCTTATTTCTTCTTGGCTTATTGAATGGTTCATGATCTAGCAGATTGTGCTTTAAGTTGATGTGGATCTTGTGGAGGAAAGCATGCAGATGATTGGAGGCTTGTAGTCGTTGGCTCACACTCAATCTTCCCAATGTATGCTCAATGATTTGAGCTGGGTATGCCTTATTACATGAGTCTTTGAAAAAACTTGATTTGATCAATCTTTGAAAACAATGATGCAAGTGATGATTCTTGAAAACAAGTGAGTTAGATGTTAGGATTAGTGCCCTTAAATCCTATTGTATGATTCCATGTATAATATTATGTATGACATTATGTATGACATGATGTATGACTCAATATTATGATTGATAAAGTTATTTTATTGTAATCTAAAATAATGGTGACATGAATATTGGACATTATCATATAGTCCATGAGATGCATGTGAATTATGTGAAAAGTCACAGAAGATACAAATCACAAGTTCTTTGTAAACTCAAAATTTAGTTTGTAATCGGTGTTGAAGTTGGATATTTCATCTGTGAAGACTATAACATATTAATTAATATGATTTGTCTTGATCATGGAAGTGGAGACTTCTAGTTGATGTGTTGATATGTTATAAGAGTTAAAACATATTAAACTGCACTGCTGTGAGATTTATTACTCTCTTAACGACTGTCAAATGAATAATAAATCTCATGACTTCTATTTACATGAACTGTTAATCTTGAGAGGATAATGGACCTGATCATGAAATGTAGGTTGTTTTGATATATTAGGAGTGAGATCTAAAATAACGGTCAAAACCTCAGTATGTTAGGCAGCCACATTTAATGTTGATGGAACATATATTCTAAAGATGGAATTCATATTCTCTTAATAGAGATACAAAATATTCCCTTGAGATAAATTTAATGGTTTTGGTTATTCGGAGTGTTAGGCCTAACCACTTTAGTAAGGAAATACTACGGTATATATTTATAAAATTGGATTTCATAAATATATGATGAATAAATTTAAAGGATTAAACCAAGTACACAAGGATTAAGATGTAATAATCTACAAAGTGGCAGTCTACATTAATGACTTTGTATTATTACGAATATTTTATGAAGGGGTTGCATGCACAATAAATCTTGGGATATAATTTATAAATAAGGCCTAGAATGCAACTATATTTATATTGTGGTATTAAATATAGTTAATGGTAATTTTGGAATTGTCAAGAGTTGACAAAAAAACCCAAGGCCCATTGGAGCTAGTGTTTTATTGGTTTCTTTTGATCCCACTCCAAGCCACACACTAAAACCCAATTGGAAAGGCCCAAAAGACTAGCCCAATTAGATAATCAGTTATAAGGAGAGAATTATTCAGAATATTTAATGAGAGACAAGAATATGAAATGGAGTGTATGTGAGTGTGAGACACTCTTTTATTTTCCCTTTGAAAACTGATTAAGAGACCATACTTCTTGGGTGCAAAGTGGAATTTGAGTGAAGATTAAAAGTGTTCTCGAGTACTTCTGATCTTTTGTTTTGAATTTCACCAAACCAAGGAATGCTTTCTCGTTCTTGAATTCTGAATTTTTCATAGTACATGTTAATAATTGCGAATGAAGTAGATCCGTTAATTTTTCGCTGCGTATATTTTGTATGCGATACAAACATGTATTTAACCATCATTAGGCACACCAGAGCACCCTAGTTTGACTTTAAAAAATCTTTTTGAGTGTCAAATGATCTAAAAAAATTTAGAGAACGTGAAATTGCATGGGATTGCATGGGCATACAATGAAGAGGCTGTATGCCACTTGGCATGTAAGGAGTGCCATTTGACACTTTTGGAGTGCCATTTGGCATTTTAAAAGTGCCGATCGGCACTTTTAGAGTGCTAAATGGCTCTGGGCCATGTTATGATGTTTGCGCCATGGTGGGCCGACTCCTTACGGTTTTCTAATGCATGTTTTGCGTTTTCGAGTTTTTTGAAAAACATTTACTTCGTTTGTGATCATGAAACACTCTCCTAGTCAGCTACAAACTCTATGAAACCTATTTCAAACTTGATTGTGAATTGATGTAGCTCATATAAATGAATTCTCTTGTGACAATTCTCTACATAAAGGTTAGCAACTCACAATAATCACAAGCAAAAGTCATCCATGGCTAGCAATCAAACGTCTCTCATCCAACAATTCATGATATCAATAGATGGGTTTGTAGCTTTGATTTCAACACCAAACCCAATTTTACAACCTTCAAACTAGAAGGAATTAAGGCTTTACGGAATGTCAATATCAAGTGGGACTTCCTTCATGCTGTTGTGAAATTCTAAGATCTAGAAGATCATGTGTTTCTGTTTAACACTGCTGAACTCTGTTCGATAATTGAAGAGTTTTCTGCTATTTTGGACTATGATCCAAGCAAAAAATATGTTGCAGTTTCTTGTGATCCTAGGCATAAGGAATATTTGTCTAATGCTCTTAGTCTTCCTACTTCCATTACTGATAGTATGATCGAAGGCCATATGGTGAATTTTCGTGCAATTATCTCTCAGCTGATTAACAAACACACCTATGAAGTGGCCGAAAATATGCAGAAAACTTCGGTTTGGCCTTATGCTTCATAGGAAAATTTTTACTTTGCTCTGGGAGACACGGTTTTGTGGATACTCGAGCCATAAGTGTTGTGAGCCAAATTAAGGATGGTGACAATCCTGCTTCTTTGATATTAGCAGAAACCCTTCTTGGACTAGATGTTGTATTTCATAGTGGAGAAACTCAGAACTTCTTAGGGAGTCCTTTGACTATGCAAATATGGCTAATGGAGCGACTGGACATGATTGCCAAACCTACAATCGGTAATTATGGGCCTAGCAACTTTCTTAGCAGGGCTATAATCAAAACTGAGTGCCAAACTAAGATTGATTAGGTGAAGTTTTTGGACAAGAAATCTAGTTCAATTCAATGGGAATATTATAGGTGGAAGTGCCCACCCTCTCTACTACGATCTCTAGGATCAGATCACATCTTCCATGTTAGGTTGCGGGGGGCAACTTTCTACAAGGGAGACAAACTCTTGAGGTAATTTAAATATTAACAAAGAATTCCAGGTGGCAAAAGAAGGAGACCTTTCTCTCCTGTGGACATAAATCCTACTACTGTAAAGAACATGCTATTGGGTTTAGAGATGGATGACCAAGTGGACCAATCTTTTGTTAAGGTTCACTTTTACAAGATGACTACAAAATATTCTAACTGGCTGATAGACAAGATTGTTGATAAGGAAGCTGAGAGGGTTGCTATGAAAGAACAATTTCTCATAGACAACCAGGTTAGACTTGACAAAGATAACTATGAATTCAAAAGAAGAGACAGTGAGGGTGAAACACCTAACACAAAAGAAATAAATGATCAGAATAAAAAGAAAAGACTGAAGATAAAGTGACTTTCTTATTTCTTGGCTTTAAGCATGTTTATTTAGAATTTGATGTAAAAAACTCTTATTTTTAAGAATTTAAGGGTTTGCAAGTTAGGGGTCCTACTTATGGTGTAGACTTTTGGGGTTTGGTTTTTTATGGTTTGGCTTAGGGTTTAGGTTTTTGTGTAATGACATGGTTTAATGAAACGGTTGAATTTTTGGAAGAATTCGGCTAATGGGAAAATGGTGGGTTTTGGGAAATTGTGACCGGACCAGTGCATGGTTTCCTACGTACCTCCTTGGATAGAAGGATTAGGTCATCACGTAGTTCATTGATTTTTTTTATTTGCCTTAATTTTTGCCTAGGCTGCCCTTTTGGGTTTTTAACCTAGTAGGCTCTCTCACTTTGTTTTTTTTTTTTTTTTACTCTCCTTTTGCATAGGTTACCTTCTCGGGTTTTTAATTTACCTTTTCTTTTTTTTTTTTCTCTTTTTTTTTTTTGTTGCTTTAATTTTCTTCCTCCAGAGTACATCTACTTGATAATGTATGGGCCTGCCTAATTCTACTTGATCTTCCCATTTGCATCTTGAACCAGGGCTCAGATTTTATTCAACACCAGATCTCCTAACTTCAAATCTTTGGTTCTCACTTTCTTATCAAAAGCTTTCCTAAGTTTCCTTTGGTATCCCTGAACGTGATACAAGGCTTTAAGCCTTTTCTCATCCAGCATGCATAACTGGTCATATATACTTTGCAACCAATCTGCTTCAGGGATTTCACTTTCCAATATTATCCTTAGTGATCGGACACCCATTTCAAAGGGAAGGACCACTTCCATCCCATACACCAATGAATAAGGAAAGGCTCCTGTGGAAGATCGAATCGATGTTTTGTACCCGCAAAGTGCATAGGGTAGTTGTAGGTGCCAGTCCTTGTAATTTTTTGTGCTCTTCTTCAAGATTTGCCTTATATTTTTATTAGCAACTTTAACTGCTCCATTGGTTTGACGGTAAGGTGAAGACTTTTGGTGTAGTAGCTTCTCTGTTTCGCCTTTAAAATGTAACCCTTTGTTAGGGATAATCTCATGTGGTACCCCATATTTGCAGATAATGTTGGTCTAAATGAATTGAGTAACTATATTTTAATTCAGAATTTTGTATAAGGTAGCTTCTACCCATTTGGTGAAGTAGTCTATAGCAACAAGTATGAATTCATGGCCATTGGATGCAGTTGGATGGATCTTCCCTATAATGTCTATCCCTCATATAGAGAAGGGCCAGGGTGATGTCATAGTATGCAGTGACATGGGTGGCATGTGTTTCAGATCCCTATGGACTTAGCATTGATGACATTTTCGAACATGAGCCGTACAATCGTCTTCCATAGTGGTCCAGTAGTAGCCTTGTCTCATTATCTTCTTTGATAACATGTGTGCATTCATATGTGGCCCATAACTTGATTCATGATCCTCTTTAATTATATGTTGTGCCTCTTTAGCTGTTACACAAAGGAAATGAATTCAATCATATAATCTTTCGTAAAGTCTTTCACCACAAATAATGTAATTAGTAGACAACCTTCGGATGGTCAATTGGTCATTCTTGTTTGTAGATGGTGGGTATGTTCCATCTTTGAGGTACTGTAGGACGTCTGAATACCATTCACCTTCCCCATTCTTTCCCTCATCTTCTTCTATTGTCATGAAGTAGGCTGGTTCTTCTTTTTGTTCCAATACTATCGATCTAGCTTCATCTACTTTGGGCCCATCCATCATGGATGCCATAGTTGCTAGAGCATTTGCAATTTGATTTTGCATCCTCGGCACATATTGGTATCAAAACTTGCTAAATTTTGATGCCTATTTCTAAAGACATTCATGATAAGGCATAAGCCTTTCTTCTTTAATCTTCAATTTATTCTAAATCTGAGAGATGATTAAAGTTGAATCTCCATATACCTCCAACTCCTTCACTCGTAGGCCTAAGGCTGCTTGTGGACCTATAATGCAATCTTCATATTCTGTGGCATTGTTGGTGGCAGGAAAGTTAAGTCTGCCAAAAAATGGAATGTGTGTCCCTTTTGGTGAAATTAAGAGAAATCAAATTCTACTTCCGTTTTGATTTGTTGCCCTATCAAAATACATCTTCCATGATTCTGCCTTAATCCCCATGATGTCTTCATCCAGAAAGTCCCTTTGGATTTCTTCAGCTTCTTCTAGTGAACAATGGGCTAAATGATCGGCAATTGCCCTTCTTTTCACAGATTTCTAAGTCACATACTTAATATCAAATTCTGACAAAAGCAAGACCCATTTAGTAGTCTTCCCATCTTGTATGAGTTTTTCCATTAAGTACTTCAAAGGATCCATCCTTGCAATCAACAAAATCTTGTAAGCAAGCATATAATGTCTGAGTTTGCGGGTTGCCCAAAAAAGTGCTACACATGTCTTCTCTAATGGTGAATACTTCTCTTCATAAGGCAGCATCTTCTTGTTGATGTAGTAAATTGCATTCTCCTTCCTAGTCTCCTCAAGGTATTAAACAAGTAGAGCTCCCATTGTTGTATTTGTAGAGGTGAGATATAACAGCAATGGCTTTTTGGGTACTGGTGGGACAAGTATAGGTGGTATCATCAAATAACTCTTGATCTTCTCAAAGTTTTCTTGCTATTGTTCATTCCATACTGTAGGGACTTCCTTCTTAAGGAGTATGAAGATTTATTCACATGTCATGGTGAGCTAGGCTATGAACCTACTGATGTACTGTATCCTCCCTAGAAATCCTTAGATCTCCTTTTTAGATCTTGGAGGCTTCATTTCTACAATTGCCTTGATTTTTTAAGGATCCACTTCTATTCCTCTTTGGCTTATCATAAACCTTAATATTTTTCTGGATGTAACTCTAAAAGTGCATTTCTTAGGATTCAATTGTAATTTGTAGAACCGGATTCTTTCAAATGACCGAATTCTTCGGACTTCACTATCATGTCATCAACATAAACTTCTACTTCTTTGTGGATCAAATCATGCAATAGAGTGGTGGCTGCACGTTGGTAAGTAGTACCAGCAATTTTAAGGCTAAATGACATAACCTTGTAGCAGTATGTCCCCCTTCGTGTAATAAAGGAAGTTTTCTCCATATCTTCTGGAGCCATCTTGATCTAGTTGTATCCTGAAAATCCGTCCATAAATGATAGCAAAGCATGACCCGCTGTGTTGTCCACCAAGACGTCAATGTGAAGCAAAGGGTAATCATCTTTCGGGCTGGCCTTGTTCAGATCTCGAAAATCTGACATCCTGACCTTCCCATATTTCTTTGGTACTGGAACCACATTAGCTAAACACTTTGGATAGTTGACCACTCTTAGGAATCCAGCATTGTACTGTTTTGCCACTTCTTCCTTGATTTGAGAGTCTACTCTAGCTTCATTCTTCTTAACTTCTGCTTGACTAGTTTCATGGTTGGATCTGTTGGAATGTAGTGTTGTACTATATCTGTATCAATCCCAAGCATGTTTTTATATGACCAGACAAAGACCTCCTTAAACTCTATCAATAGTGCCACTAATGCAACTTTTGTTAGGATGTGTGTGCCCTTAAATACTACTGTATGATGCTATATATGACATTATGTATGACTTAATATTATAATTAATAAAGTTGTTTTATTTTTATCTAAAATAATGGTAACATGAATATTTGAACATTATCATATAGTCCATGAGATGCAATAGTATGTGATTTATATGATGTAGTCACAGAAGATATAAGTCACAAGTTCTTTGTAAACTAAGAATTTATAGTTCGTAGTCTGTAATGAAATTAGGCATTTCATCTGCAAAAGCTATAACGTATCAACTAATATGATTTGTCTTGATTATGGAAGTGGAGACTTCTAATTGATATGTTGATATGTTTTAAGAGTTAAGACATATTAAACTGGACTGCTGTGAGATTTATTATTCTGAATACGACTGTCAAATGAATAATAAATCTCACGACTTCTATTTTCATGAACTCTTAATCTTGAGAGAATAATGGACCTGATCATGAGGTGTAGATTGCTTTGATATATCAAGAGTGAGATCTAAAGTAACGGTCAAAACCTTAGTATATTGGGTAGCCACATTTAATGTTGATGGAACATATATTCTCGAGATGGAATTCATAATCTTTTAATGGAGATATAAAATATTCCCTTGAGATAAGTTTAATGGGTTTGGTTATTCAGAGTTTTAGGCCTAACCACTTTAGTAAGGAAATACTAAAGTATATATTTATGAAATTGAATTTCATAAATATATGATGAATAACTTAAAGGAATAAATCGGGTACTCAAGGATTAAGATGTAGTAATCTTTAAAGTGGCAATCTACATTTATAACTTTGTATTATTACGAATATTTTATGAAGGGGTTGCTTGTTTAATAATGTCTTGGGATATAATCTATTAATAAGGTTTAGAGTGCAATTATATTTATATAGTAGTATTAAATATAATTAATGGTAACTTTAGACTTGTCAAAAGTTGACAGAAAAGCCCAAGGCCTATTGGAGCTAGTGTCTTATTAGTCCCTTTTGGTCTCACTCCAAGCTACATACTAGAGCTCAATTGGAAAGGCCCAATAGGCCAACTCAATTAGATAATCAGTTAGTTATAAAAGGAGAAACATATAGAATTTTTTATTAGAGAAAAATAGAATGAAAAAAGGAGAGACATCATTATGAAATGATATGTATGTGTGAGTGAAGCCACTCAATTATTCTCCCTTAGAAACTGATTGAGAGACCACACTTGTTGGGCGTAAAGTGGAATTGGAGTGAAGATTAAAAGTGTTTTTAAGTACTTCTAATCTTTTGTTTTGAATTTCACCACATTAAGGTACGCTATCTTGTTCTTAAATTCTGAAATTTACATAGTGCATGTTGTCAATCATAAATGAAATAGATCCTTATTTGTTGCTTACGATGTGTGTCTTGTATGAGATACAAAACCAGATTTTCCAACAATTGGTATCAGAGCCAGATTTTCATCTCATGCTTGTATAACATGTGATTGAGTTTTAGAATTTAAGAAAACCGTTATCTTTGTGTTTTCAAATTTCTGCATAAAGATATTGTTCCATAAACCTTGTGTGCATTGATCAATATATGCGATATATTGTTTTGCATGATTCTAAGAGTGCATGGATTGGATATTATTGGCAGTTAGGAGTAGTTATTGAATTTCATTCAATAACCATCAATGGAAATCTTGGTTTGTAATATATATATGGTGCCGTGTCTTAATAGTTATGGCCAAGGATATATATGTTTGATGTAGTTATTGAATGGCATTTCAATAACTGCCATATGCGTGAATCAAGTTTTTACATTGCTTGGATTTCCTTTGCACCGCTTGGAAGTATTGGTCTTATATATTATATATAATATATGGATTTACGTATTCAATTGCTTATCATGTGATAATTGTTATATATTATATATATATGGGTTTATATGTGTTATTTGTTCATATCTTTCCTTTAATCCATATATATATATATATATATATGAACCCATATAAAGAAGTGTTACAAGGATTCAAAGCCTTCTTCATGAATTGATTATTACATTATATATTTATATATGTTAATGCTAGTTTAATGAAATTTATTCCTAATGAGATTAGGATTATGTTTTTCAAGGGTTTCTAACATTATTATGGTTCTTGATCTTAAAAACCTTTAATTTAAAATATCTAGTGGGAGAGAGATACAAGTGTTGGATCTCACGGCCTCCATTATCGGTTCATAGTAGTGTGGGTAAATACCTCATCTTGGTGTATATGCCTCGCGATCCTAAAGGAGGGTGTTTACTTTATAGCACTACAAGATTGAACTTACCCGTTTAAAGTAGTATGGGTAAACATCTCGTCTTGGCGTATATGCCTCGCAATCCCAAAGGAGGGTGTTTTGTTTCATGGTACTATAAAAGGGAGATGAAATGTGGCTACACATGACTCTAGATAATGGTGTACACTAGACTAAGTGTAATGTTAACTTCCCAAATGAGCTATGTCATTATTACTTAGAAGATAAAATGTAATACGGCATATTATTAATGTTTGATAAGAGTTATTGTGATAGCATTAATAATGAGAATAGTTCTCAACCAATTAATGTGTTTATAATAAACTTGCTACCAAGGAATTATAGACATGGATTGGGTTGTCGTTGCATATATTATTTTATGGTTTTACTAAGGTTCCATATTATATGCTTATATGCTAAATTGATAATGTCCAGTTTACTTATTATATTCATGTTTATTACTTTTGGATTAAAATCATGGCATCGTTTAGCCCACTTGTTGCTATTCTTAACCAAAACAAACTGACTGGATCCAACTATGTTGACTGGAAAAGACTCATCCTCCTTCATCTTGATCTCTTGGAAGCTTGTAGTGAGCCTTTGTAGTTTCGAATCCTTAATAGCCTTGGTTCCCTCATAGGTTGTTTGGAGAATGGTCCATGCTTCCTTCACAATTTCAATGGAGGGTAACTTATTGAACTCCTCATTTGTGACCGCACTGAATAAGGCATTTAATGCCCTGTTGTTGAAGTTTTCCACCTTGATCTTTGCATCATCCCATTCGGCCGGTGCTTCCTTTGGCTTGGTCCAGCCTTTCTCCACAGCTTGCCACACTTTTACATCTAAAGACTGCAAGAAAGCTCTCATGCATACTTTCTAGTATGCATAGTGATAGGCCAAGAATGTATTGACCCCTTGTGATGAATTAACCAATTAATTAGCCAAGTTAATTAATTAGGTTCAATTACATGCAATGAGAGTGGTAGTACAAACAACTCATCAATTAAACTATAATCCAGCGGAAAGTAAAAGTTGACATGGTAATTTGTTTACGAACGGGGAAAAACTCTAGGGCAAAAACCCCACTGGGTGATTTTAAGGTCATCACTCTAGAAAATTCACTATTATCACAATAAGTAGCTACAAGTAAAAGAATCTCAACACCTTATACAAACCTACAGTTGAACTCTTACCCCAATACCTAATTAGACTTGTTCTATAGTGACAATTTCTCCTTGTATTGCATGGCTCCCAATATGTGACTAACCAATCAATGTGCAGATCCCAACATATGGCTTACTCCTTTGTATGAACCCTAGTATGTGACAAACTCCTTTGTAGGAATCCTAGTACATGACTCATTCACCAACTTAAGAAGAATGTTAGCTACAAATTTCTTTTGTTCATCACACGATGAAGATCATGAAGTTGCTTGGTCACAAAATTCTATGGTGTACAAATACAACAACTTCTTCAAGAGAAAAAAGAACTAGGGTAAACTAGTTTTCCAGTCATAGTTTTCTTCACACTTGTGGAATTGTGCTCTCGTGTAACTGTGGAACCTATGATAGCCCTTAAAATAATCCTTATATATGTTTAAGGTTGTGAGAAAAGAAAACCCAAACATAAATTCATAGATTGGATGAAAATTAGCTCTGAAAACTGAACTTCATAAATCTCGACAGATACCCTATCTGTCAAGCAACCATCGAGCCTCGGCCTGAAACGGCTCTTTTAAACTCGATAGATACTAGCTGTCGAGTTTTAATGAACAACACTTCTTCACTTGATTCTTGGACTAACTTTCATGGTTTTAACACTTAAACTTGAAAACCTTGTTTCTTGAAGCATTAAACACATCCTAGATTTACCTAAATAAACAAATGAATATATGAGAGAAGTCATAAATCACTAAACTCATACTTACTTGTTGAATACAATAAAATCTATCCTAACACAAACTCATGAAAAACTTTGCAAGAAGAGAGTTTATGGCAAGAAGATTTTGACAACTTGTATTTCTGAAACATTTTAAACAAAACTCATCAAGGAATCTTAGTGTGAGACAGAAATAAAAGATTGCATATAATATATAAGACGCATATGCATAAAGAGAGAAAAGAACCAACACATATAAAGATAGGTGAAAGAACTGTAATAATAACCTCAAATATATATATATATATATATCAACAAGTACAAGGTTTGCTATCATAACATGATCACAAGATCTAAGTTACATGAACAATGTGAGAAAAGAAAAAGATACATAAAAGTCATCACTACATCTCTCAAGATATGAACACTCCCCCTAACAAAAATCTCCTATACTAAAGCTCCCCCTATAAGTATGACTACTCTCATATCCAAAACTACTCCCCCTTTTTGTTACGAGTGAAAAAGGGTAAGTACTTCAAGTAGACATCTCATCAGCACTGGAAGAGCTAGCATCATCATCCTCATCAGTATCAGAAGCATCAGCATCACCATCATCGTCCTCATCCTCAAAAGCCTTTGGAGAAGGAAAATGAGAAGTAATGAAGCCACCCATTATAGCCTGTCGTCTTATAATACGACCAACACAGGTGGTCACTTGACACAACTCATCACTGAGAGTGTCAAGGCGAGCATCCATGCGCACAAGCAATGCCATGGTGTCCTCGAGAGACACACCGCCCATAGAAGAAGAGGGAGCAGATGTGGTTGGAGCTATAGAAGCTAGAGGAATCGCCGTCCCGGACCACCTCTGTTAGGATATATGCCCTTAAATCCTATTGTATGATGCTATGTATGACATTATGTATGACTTAATGTTGTGTTTAATAAAGTTGTTTATTTTTATCTAAAATAATGGTAACATGAATATTTGGACATTATCATATAGTCCATGAGATGCATAGTATGTGATTTATGTGAAAAGTCACAGAAGATATAAATCACAAGTTCTTTGTAAACTCAGAATTTATAGTTCGTAGTCGGTGATGAAATTGGGCATTTCATTTGCGAAGACTATAACGTATCAACTAAGATGATTTGTCTTGATCATGGAAGTGGTGACTTCTAGTTGATATGTTGATATGTTTTAAGAGTTAAGACATATTGAACTGGACCGCTGTGAGATTTATTATTCTCCTAACGACTGTCAAATGAATAATAAATCTCATGACTTCTATTTGCATGAACTCTTAATCCTGAGAGAATAATGGACTTGATCATGAGGTGTAGGTTGCTTTGATATATCAGGAGTGAGATCTAAAGTGACGGTCAAAACCTCAGTATGTTGGGCAACTACATTTAGTGTTGATGGAACATATATTTTCAAGATGGAATTCATAGTCTCTTAACGGAGATATAAAATATTCCCTTGAGATAAGTTTAATGGGTTTGGTTATTCAGAGAGTTAGGCCTAACCACTTTGGTAAGAAATTACTAAAGTATATATTTATGAAATTGGATTTCATAAATATATGATGAATAACTTTAAAGGATTAAACTGGGTACTCAAGGATAAGATGTAGTAATTTACAAAGTGGCAGTCTATATTTATGACTTTGTATTACTACGAATATTTTATGAAAGGGGTTGCGTGTAAAATAAAGTCTTGGGATATAATTTATTAATAAGGCCTAGAGTGCAATTATATTTATATAGTGGTATTAAATATAATTAATGGTAACTTTGGACTTGTCAAGAGTTGACGGAAAAGCCCAAGGCCCATTGGAGCTAGTGTCTTATTGGTCTCTTTTGGTCCCATTCCAAGCCACACACTAAAGCCCAATTGGAAAGGCCCAATAGGCCGGCCCAATTAGATAATCAGTTAGTTATAAAGGGAGAAACATACAGAATTTTTTAACGTGATTTTTTGTAGAGAAAAAGAGAGAGTGTGAGACACACTTTCGTTCTCCCTTTGAAAACTGATTGAGAGACCACACATCTTGGGCGTAAAGTGGAATTGGAGTGAAGATTAAAAGTTTTCCCAAGTGCTTCTAATCTTTGTTTTGAAATTCTGCACACCAAGGTACGCTGTCTTGTTCTTAAATTCTGAAATTTACGAAATGCATGTTGTCAATCATGAATGAAATAGATCCTTGTTTGTTACTTCCGCTGTGTGTTTTGTATGAGATACAAAACCAGATTTTAATCCAACAATTGGTATCAGAGCCAGGTTTTCATTTCATGATTGTATAGCATGTGATTGAATTTTAAAATTTAAGAAAACCATTGTCTTTGTGTTTCAATTTTCTGCATCATTTAGATATAATGTAGAAAATTGCATAACCTGTGTATAAAAGTGATGGCCATTGTAATTCTGCACAGCCATTTTCGTAAGGAAGCAGTTATTACAAACGGGTAGTTAATGAAAATGAGTGGTCATTCTCGTTTAATGCACCGATTGACTTGGAATCTATTGCATGGTTAGTACGTTGATTCACGTTTGAACATAGCAAGGCTTGACTATTCAATTTCTTTTGGATTTTGTCTTGCATGTATAAATGCCATGAAAGTTGAATCATATGCCATGAAAAGTGCAATTCGTACTAATAGGATTTCAACCATCTGAACGTTTTATATATATATATATATATATATATATATATATATATATAATATAATATATTATATATTATTTTATAACGTAATATATATATTATATTATATATATAATATAATATGAGTTTATATTACGTTATATATATTAATGCTAGTTTAATGAAATTTATTCCTAATGAGATTAGGATTGTGTTTTTCACGTGTCTAGCATTTTTATGGCTCTTGACATTAAAAACCTTTATTTTAAAATTTCTAGTGGGAGAGAGATACAAGGGTTGGATCTCACAGCCTCCATTATCGGTTCAAAGTAGTGTGGGTAAACACCTCGTCTTGGCGCATATGCCTCGCGATCCCAAAGGAGGGTGTTTTGTTTCATGGTACTACAAGTTTAAACACTATAAAAGGGAGATGAAATGTGGCTACACATGATTCTAGATAATGGTGTACACTAGACTAAGTGTAATGTTAACCTCCCAAAGGAGCTATGTCATTATTACTTAGAGGCTGAAGGTAATACGGCATATTATTAGTGTTTGATAAGAGTTATCATGATAGCACTAATAATGAGAATAGTTCTCAACCAATTAATGTGTTTATAATAAACTTGCTACCAAGGAATTATAGACATGGATTGGGTTGTCGTTGCATATATTATTTTATGGTTTTATTAAGGTTCCATATTGTATGCTTATATGCTAAATTGATAATGTCCAGTTTACTTATTATATTCATGTTTATTATTTTCAGATTTAAATCATGGCATCAATTAGCCCACTTGTTGCTATTCTTAATCAAAACAAACTGACTGGATCCAACTATGTTGACTGGAAAAGGAATTTGGACATTGTTCTTACTGCTGAAGAGCATAAATATGTGCTTACTCAACCATGTCCTAGCTTTCCTTCATTAGATGCTCCTCTAGAGGAAAAACAACGATATGATCGTTGGCAGAAATCTAATGAGATGGCCAAGTGCTATATCCTAGCATCTATTTCAAATGTTCTACAGCATCAAATGCAGGATGTAGAACATGCTTCGGACATCATGCTAAGTCTGAAGGAGATGTTTGGTGAGCAAGGCCGGTCTGCAAGGCAAGAAACCATGAGGCAAATTTATAATACCAAAATGGCTGCAGGAAGTTCAGTGAGAGAGCATTGTCTTAGGATGATTGCTAATCTGAACACATTAGAAGTTTTAGGTGCCGACATTGATGGAGAATCCCAAGTGGATATGATACTCCAGTCACTACCAGATTCATTCAAGGAATTCAGACTCAATTATAATATGAACAAAAAGATTTACTCTTTGTCTGAATTAATGAATGAGTTAGTGGCGGCGGAAGGCATCCTTGGTACTTCTAGTGTTTAAGCCAATGTGGGTGAAGCTTCTACTTCTCAACCTAAGTCGAAAGGCAAGGGTAAGAAGAAGAAGAAGGACTTCACTAAGAAAATTGGTAAACAAATTGCTTTAGGGGTTGCCGATAAAGGAAAGAAAAGCAAAGGAAAGTGTTTCCATTGTGGTGAGAAAGGACATTGGAAGAGGAATTGTCCAATATTCAAGGCTGCCAAGAATAAGGGTATTAAAAGTTCCTTTCTTCTTGAAATATGTTTGGTACAGAATCCAACAGATTCCTGGTGTTTGGATTCAGGTTGTACTAATCATATCTGCAATTCTTTGCAGGGGTTCCAGGAGACCAGAAAGTTGAATGAGGGAGAATTATTTCTTACTTTGGCTGATGGTAGCAGGATTCCGGTTGTAGCTGTTGGAGTGTATAATTTGTGTTTTAAGTCTAGAGTGTTAATATTGGAAGACTGTTTGTATGTACCTAATGTTCGTAGGAATTTAATTTCTGCAACTTATTTAGGTAAACATGGATATTGTGTTATCTTGAAAGACAATGTTGTAATAAAGAAGGATAAAGTGTTTATCTGTTCTGGCAATATTGTGGATGGTCTTTATATTTTAACTCCTGACATGCATGAATTATACAATTCTGAAATAGATAGTAGCTCTCATGTAAAATCATTAAAGAGAAAGTTTCCTTCTACTAGTGATGCATATCTATGGCACTTGCGTTTGGGTCATATTAATTCAAATAGGATTCAAAGACTAATCAAAGATGGACTTTTACAGCCCATGGACTTTGATGGATTTCCAGTTTGCGAATCTTGTTTGGAAGGTAAAATGACTAAACGACCTTTTAATGCAAAAGGTAGAAGAGTCCAAGAGTTGCTTGAATTAGTTCATACAGATGTATGTGGTCCTATGTCAACCCAAGCAAAAGGAGGTTATGAGTACTTCATCACGTTCACGGATGATTACTCAAGATATGGTTATGTGTACCTAATGAGACGGAAGTCCGAAGCCTTTGACAAGTTCAAAGAGTTTAGGGCTGAAGTTGAGAATCAATTAGGTAAACGCATAAAGGCCATTCGATATATGCCCTTAAATCCTATTGTATGATGCTATGTATGACATTATGTATGACTTAATGTTGTGTTTAATAAAGTTGTTTATTTTTATCTAAAATAATGGTAACATGAATATTTGGACATTATCATATAGTCCATGAGATGCGTAGTATGTGATTTATGTGAAAAGTCACAGAAGATATAAATCACAAGTTCTTTGTAAACTCAGAATTTATAGTTCGTAGTCGGTGATGAAATTGGGCATTTCATCTGCGAAGACTATAACGTATCAACTAAGATGATTTGTCTTGATCATGGAAGTGGTGACTTCTAGTTGATATGTTGATATGTTTTAAGAGTTAAGACATATTGAACTAGACCGCTGTGAGATTTATTATTCTCCTAACGACTGTCAAATGAATAATAAATCTCACGACTTCTATTTGCATGAACTCTTAATCCTGAGAGAATAATGGACTTGATCATGAGGTGTAGGTTGCTTTTATATATCAGGAGTGAGATCTAAAGTGATGGTCAAAACCTCAGTATGTTGGGCAACTACATTTAGTGTTGATGGAACATATATTTTCAAGATGGAATTCATAGTCTCTTAACGGAGATATAAAATATTCCCTTGAGATAAGTTTAATGGGTTTGGTTATTCAGAGAGTTAGGCCTAACCACTTTGGTAAGAAATTACTAAAGTATATATTTATGAAATTGGATTTCATAAATATATGATGAATAACTTTAAAGGATTAAACCGGGTACTCAAGGATAAGATGTAGTAATTTACAAAGTGGCAGTCTATATTTATGACTTTGTATTACTACGAATATTTTATGAAAGGGGTTGCGTGTAAAATAAAGTCTTGGGATATAATTTATTAATAAGGCCTAGAGTGCAATTATATTTATATAGTGGTATTAAATATAATTAATGGTAACTTTGGACTTGTCAAGAGTTGACGGAAAAGCCCAAGGCCCATTGGAGCTAGTGTCTTATTGGTCCCTTTTGGTCCCATTCCAAGCCACACACTAAAGCCCAATTGGAAAGGCCCAATAGGCCGGCCCAATTAGATAATCAGTTAGTTATAAAGGGAGAAACATACAGAATTTTTTAACGTGATTTTTTGTAGAGAAAAAGAGAGAGTGTGAGACACACTTTCGTTCTCCCTTTGAAAACTGATTGAGAGACCACACATCTTGGGCGTAAAGTGGAATTGGAGTGAAGATTAAAAGTTTTCCCAAGTGCTTCTAATCTTTGTTTTGAAATTCTGCACACCAAGGTACGCTGTCTTGTTCTTAAATTCTGAAATTTACGGAATGCATGTTGTCAATCATGAATGAAATAGATCCTTGTTTGTTACTTCCGCTGTGTGTTTTGTATGAGATACAAAACCAGATTTTAATCCAACAACCTCAAACGTAGCTGCACCTCGCTCCGTTTAATGGTAGCGGTGTCTATGGCACACATGACATGAAGTGGTCAGAAACGGGAAAAGAGACAGAAAAATGGCGTAGAATCCTCATGATAGTCGAACGGAAGATAAGCTTATCACAAGTCGCCATATCCCTATACACATCCATGAGAGAGAATGAAATGAGAGGGAAAATCTATTGAAAGATGCTCAAAAAGGGAAAGCAAAAATCGAGCACGGGGCTCTATAATGGAGTTATAATGAGATAAAGAATGCAAAACAAAAGTCATAACCATATTAATAAACCTAGGACCTTTAGCAAAGGTCAAACAAGGTGTGAACAGATGATCACCCCAATTAGAGGGACACTCACAAAAAGAGGACATAAGCTCATCTTTAGACATGGTCTTAAGATGATCACAACCAAGGTAGTCAGGATGTGCTACCCCAGGGATATAGAGCACGTTTGATACAATATCTGGAGTGACCATGATGCACGTACCTCAAATGCGAGTGACAAAGAAAGGTACTCAATAATCAAATCCATGCATGTTGGAGTAGAACTCTTGTATAAGCACAGATGGACAAGTGATCGGGACGTCACACAGTGAGTCCCAACCCCTACTGTGAATGACAGTGGGTAGGTTAGTGTCAGAGAAGTCCATTCCAAGAATTTCACTAATAACTCCATCAATTTTGAAAAACCCAATATTTTTCAAAAATCCCAAAAAGTTAGGTCAAATGCATGAAATGCACGAAGAATGAGTGAAAAGGATCAGACTAGATGAAAGAAGATGATCTTTAGGTTGAAAAACTCTTAGGAAAGAAGTTTGAAGTGTGAGAGAGAGGTTTTGGGAGGTGAAAAGTCAACAGGAGTCGAGAGAGATCGAGAGAAATGAACCTGAAATTGTGCGGATCCTATATATAGAACCTCTGAAATCTCGACAGATCGAGACGTGTCGAGGTTTAAACTTCGACAGATGCATCTATCGAGCAGCTATCCAGAGGTGTCCATAGCAAAAATGGCTCAATGGATCGAGGAGCTATCAAGGAGAGAGAAACTTTCTTGATGAATCGAGGAGCTATTGAGAAGCTATTGAGATTGCGATAAAAAGAAGCTGAAGAGATCAATAGATAACCTAGTTGTCGAGAGGTGTTGAGGTGCTGTCGAGATTGCTTAAAAATAGTTTTTCAAGAAGAGAAAAACACAGACAAGAATGCAATCAAACATGCAACTCAACCAAGGATCCAAACAACATTTTAATCTCTCAAAAACATCTCTCAATCAAGCAAAATGTAAGCACATAGATCCAAAATCACACACGCATTAAACAAGTCTAACCAATTTTATATTTAAAAAACAAGTTAAAATAGTTTAGTGAGCATACATTAACACATGTAAACCTCGTAATGGCCAAATCACATTGTACCTGTACATGTATCAAGAGTAGCAATGAATATTGTGTTGTGTGTGAAAAACATCACAAGATTGCATAAGTGTCTCTATGTTATGGCGATTTGAGATATGAGTAAATCAATTGAACTCACACACGATCATAACGGCTTGGTTGAAACTATCACCTTCAAGGTACATCCTACAACTCCCACATCTTCTAGAATACACAATTGCGATCATGCTTTAAACCATTTTTTTTTTTTTTGCTTTAATTTTTCTTGGAATATTTTTCATTTACCAAGCATATCATGCATGGGCATATAAGAGAGAGAAAAAAAATACCTAATTATGTTAAGTTTTTTGACATTTTACTTTTGCTATGCCGAAGCATATCGAAGTCATTTCATGATTGGCGAGCAACAATAGTAAGATGGTTACTTATGCCTTTCTCTTAGGATTTTTTTTCCTTCCCATCAAAAAGAGTGATACGAGTGTTAAGTACAAGAGATAACTGAATCTTACTTATCACAAATAAAGAGCCATAAAGCTCACTTGCTTAGTTGTGCATAGAGATGCTCATCTAAGTTACAAGAGAAACAAAATTTAGAAAACTTTGTTTCTTTGGCCATTCAAGGCACACAAGTACCAATGTACACGAAACACACATTGTTTTTGTATTTTTTTTATTTTTCAATTTTTTTTTATGAAAAAACAAAGCAAAAACTAAAAACAAACAAACAAAAACATGTTAAATAAAATAAATCATAAAACAAGATGCATATGCATGTAAGCATGATTCCAAAAAAAATAAGAAAATAAGTTAGAGAGTCCTACTTTAGATAGAAAAAATTAAAGTAGAGGACAAATAGAAAGACAATTAAGTCTTAGGATCCTTTATCACTTACACAGCACGAGTCTTTAGCCGTGAAGATGAAAAGGCACGTGTCCAAGTATGACTACTAAAGGACATAAAGGAATTAGAATTCCCTTGAAATTAAGTTAAAAAGCTCAAATCTTTTAATAACTCACCAAGAATAGGTATAGAGCCTTTAGACAAAGGATGAGACCTATTGGGCACTCGCTTGTGGGGAAACAATTTGAAACAATTAGTAATGGAAAATAACATGCTTGTATCGCATACAAAATATACGGAGAGAAAAAAAAAAGTAACGGATCTACTTCGTTCATAAATGTTAACATGCACTATGTAAATTTTAGAATATAGAACAAGAGAGTGTACCTTGGAGCGGTGAATTTCAAAACCGAAGATCAGAAGCACTTGGAAATACTTTCAATCTTCACTCCAATTCCACTAAATCACTCCAATCTTCACTCCAATGCTGTCATGTTTACCCAAATAAGTTGTAGAAATTAAATTCCTATGAACATTAGGTACATAAAGACAGTCTTTCAATATTAAAACCCTAGACTTAAAGAACAAATTAACAACACCAACAGCTACAACCGGAATTTTTCTCTCATCAACCAAAGTAAGAAACAATTCCCCTTCATTCAGTTTTCTGGTCTTTTGAAACTGCTGCAAAGAATTCCAAATTTGATTAGCACAACCTAAATCCACACACCAGCAATCCATGGGATTCTGTACCAAACATATTTCAAGAAGAAAGGAACTTTTCATACCCGTGTTCTTGGCAGCTTTGAACTTTGGACAATTCCTCTTCCAATGTTCTTTATCACCACAATGAAAACACTTTCCTCTGGTCTTCTTTCCTTTGTCAGCAACCCTTAAGTCAATTTGCTTACCCTTTTGCTTTGCGAAGCCCTTCTTCTTCTTCTTCTTCTTACCCTTTTCTTTTGACTTAGGTTGAGAAGTAGAAGCTTCACTCACATTGGCTTTAACACTAGAAGTATCAAGGATGCCTTCCGTCGCCACTAACTCAATCATTAATTCAGACAATGAATAAACCTTTTTGTTCATATTATAATTTGATCTGAATTCCTTGAATGATTTCGGTAGTGACTGGAGTATCATATCCACTTGAGATTCTCCATCAATGTCGGCACCTAAAACTTTCAATGTGTTCAGATTACAGATCATTGTAAGACAATGCTCCCTTACTGAAGTACCTTCAGCCATTTTGGTATTATAAATTTGTCTTATGGTTTCTTGCCTTACTGAACGGCCTTGCTCACCAAACATCTCCTTCAGACTTAACATAATGTCCGAAGCTAGTTTTACATCTTGCATTTGATGTTGTAGAACATTTGAGATAGACGTTAGGATATAACACTTGGCCATTTCATTAGATTTCTGCCAACGATCATATCGCTGTTTTTCCTCAAGAGAAGCATCTAATGAAGAAAAGCTAGGATATGGTTGAGTAAGCACATATTTGTGCTCTTCAGCAGTTAAAACAATGTCCAAATTCCTTTTTTAGTCAACATAGTTGGATCCAGTCAGTTTGTTTTTATTAAGAATAGAAACAAGTGGGCTAAATGATGCCATGTTCAAATCTGAAAACAATAAATATGAATAAAATAAGTAAACTGGACATTATCAATTTAGCATATAAACATATAGTATGGAACCTTAATAAAACCATAACATAATATATGCAACGACAACCCAATCCCATATCCAATATCCCTCAGCATAGAGTGAATATTAAATACTATGATTGATTGAAAACTATTCTCATTATTAATACTATTATGATAACTCTTATCAAACACTAATAATATGTTGTTTTACATTTAGCCTCTAAGTAATAATAGTAAGAACTCAGCATAGAAGATACTATAATACTTAGTCTAGTGTATACCATTGTCTAGAATCATGTATAGCCACATTTCATCCCTTTAACAGGCTTATTTTGTAGTACCATGATAAAAAACACCCTCTGTTTGGAATGCAAAGCTCGAAGCTAAGATAAGGTGTTTATCAAACCACTATAAACCAGAAAATTCAATCTTGTAGGACCATGAAATAAATACTCTCCGCATGGAATGCTAAGCTTGAGGCAAAGACAAAGTATATATTTCACACTACTATGAACCAACAATGGAAGCCGTGAGATCCAACCCTTGTATCTCTCTCCCACTAGATGTTTTAAAATAAAGGTTTTTAATTTAAAACATGCACAAACAAACTACACATAGCCTTGCTCTTTATATATGTAAAAAACACTTTAAGAAAATTTTGGATTCCCAGTCCTCGATCAATCCTCGACAGATCCTCGATCAATCGAGAAAAATTCCATGAAGCTCGATCGATGCTTTACAAATCCTCGATCGATCGAGAAAACTTCTGTCAACTCGATCGATTCTCAACAGATTCTCGATCGATTCTCGACAGATTCTCGATCGATCGAGCGTCGCAAATTTTGAATTTTCCAAAAATTTTAAAGACAGTTTTTTAACGTTTTCATGAACAAACACAACCATCATATGATACTAATGGATAGAAATTGATATCAAAACTGAATTTCATTGATGCTATAGCCTTAAAGTTCAGTTTAACATACTTAAACTCAAAATTAAACAACATCATAACATCAATATCAGTTTTTATTAAACAATAATTCCAAAACCCAAAACATGTTAAACAGATACGAAATGAAGACTGCTCTGATACCATTTGATGGAAAATAACATGCTTGCATCACATACAAAACATACGTAGCGGGAAAAAAAAATAACAGATCTACTTTATTCATAAATGTTAACATGCACTATGTAAGTTTCAGAATATAGAACAAGAAAGTGTACCTTGGAGCGGTGAATTTCAAAACCGAAGATCAGAAGCACTTGAGAATACTTTCAATCTTCACTCCAATTCTACTAAGGCCCAAGATGTGTGGTCTATTAATCAGTTTTCCTAAAGGAGAATGTCCAAGTGTCTAACACTTCTTACACAACTTCACAATAGTGTTTGTATTGTTCTCTATAGAAAATTCTGTATGTTTCTTTCTTTGTATCTAACTGATTATCTAATTGGGCTAACCTTTTGGGCCTTTCCAATTGGGTTTAAGTGTGTAGCTTGGAGTGGGACCAAAAGGGACCAATAAGACACTAGCCCAATGGGTATTGGGCTTTTCTGTCAACTCTTGACAAGTCCAAAGTTACCATTAACCATATTTAATACCACTATAAAAATATAGTTGCACTCTAGGCCTAATTTATAAATTATATCCCAAAACTTTATTGTACATGCAACCCCTTCATAAAATATTCGTAGTAATACAAAGTCATGAAAGAAGACTGCCACTTTGTAGATTACTACATCTTTACTCATTGAGTACCAGGTTTAATCGTTTAAATTATTCATCATATATTTACGAAATCCAATTTCATAAATATATACTTTAGTAACTCCTTACTAAAGTGGTTAGGCCTAACTCTCTGAATAACCAAACCCATTAAACTTATCTCAAGGGAATATTTTGTATCTCCATTATGAGACTATGAATTCCATCTTAAGAATATGTGTTCCATCAACACTAAATGTGGTTGCCCAATATACTGAGGTTTTGACTGTAACTATAGATCTCACTCCTAATATATCATAACAACCTACACTTCATGATTAGGTCCATTATCCTCTCAGGATTAAGAGTTCATGTAAATATAAGTAGTGAGTTTATTATTCATTTGACAGTCGTTAGGAGAATAATAAATCTCACAGCGGTCCAGTTCAATATATCTTAACTCTTAAAATATATCAACATATTAATTAGAAATTTCCATTTCCATGATCAAGACAAATCATCTTAGTTGATATGTTATAGTCTTCGCAGATGAAATGCCCAATTTCATCACCGACTATGAACTACACTTTTGAGTTTACAAAGAACTTGTGATTTATATCTTCTGTGACTTTTCACATAAATCACATACTATACTTCTCATGGACTATATGATAATGTCCCAATATTCATGTTACCATTATTTTAGATAATAATAAAACAACTTTATATAACACAACATTAAGTCATACATAATGTTATACATAGCATCATACAATAGGATTTAAGTGCACTAATCCTAACAATTAGGATGAATGTGTCCAGAAACACCATAATAATGACAAATATGAGCCATTTTAGAGCTACTCGACTTCCCAGATGGAGGTCTTGTTAGGATGTGCGCCCTTAAATCCTATTGTATGATGTTATGTATGACATTATGTTTTGAGTAATAAAGTTGTTTTATTATTATTTAAAAATAATGGCAACATGAATATTGAGATATTATCATATAGTCCATGAGATGCATAGTATGTGAATTATGTGATTTAGTCACAGAAGATATAAATTACAAGTTCTTTGTAAACTTAGAATTTTAGTTTGTAGTCAGTGATGAAATTGAGCATTTCATCTGCGAAGACTATAACATATTAACTAAGATGATTTGTCTTGATCATGGAAATGAAGATTTTAGTTGGTATGTTAATATATTTTAAGAGTTAAAATATATTGAATTGGACCGCTGTGAAATTTATTATTCTTTTAACAACTGTCAAATGAATAATAAACTCACAACTTATGTTTGCATGAACTCTTAATCCTGAGAGGATAATGGACCTGATCATGATGTGTAGGTTGCTTTGATATATCAGGATTGTGGTCTAAAAGAACGATCAAAACCTCAGTATGTTGGACAATCACAGTTAGTGTTGATGGAACATATATTCTCAAGACGGAATTCATAGTCTCTTAATGGAGATACAAAATATTCCCTTGAGATAAGTTTAATTAGTTCAGTTATTCAGAGAGTTAGGCCTAACCACTTTGGTAAAAAGTTACTAAAGTATATATTTATGAAATTGGATTTCATAAATATATGATGAATAACTTTAAAGGATTAAACCAGGTACTCAAGAAATTAAGATATAGTGATCTACAAAGTGGCAATCTACATTCATGAATTTGTATTATTACGAATATTTTATGAAGGGGTTGCATGTACAATAAAGTCTTGGAATATAATTTATAAATAAGACCTGGAATGCAACTATATTTATATAGTGGTATTAAATATAGTTAATGGTAACTTTGGACTTGTCAAGAGTTGACAGAAAAGCTCAAGGCCCATTGGAGCTAGTTTCTTATTGGTCCCTTTTGGTCCCACTCCAAGCCACATACTTAAGCCCAATTGAAAAGGCCCAAAAGGCCAGCTTAATTAGATAATCAGTTAGATACAAAGGGAGCATACATAATTTTTATTAAGGTACAACACTCTTGTGAAATGGTGTGTAAGGAGTGCTAGACACTTTGACATTCTCTCTTGGAAAACTGATTGAGAGACCACACTTCTTAGGCGTTAGTGGAGTTGGAGTGAAGATTAAAAGTGTTTCCAAGTGCTTCTGATATTGAGTTTTGAAATTCACCACACAAAAGTACACTCTTACTCTTAAATTCTGAAACTTAGATAGTATATGTTAACATTTATAAATGAAGTAGATCCGTTAACTTTCCGTTTCGTATGCTTTGTATGAGATGCAAACATGTATTTAACCTACAATTGGTATCAGAGTGGTCTTCATTTTTGTATCTTTTTAACATGTTTTGAGTTTTGGAATTGGTGACAATAGCTTCATGTTGTTAGAAATGAGTTTTCTACATGGTTGTTGAAATTATTGTTTGATGAAAACTAATATTGATGTTATGATGCTGTTTAAATTTGTGTTTAAGTATGTTAAATTGAATTTTAAGGCTATAGCATCAATGAAATTCAGTTTTGATATCAATTTCTGTCCATTATGTTCATATGATGGTTGTTTTGTTCATGAAAACATTAAAAAACTATCTTAGAAAAATTCTGGGAAATTCAAAATTCGCGAAGCTCGATCGATCGAGAATCTGTTGAGCATCAATCGAGCTGGTAGAAGATTTCTCGATCGATCGAGGATCTGTCGAGCATTAATCGAGCTTCGCAGAATTTTTCTCGATCGATCGAGCATCTGTTGAGGATCAGTAGAGCAGCTAAAACTTTTCTCGATCAATCAAGGTACATTTTCGATCGACCGAGGACTGAGGATCCAGAATTTTCTTAAAGTGTTTTTTACATATAAAAAGAGCAAGGCTATGTGTAACTTGTTTACGCATGTTTTGAATTAAAAACCTTTATTTTAAAACATCTGGTTGCATCTCACGACCTCCATTGTTGGTTCATAGTAGTGTGAAATATATACTTTGTCTTTGCTTCGAGATTAGCATTCAATGTGGAGAGTATTTATTTCGTGGTCCTACAAGATTGAATTTTCTGGTTTATAGTAGTTTGATCAAACACCTTGTCTTAGCCTTGAGCTTTACATTCCATGTAGAGGGTGTTTTGTATCATGGTACTTCAAAATAAGCCTGTTAAAGGGATGAAATGTGGTTACACATGATTCTAGACAATAGTATATACTAGACTAAGTATTATAGTATCCTCTATGTTGAGTTCTTCCTATTATTACTTAGAGGCTAAATTTAAAACGGCATATTATTAGTGTTTGATAAGAGTTATCATGATAGCACTAATAATGAGAATAATTCTCAATCACTCATAATATTTAATGTTCACTCTATGCTGGGGATATTGAATATGGGATTGGATTGTTGTTGCATATATTATTTTATGGTTTTATTAAGGTTCCATACTATATGTTTATATGCTAAATTGATAATGTCCAGTTTACTTATTATATTCATGTTTATTGTTTTCAGATTTTATCATGGCATCATTTAGCCTACTTGTTGCTATTCTTAATTAAAAAAAAAATTAATCGGATCCAATTATGTTGACTGGAAAAAAAATTTGGACATTGATCTTACAGCTAAAGAGCATAAATATGTGCTTACTCAACCATATCCTAGCTTTCCTTCATTAAATGCTCCACTTGAGGAAAAACAGCGATATGATCGTTGGCAGAAATCTAATGAGATGGCCAAGTGCTATATCCTAGCATCTATTTCAAATGTTCTGCAACATCAAATACAAGATGTAGAACTATCTTTGGACATTATGCTCAGTATGAAGGAGATGTTTGGTGAGCAAGGCCGTTCTGCAAGGCAAGAAACTATGAGGCAAATTTATAATACCAAAATGGCTAAAGGTAGTTCAGTGAGGGAGCATTTTCTCACAAAGATCTTTGATCTGAATACATTGAAGGTTTTGGGGGCCGATATTGATGGAGAATCCTAAGTGGGTATGATACTCCAGTCATTATCGAAATCATTCAAGGGATTCAGACTCAATTACAATATAAACAAAAAGATTTATTCTTTGCTTCAATTAATGAATGACTTAGTGGCGGTGGAAGGCATCCTTGGTACTTCTAGTGTTGAAGTCAATGTGGGTGAAGCTTCTACTTCTCAACCTAAGTTGAAAGGCAATGGTGAGAAGAAGAAGAAGAAGAAGAAGAAGAAGAAGAAGAAGAAAAAGAAGAAGGACTTCACTAAGCAAGAAGGAAAGCAAATTGCCTTAGGGGTTGCCGACAAAGGAAAGAAGATCAAAGGAAAGTGTTTCCATTGTGATGAGAAAGGACATAGGAAGAGGAATTGTCCAAAATTCAAAGCTTCCAAGAATAAGGGTATGAAAAGTTCTTTTTTTCTTGAAATATGTTTGGTATAGAATCCCATGGATTCCTGGTGTGTGGATTCAGATTTTACTAATCATATTTGCAATTCTTTGTAGGGGTTTCAAGAGACTAGAAAGCTTAATAAAGGGGAATTGTTTCTTACCTTAACTGATGGGAGCAAGATTCTGATTGTAGCTGTTGGAGTTGTTAATTTATGCTTTGAGTCTAGGGTTTTAATATTGGAAGATTGTCTTTATGTACCTAATGTTCATAGGAATTTAATTTCTACAACTTATTTTGGTAAACATGGGTATTGTGTTATCCTGAAAGACAATGTTGTAATAAAGAACGGTAAAGTGTTTATCTGTTCTGGCAATATTGCGGATGTTCTTTATATTTTAACTCCTGATAAGCATGAATTATATAATTCTAAATTAGATAATAATTCACATGTGAAATTATTAAAAAGAAAGTTTCCTTCTACTTGCGAAGTATATCTTTGGCACTTGTGTTTAGGTCATATTAGTTCAAACAGAATTCAAAGACTTATCAAAGATTGACTTTTTAAGGCCCATGGACTTTGATGGTTTCTAGTTTGCAAATCTTATTTGGAAGGTAAAATGATTAAACTACCTTTTAATGCAAAAGGTAGAAGAGCCCAAATTTGCTAGAACTAGTACATTCAGATGCATGTGGTCTTATGTCAATCCAAGTAAGGAGTGGCTATGAGTATTTCATTACTTTCACTGATGATTACTCTAGATTTGGTTATGTGTACCTAGTGAGATGGAAGTCTGAAGCCTTTGACAAGTTCAAAGAGTTTAGGGTTGAAGTTGAGAATCAATTGGGTAAATGTATAAAGGCTATTCGAGGTGGCGAATACCTTCTTGGGGATTTCAAGGATACTTGACTAAAAGTGGGATTATATCCCAGTTGATTGAACCTGGAACTCCACAACAAAATGGTGTAGCAGAAAGAAGGAATAGGACTCTTTTAGATATGGTTAGATCCATGTTGAGTTATTCGATTCTACCAATTTCCTTTTGGGGATATGCCTTAAGTATTGTAATATATCTTCTGAATTTAGTACCTTCAAAGTCTGCTCCTAAAACACCTGTAGAGTTGTGGAATGGGCATAAGCCTAGTATAAGACATCTCCATATTTGGGGTTGTCCAGCACATTCGTTAAATGGAAAGTTTGACAAGTTACAGTCTAAAACAGAAGTGGTATTTTTTGTAGGGTATTCAAAAGAAACTGTTGGAGGTTTATTCTATAGTCATAAGGATAATAAAGTGTTTGTTAGCACAAATGCCAAATTCTTGGAAAATGACTACATGAATAATTTTACTCCTAGAAGTAGAGTTGTATTAGCTGAAATGAAAGAACCTGTAGTTAAACAACCAATGGATGAAACTAGGGAAGATGTGGTTGTATCGGATACACCACAAGATATTACTCATGAGATGTCTAGTACACAGGTACCTCGTTGTAGTGGGAGAATTGTTCGATTTCCTATAAGATTTATAGGTTTGGGAGAAACTTATGAAGCTATCTCAAAAGAGGCTAAATCGGATCCCAACACTTATGAGGAAGCAATGAATGATATAGATGCACATCATTGGGTCCAAGCTATGAAATCTGAATTGGATTCTATGTATTCCAATCATGTATAGGATCTTATAAAGGCCCCTAGTGGCATTAAACTTGTTGGTTGCAAATGGGTTTACAAGAGGAAGAGAGGGATAGATGGAAAGGTTGAAACCTTTAAAGCAAGACTAGTAGCATAAGGGTATACACAAAAAGAAGGCAATGACTATGATGCAACTTTTTCGCTAGTGGCCATGCTTAAGTCTATTAGAAGTCTCTTATCCAATGCTGCTCATTATGATTATGAGATTTGGCAAATGGATGTCAAGACGGAATTTCTTAATGGCAATCTTGAAGAAGAAATATACATGTTACAACCGGAAGGTTTCATAGCAAAGAACCAAGAGCATATAGTATGTAAGTTGAAAAGGTCCATATATGGACTTAAACAAGCATCTAGGTCATGGAACATCAGATTTGATCAAGCAATCAAGTCATTTGGTTTTGAACAAAATCTTGATGAACCATGTGTGTACAAAAGACATCAAGATAAAGTAGTAATGTTCCTAGTGCTTTATGTTGATGATATTCTACTCATTGGAAATGATGTAGGGGGTAATGTCATCGGTTAAAGTTTGGTTTTCAAGCCAATTTGATATGAAGGACTTAGGTGAAGCTAACTATATTCTAGGGATCAAGCTTTGGCGAGATTGAAAGAATACGATTTTAGGCTTGTCACAAGCTGGATATATAAATAAGGTTCTAAAACGGTTTAGCATGCAAAACTCCAAGAAAGGATTACTTCCTTTCAGACATGGAGTTCCTCTATCTGATGACCAAAGGCCTAAGACTCTTGAGGAAGAAAACATGATGAGACAAATTCCTTATGCTTCTGTGGTAGGAAGTCTCATGTATGCCATGCTTTGTATTAGATCAGATATTTGTTATTCAGTTGGCATGGTCAGCCGATATCAATCATATCTAGGACCTAAACATTGGCAAGCGATAAAGCATATTCTCAAGTATTTAAGGAGAATGAGAAATTATATGCTTGTTTACCGTTGTGAGGATTTGATTCCCATTGGCCATACAGATTCAGATTTTCAATAGGATCTTGATTTCAGAAAATCCACGTCTAATTGTGTATTCACCTTGGGAGGTGGAGCCATAAGTTGGAGGAGTGTTAAGCAATCTTGTATTACTGACTCTACCATGGAAGCTGAATATGTTGCTGCTTGTAAAGTAGGAAATGGAGCTGTTTGGCTTAAGAAATTCCTTTCTGATCTTAGTGTTGTGAGAATTGAGCAAGTTCCTATTACATTGTTCTGCGACAATAGTGGAGTGGTTGCATAATCCAAGGATCCAAGAAATCACAAGAAAGGAAAGTATATAGAGAGAAAATACCACATCATTCAAGACATTGTTGCTTAAGGAGATGTGGTTGTAGCAAAGATTGATGGTGCAAAGAATCTAGCGAATCCCTTTACCAAAGCCTTCCCTCAAAGGACTTTCGAGTCACATTTGGAGGAGATGGGAGTTAGATTAGTGCATAATAGTCTTTAGGGCAAGTGGGAGATTGTTCGGATGTGTGCCCTTAAATCCTATTGTATGATGCTATGTATGACATTATGTTGCGATTAATAAAGTTGTTTTATTATTATCTAAAAATAATGGTAACATGAATATTGGGACATTATCATATAGTCCATGAGATGCATAGTATGTAATTTATTTGATTTAGTCACAGAAGATATAAATTACAAGTTCTTTGTAAACTTAAAACTTTAGTTCGTAGTCTATGATGAAATTGGGCATTTCATCTGCGAATACTATAACAAATCAATTAAGATGATTTGTCTTGATCATGGAAATGGAGATTTTTAGTTGATATGTTGATATATTTTAAGAGTTAAAACATATTGAACTGGATTGTTGTGAGATTTATTATTCTTCTAACAACTGTCAAATGAATAATAAACTCACAACTTATATTTGCATGAACTCTTAATCATGAAGTGTAGGTTGCTTTGATATATCAAGAGTGAGGTCTAAAGAAACGATCAAAACCTCAGTATGTTAGGCAATCACATTTAGTGTTGATGGAACATATATTCTCAAGATGGAATTCGTAGTCTCTTAACGGAAATACAAAATATTCCCTTGAGATAAGTTTAATGGGTTCAGTTATTCAGAGAGTTAGGTCTAACCACTTTGGTAAGAAGTTACTAAAGTATATATTTTGTAAATTGAATTTCAGTAATATATGATGAATAACTTTAAAGGATTAAACCGGGTACTCAAGGAAATAGATGTAGTAATCTATAAAGTGGCAATCTACATTCACTTCTTTGGCGTTAGTGGAATTGGAGTGAAGATTAAAAGTGTTCCCAATTGCTTCTGATCTTGAGTTTTGAAATTCACCACACCAAAATACACTCTTATATTTTTAAATTCTAAAACTTACATAGTACATGTTAACATTTATGAATGAAGTAGATCTATCAACTTTCCACTTCGTTTTGTATGAGATACAAACATGTATTTATCCTACAGGTCTAACCTTAGAGATTGATGGAGATCTCAACATTGGACAATTTGGCCTAATATGACCAACGATATGACAATGATGACAAATGGGGACAAATTCAGATTTTTCATTCAACCTAGGAGGAGTTTTAGACATAGGTTTAGAAATTTCAGCGTTAACATTAGATAATTTACCTTTGTCTATCCTAGCAATATTATCCTTCAACTCTTCATTATTTCTTTTAAATGGAGGATTACAAAATTCTTTTTCTTTTGAGTTAGGCTCAACAACAAGTTTGACACTAGTTAATGTTTCAACTATAGTTTTAAATTCAACTAGTTGCTCTTCTAAACTCTTAATTTTGTCCACCTAAGATGAAATTTGATTTTTAAAATTCTCATTCAAATTATTAGCTTCATCTAATTTTGCAATCAAATCATCTCTTTCAAGCTTGACCTTTTTGAAATTAGCTTTTAATTTTGTAGAACCTTTAAGAGATCTCATACAAAAATTATAAAGCTTGTAATAGGCATCTTAAATATCATCATCATCATTCAACACAAGATCATGCAAATCAAAACAATCAAGAGTTTCCATGACAATAGGGGTCAATGAATCACAAAACAAAGATTAAAACCTAATTAGAGTATGTTTGCTTTGATACCACTTGATAGGCCAAAAATGTATTGACCCCTTGTGATATATTAATTGATTAATTAGTCAAGTTTATTAATTAATCAAATTAACATGCAATATACGGGGCAGCATAAACAAATCACCAACTAAAATAAAGTGCAGCGGAAAATAAATTTGACAAGGTGATTTGTTTACAAATGAGAAAAACCACCAAGGCAAAACTCCAGCGAGTGAATTTAAGGTCGCCACTCTTGAGAATTCACTATTATCACAACAAGAGATTACATGTAAAGGAATCTCAGTACCTTATACCAACCTACAGTTGAACCCTTACCTCAATACCCAATTGGACTTCTTTTGTAGTGACAATCCCGCTTTGTATTGCACGGCTCCCAGTACGTGACTAACCAATCAATGTAGATCCTAGTACGCGACTTACTCCTTTGCACGAATCCTAGTATGTGACTAACTCCACAACAACCCTTTGATTGCTTGTAGTTGATTTGTAGCAGCTTCACATAGAAACACCAATAAGATCTTCAATGCTGGTGCAAGAGACTTTGCTTGGTTATAGAACCAAAGGCATACAACAATTCTAGTTTCTCCTTGTATAACTTTGCATAGGCAGTGTGGATGTCATCTTGTTCATCCATCTTCTCAAACTTTGGCTCCACCAAGTCTTCTTCTTCATCCACTTCTTCTACAATCCCTTTAGTAGAATTAAAAGTGGCGGTGAAGGATTTAGGATTTTGTCATCCTCATTTTCGTAATCATCCTTTGGTTCGGTGTCACTCAAAGTAGCAGCAAGTGCCTTTCTCTTCTTGATGGACTTGAGATAAGTAGGACACTCTTGTTTCATGTAACTGAGCCCTGGACACCCGAAACACTTAGGTCCTGAGGGAATACTGTACTGACTACCATCCCTAGCATCCTTCTTCTCTTTGTCTTGGCTTTTAGACTAAGAAGAACTAGATTACCTATGATCCTTGTCGAAGTCCTTCGTGTTGGCATTCTTCATAAACTTCTTGAGTTGCCTGGTGATGTAGGACTTCATTTTAGAATTTTCATCATCCGAAAACTCATCTATGTTGCTGTTCTTAGTTTTCAGTGCCATGCTCTTACACTTACTTGATTTCCCAATCCTTGTCAAACCTAATTCATAGGTTCGCAAATTGCCAACCAGTTCAGTCAAAGGAATCTCGTCAATGTCCTTTGATTCCTTAATAGTGGTGATCTTCGCGTGAAATCTCTCGAGTAGAGATCTGAGTACCTTTCTCACAATCTTAGGTTGGTTTCCCAAGATTAAAAGCTGAGTTCTCTTTGTCCTTGAGCTTGGCATAGAAATCATTAAATGACTCATCCTCCTCCATCTTAATCTCTTTGAAGCTGGTGGTGAGCCTTTGAAGCTTCGAGTCCTTGACAGCCTATGTTCCCTTATAGGTCGTTTGGAGAATGGTCCATGCTTCCTTCACAGTTTCGGTGGAGGATATCTACTTGAACTTCTCATTTGTGACCACAATGAATAAGGCATTCAATGCCCTGCTGTTGAAGTTTGTTGCCTTGATCATAGCATCATCCCAATCGGCCGACGCATCCTTGCTTGGTCTAGCCTATCTCCACAGCTTGCCACACTTTCTCATCTATAGACTGCAAGAAAGCTCTCATATATGCTTTCCTGTATGCATAGTTAGTACCATCAAGTAGAGGAGGTATAATAAGTGACTATCCTCTATCCATGACAAACAGGGATCAATGGATTACACAGCAAAGATTAAAACATAATCAAAGTGTGCCTACTCTGATAGCACTTGATAGGAAAAAAATGTATTGACCCCTTGTGATGAATTAATTGATTAATTAGTCAAGTTTATTAATTAATCAAATTAACATGCAATGTACGTGGCAGCATAAATAAATCACCAACTAAAATAAAATGTAGTGGAAAATAAATTTGATAAGGTGATTTGTTTTCAAATGGTGAAAACCTACTGTATGATGCTATTGTATGACATTATGTATGACATGATGTTGTGTTTAATAAAGTTGTTTTGTTTTTATCTAAAATAATGGTAACATGAATATTTGGACATTATCATATAGTCCATGAGACGCATAGTATGTGATTTAGTCACAGAAGATATAAATCATAAGTTCTTTGTAAACTCAGAATTTATAGTTCGTAGTCGGTGATGAAATTGGGTATTTCATCTGCGAAGACTATAACGTATCAACTAAGATGATTTGTCTTAATCATGAAAGTGGAGACTTCTAGTTGATATGTTGGTATGTTTTAAGAGTTAAGACATATTGAACTGGACTGCTATGAGATTTACTATTCTCCTAACGACTGTTAAATGAATAATAAATCTCACGACTTCTATTTGCATAAACTCTTAATCTTGAGAGAATAATGGACCTGATCATAACGTGTAGGTTGCTTTGATATATCAGGAGTGAGATCTACAGAAACGGTCAAAACCTCAGTATGTTAGGCAACCACATTTATTGTTGATGGAACATATATTCTCAAGATGGAATTCATAATCTTTTAACGAAGATATAAAATATTCCCTTGAGATAAGTTTAATGGGTTTGGTTATTCAGAGTGTTAGGTCTAACTTTAGTAAGGAGTTACTAAATTATATATTTATGAAATTGGATTTCATAAATATATAATGAATAACTTTAAATGATTAAATCGGGTACTTAAGGATAAGATGTAGTAATTTTTAAAGTGGCAGTCTATATTCATGACTTTGTATTACTACGAATATTTTATGAAGGGATTGCGTATATAATAAAGTCTTGGGATCTAATTTATTAATAAGGCCTAGAGTGCAATTATACTTATTTAGTGGTATTAAATATAATTAATGGTAACTTTGGACTTGTCAAGAGTTGACGGAAAAGCCCAAGGCCCATTGGAGCTAGTGTCTTATTAGTCCATTTTGGTCCCACTCTAAGCCACACACTAAAACCTAATTGGAAAGGCCCTAATAGGCTAGCCCAATTAGATAATCAGTTAGTTATAAAGGGAGAAACATACATAATTTTTTTTACATAAGAAGCGTAGAGAAAAAGAAAAAGAAAGAGAGTGAGACACACTTTCATTCTCCCTTGGAAACTAATTGAGAGACCACACTTCTTGGGCATAAAGTGGAATTGGAGTGAAGATTAAAAGTGCTCCCAAGTGCTTATAATATTTGTTTTGAAATTCTCCACACCAAGGTACGCTATCTTGTTCTTAAATTCTGAAATTTTGCATAGTGCATGTTATCAATCATGAATGAAATAGATCTTTATTTGTTGCTTCTGCTGTGTGTTTTGTATGAGATACAAAACCAGATTTTTCCTACAAAAATCCCACCAGGTGAATTTAAGGTTATCACTCCCGAGAATTCACTATTATCACAACAAGCGGTTAAAGGAATCTCAGTACCTTATACCAACCTACAGTTGAACCCTTACCCCAATACCCAATTGGACTTGTTCTGTGGTGACGAACTCTCCTTTTAATGCATGGCTCCCAGTATGTGACTAACTAATAGATGCGCAGATCATAGTACATGACTTGATTACTAACTTGAGAAGGATGTTGGCTATAAAGTTCTTTAGTTCATCACATGATAAAGATCATGAAGTTACTTGGTCACAAAACCCTACGGTGTACAAACATAGCAGCTTCATCAAGAGAAAGAAGAACTAAGGCAAACTAGGTTTTCATAATTCTCGATAGATATCCTATTTGTCAAGCAGCTGTCGAGCTTCAGGCTTAGACAGCTTTTTAAATCTCAATAGATACTAGCTATTGAGTTTTAAAAACTAGCATTTCATTAATTTATTCTTGGACATACTTGCATGGTTTAACACTTGAACTTGAAACCTTGTTCCTTAAAGCATTAAACACATCCTAGATTTACCTAATTACAAGTAAAGTGCGTTTTGTTAAAGGATTGGCCAATACATGATGACATATGTTCCTAACATGAATCACATATGTCCTAACAAAGCTACACCATAAACTTGAGAAAGTTCTTTGAGAGGATTAAAGAATATAGATTGAGGTTGAACCCACAAAAGTGTACCTTTGGAGTAACCGCTGGAAAATTGTTACTCTCCCTAGTGAGTGATGGAGGGATAGAAGTTGACCCATCCATGATTAAACCCAAAAGTGAGAAAGAAGCAAGGGGTTTTTTTGGGTCGATTAGAATACATTACTTGATTCATTGCCAAGCTCACTTCCATTTGTGAGCCTATCTTCAAACTCCTAAGGAAGAATGAACCACATACTTGGAACGATAATTGCCATAAAGCATTTGAAATTATTAAGGAACACCTCCTCTACCCACCTATCCTAGTGCCTCCACAACATGGGAAACCCTTACTCCTATACCTTTCCATCATAGGGGATATGGTTGGAAGTATGCTTGCATAAGAAGACAATAATAAGAATGAGAAAGCCACATATTACTTGAGCAAAAGGTTCCATGATTACGAGACTTGGTACAATCCAATAGAAAAGTCATGTTTTGCACTTGTTTGGGTAGTACAGTAACTAAGACATATCGTCTTATCTTTCCAAATATGAGTGTTAGCAAGAATGGACTCATTGAAGTATCTCTTTGAAAAACCTACTTTGAGTGGAAGATTGTCAAAATGGTTGCTCTTGTTGGCAAAATTCGATTTAAAGTATGTGGCTACGAAAACTATCAAAGAAAGTGTTGTGTTGGATTTTTGTGCCAAGAATCCTATAGAGGGGGAAGATGGTAAAGAAGACTTTCCAAATGAGGATATCTTGGATGTTGAGTTAGGGACATGGAAGATGTACTTTTACAGAGCCGTAAACGAATATGGGAATGTGATAGGAATACTCTTGATCACTCCTGAGGGATCTCACATACCTTTGGCAATCAAATTGAACTTTGAAGCAACTAATAACATGGTTAAATATGAGGCTTGTATTCCTGTAATGGAAGCTCTTTGAGAATTGGGAATAAAGGAGGTTGAAATCTTTGGGGATTCAACTTTGATTATAGCCCAAGAGCAAAAATTGTGGAAGGTGAAGGAAGACCATTTAAAGCCTTATCAACAATACTTGGAAGACTTAACCAAGACCTTTGGCAAGATTGAGTACACAATCATCCCTACAGCTTAAAATAAATTTGCAGATGCCTTAGCTACCTTAGCCTTCATGGTTGAGATTCAACCCTTGGAGATTGAGCAAAGTTATGAGGAAATATACAAAAGGAAGACCGAAGCTTCAATAATGACCAAGAGGAAGAGGAAGTTCCATGGTACTATGACATCATGAAGTTCTTCAAACTAGGAGCATATCTGGATGGTGCTGACAAGAGTGAACGCCGTTCCATTAGGATGATGGCGCCACAATACATCGTATTTGGAGAACAACTCTATAGAATTTCCTATGACAGTGTACACCTTCGTTGCTTGAAGAGAGAAGTAGCTGAGAAGGTAATGAAAGAAGTTTATCAAGGGATCTGTGGCCCTCATATGAATGGAAGAATGTTAGCCAAGAAAATCCTAACGATAAAGTACTACTAGAATACAATGGAGATTGATTGTGTGGACCATGTGAAAGGTTGCCATGATTGTCAGACAAATGCCAACTTGAACCATGTACCGCCTAGTGAGTTGTATAGCATGACTTCTCCATGGCCATTCTCAGCTTGGGGCATAGATGTCATTGGAAGGATAGCTCCTAAGGCTTCAAACAGGCATGTGTATATTTTAGTGGTAATCGACTATTCACTAAGCGGGTGGAAGCAGCCTTCTACTCCATATTGAAGGCTAAGCACGTGGCCTGATTCTTAGAAAACAACATCATATGCCAGTTTGGGGTATCCCAAGAGATCATTTCTGATAATGGTTCCCACTTTGAGGGCGAAGTCCGAATGGACATGGAAGAATATGGCATTAAGCATCACAAGTCTTCACCATATCAACTGCAAGCCAATGGGGCCATAGAAGCAGCTAATAAGAATGTGAAAAACATCCTAGCCAATATGGTAATGACATAAAGATTGGGCCGAGAAGCATCCATTTGCCTTATAGGGTTATAGAACTCCTATCCGTACATCAATTAGGCAAACAACTTACTCTTTGGTTTATGGTAGTGAGGCGGTGCTTCCTTTTGAGGTGGAGATACAATCTTTGAGGGTATTGGTGGAAACCAAGGTCTTAGAAGAGGATTGGGCTAAAGCGAGATATGAACAACTAGCTTTGATAGATGAGAAAAGGGCTAGGACTCAATACCATGCACAAGGGTACCAAAAAGGATTGCTCGAGCATTCAACAAGAAAGTGAAATCAAGAAACCTTAACGAAGTGGACTTGGTCCTAAAGGTGCTTTGAGATGAGACTTTTGATCCAAGAGGGAAAATGAAGCCAAGGTGATTTAGGCCTTTTATCATTAAAAAGATCATGTCTAGAGATGCCATAAGAATCACAGATTTGGATGGGGAAGAGATGCCTCACCCCAATAACCTGGATAGACTTGGGAAATACCACATTTAAAAAGAATAAGAAAAAGAAAAAGCCTGCTAGGTTGAAAACCCGAAAGGGCGACCTAGGCAAAAATTAAGGCAAAAAAACCCTCACTAGATTGAAAACCCAAAAGGGTGGTCTAGGCAAAAGTTAAGGGAAAAAGACCATGGGTATGGCGAAAATTCCCGAAGGGACGTCATTGGCAAAAATTAATGGCAAAGGAAAAAGAAAAGAAAAAAATGAATAAATGACATGACAATAAGCAAAGATAATAAAAAGGAAATTCTCTCATTGCTCAAATTAAAAGATAATAAAATTGTTTTCATAGGGGATTTGGACATTCCAATCCTTTATTAAATTCAAAAACAAAAACATAAGAATCATAAGGGCTTGATTGGTAGGAGGAATTCTGATTTTGTTTTCAAAACAGTATAAAAACAATTTTGAAAAAATTGAACTTGAAACTTTTAAGAAAAATTTTCAAAATACTAAAAACAAAAAATAATTGTTTGGGAGACCATTTCTATTTTTGAGATTTAAAAATACAATATTTACAAAAAGTCGTGTAGAATTTGTAGATTACTTTTTTTGTGGAGAATGATAAGGGAATAAAACTCATCATATACATATATATATATATATATATATATATATATATTTAATGATATTATTCAAATTTGAAGTGTGAAAATTCCTTTTGTGATAAAGATAAGCTCCTTAATTTAAAAGATAAAAGAGTTTGGACAAATACGTGGGGTCCACTGTTTTCAATTTATTTGCAGTTATATCATTAAAAACATTTTTTATATCCTGAAAACACCCCCTTAGCCATTTTCGAAGTCCTATTCTAAATCAGGAAAATAGGATAAAGTTTTTTGAAAACTATATTCAGAAAATATTAGCCAAACAAAAAATTGAAGTGTGGGACCCACCATTTATGGATTACAAAACAAAAAACTACATTTAAATACTCTTACCAAATAGGCCCTAAAAGTGTAGAAAAGTAAAATATGGGGTGTTGATACTCATTTTCGTGACACATTCTCTATAAGCCAAACTCAATCTAGCCTGACCTCATTATGGGCCCAATTCATGTATTGTATTTTTTTATTCTTTTTAGCATGGCCCAAGCCCATGCAATTTATGGGGGAAATTGAGGAAGTGTAATTTGAAGGGTATAGGTCAGTTCCTTTCGGACCTTTTGCTTGAGCCCAGCTCATGCATGCTACCAAGTAGGCAAGGGACACTGGTAGCACCTCAGGCTCATGGAGGAGGTCTTGAACTCAAAATTTCCACCTCAAAAGAGCTTTTATGCTCTGGGTGACTATGCCCCTAATTTTCAGCCCAGCTCCATTTTCCACACAAAAACACAGTTGGCCCTAAATTAATTACTAGCTTATTGTAGCCATTAAATGTAGCTATCAAAAGCCTACAATGACAACGAAACAATAACTAATGGAGTCAACCACTTCATTTCCAAAATCATGCTAAAGCCATGCTAAACTCTTCCCTAAACAAAAGCAATCCCAGCCAAAAAACCAAATTAGTATCATAGGGGAAAAAGGCCTCTTCCACTACTTAAGAACCAGTCATTAGCAACACCCCAAACTCTAGATAAAACTCTCTCTTCAGCTTAAAAAAGAAACTAACCACGTTCTACCCAGATACCTGAAACTTCAGAGTAAAAGTCATTCAACCAGTCAACAATCTCATAATTCCAAAGCTTGGGGGTGGAAATATGGGTACAGGGGAACTTTCTCTCTCTTCTTTATGACCTCCCTCAATTTTCTCTTCTCGGTGACTATGGATCGAAGTTTCAGACCTGTTGAATCACATTTTCCCCATGGAGCTGAAACTTGAGAGCAAAAACCCACTGAGCCCAGAAACATTCTCATAATTCTAAACCTTAGGGGTGGAAATGTGGGTACAGGGGTGTTAGGATGTGTGCCCTTAAATCCTATTGTATGATGCTATGTATGACATTATGTATGACTTATTGTTATGATAAACAAAGTTGTTTTATTATTATCTAAAATAATAGTAACATGAATATTAGGACATTATCATATAGTCCATGAGATGTATAGTATGTGATTTATTTGAAAAGTCACAGAAGATATAAATCACAAGTTCTTTGTAAACTCACAATTTATAGTTCATAGTCGGTGATGAAATTAGGCATTTCATCTGCGAAGACTATAACGTATCAACTAAGACTATAACGTATCAACTAAGATGATTTGTCTTGATTATGGAAGTAGAGACTTCTAGTTGATATGTTGATATGTTTTAAGAGTTAAGACATATTGAACTGGACCATTGTGAGATTTGTTATTCTCTTAACGACTGTCAAATGAATAAAAAATCTCACGACTTCCATTTACATGAACTCTTAATCCTAAGAGAATAATGGACCTGATCAGTATGTTGGGCAGCCACATTTAGTGTTGATGGAACACATATTCTCAAGATGGAATTCATAGCCTCTTGATGGAGATATAAAATATTCCCTTGAGATAAGTTTAATGGGTTCAGTTATTCAGAGAGTTAGGCTTAACCACTTTAGTAAGAAATTATTAAAGTATATATTTATGAAATTGGATTTCATAAATATATAATGAATAATTTTAAAGGATTAAACCGGGTATTCAAGGATAAGATGTAGAAATTTTCAAAGTGGCAGTCTATGTTCATGACTTTGTATTACTATGAATATTTTTTGAAAGGGTTGCGTGCATAATAAAGTCTTGGGATATAATTTATTAATAAGACCTAGAGTGCAATTATATTTATATAGTGGTATTAAATATAATTAATGGTAACTTTGGACTTGTCAAGAGTTGAAGGAAAAGCCCAAGGCCTATTGGAGCTAGTGTCTTATTGGTCCCACTCCAAGCCACACACTAAAGCCCAATTGGAAAGGCCAATAAGTCAGCCCAATTAAATAATTAGTTAGTTATAAAGGGAGAAACATACAGATTTTTTTTTAAGAAGAGTAGAGAAAAAGAAAAAGAGAGAGTATGAGACACACTTTCATTCTCTCTTGGAAACTGATTGAGAGGCCACACTTCTTAGGTGTAAAGTGGGATTAGAGTGAAGATTAAAAGTGTTTCCAAGTGCGTCTAATCTTTGTTTTGAAATTCTCCACACCATAGTACGTTGTCTTGTTCTTAAATTTTGAAATTTACATAGTGCATGTTGTCAATCATGAATGAAATAGATCCTTGTTTGTTGCTTCCGCTATGTGTTTTGTATGAGATACAAAACCAAAATTTTTCCAAAAATTGGTATCAGAGCCAAGTTTTCATCCCATGATTGTATAATATGTGATTGAATTTTAGAATTTAAAAAAAAAAACCGTTATCTTTGTGTTTCAATTTTCTACATTAAGTTATGGTGTTATGTCATGTTTTTTAATGTTCATGGAATCCATATATATATATTGCAAGTGGGATTGAATAGTGCCAAATCTTGTTAACAGTGCCGTGTCTTTAACGTTGCTTAGATATAGTTATTCATTGTTGAAGTAATTGTAATGCCTGCACCACTTGGACAATACATGACTGCATTGTTTGGTCATATGGCTTGCATGTTTTGCATGTTAGACCATTAGATATTAGTAGACTATACGGATTTGATGACACATGCATGTCAAGGACGTTATTGCATTTTGACATTGCACCTTCTAGATTGTAATTGCATGGCTTGACTTCATTGCACGGCTTGGTTCTATTGCGTGGCTTGACTTTTATATATACACCAAGTACTTGTCATATGCCATGGAAAAGTTGAATCTGTAAATAAAGGATTTCAAAAATCTAAAAGTTATATATATATATATATAATATAATATATAACATAATATAGTTTTATAAATATATATGAGTTTAGGTTACGTTATATATATTTATATATATTGATGCTAGAATTATGAAATTTATTCCTAATGAGATTAGGTATTTTCAAACTGTCTAGCATTATTATAGTTCTTGATTTTAAAAACCTTTATTTTAAAATATCTAGTAGAAGAGAGATACAAGGGTTGCATCTCATAGCCTCCATTGTTGGTTCATAGTAGTGTGAAATATATATTTTGACTTTGCCTCGATCTTAACATTCCATGCAGAGAGTATTTATTTCATGGTCCTACAAGATTGAATTTCCTAGTTTATAGTGGTTTGATAAACACCTTGTCTTAGTTTCGAGCTTTGCATTCCATGTGGAGGGTGTTTTTATCATGGTACTACAAAATAAGCCTGTTAAAGGTATGAAATGTGGCTACACATGATTCTAGACAATGGTATATACTAGACTAAGTATTATAGTATCCTTTATGCTGAGTTCTTGCTATTATTACTTAGAGGCTAAATGTAAAATGGCATATTATTAATGTTTGATAAGAGTTATCATGATAGCACTAATAATGAGAATACTTCTCAACCAATTAATGTGTTTATAATAAACTTGCTACCAAGGAATTATAGACATGGATTAGGTTGTCATTGCATATTTTATTTTATGGTTTTGTTAAAGTTCCATATTATATGCTTATATGCTAAATTGATAATGTCCAGTTTACTTATTATATTCATGTTTATTATTTTCAGATTTAAATCATGGCATTATTTAGCCCACTTGTTGCTATTCTTAACCAAAATAAACTGACTGGATCTAACTATGTTGACTAGAAAAGAAATTTGGACATTGTTTTTTAACTAATGAAGAGCACAAATATGTGCTTACTCAACCATGTTCTAACTTTCTTTCATTAGATACTCCTCTTAAGGAAAAAAAGCGATATGATCGTTGGCAGAAATTTAATGAGATGACCAAGTGCTATATCCTAGCATTTATCTCAAATGTTCTACAGCATCAAATGCAAGATGTAGAACTTGCTTCGGACATAATGCTTAGTCTGAAGGAGATGTTTGGTGAGCAAGGCCGTTCTGCAAGGTAAGAAACTATGAGGTAGATTTATAATACCAAAATAGCTGAAGGTACTTCAGTGAGGGAGCATTGTCTTAGGATGATCTCTAATCTAAATACATTGGAAGTTTTATGTGCCGATATTGATGGAGAATCCCAAGTGGATATGATACTCCAGTTACTACCGGAATCATTCAAGGAATTAAGACTTAATTATAATACGAACAAAAAGATTTATTCATTGTCTGAATTAATGACTGAGTTGGTAGCGGCGGAAGGCATCCTTGGTACTTCTAGTGTTGCAGCCAATGTTGGTGAAGCTTCTACTTCTCAACCTAAGTCGAAAGGCAATGGTAATAAGAAGAAGAAGAAGAAGGACTTCACTAAGAAAGATGGTAAACAAATTGCCTTAGGAGTTGCCAACAAAGGAAAGAAAACCAAAGGAAAGTGTTTCCATTGTGGTGAGAAAGGACATTGGAAGAGGAATTGTCCATCATTCAAGACTACCAAGAATAAGGGTATGAAAAGTTTATTTCTTCTTGAAATATGTTTGGTACAGAATCCAACGGATTCCTAGTATGGATTCAGGTTGTACTAATCATATCTGCAATTCTTTGCAAGGATTCCATGAGACCAGAAAGTTAAATGAGGGGGAATTATTTCTTACTTTGGCTGATGGAAGCAGGATTCCGGTTGTACCTGTTGGAGTGTTTAATTTATGCTTTAAGTCTAGAGTTTTAATATTAAAAGACTGTTTGTATGTACCTAATGTTCGTAGAAATTTAAATTCTACAACTTATTTAGGTAAGCATGGATATTGTATTATCCTGAAAGACAATGTTGTAATAAAGAAGGATAAAATGTTTATCTGTTCTGGCAATATTGTGGATGGTCTTTAAATTTTAACTCCTAATAAGCATGAATTATATAATTCTAAATTAGATAATAATTCACATGTGAAATCATTAAAGAGAAAGTTTGCTTCTACTAGTGAAGCATATCTTTGGCACTTGCGTTTGGGTCATATTAATTCAAGTAGGATTCAAAGACTAATCAAAGATGGACTTTTGCAGCCCATGGACTTTGATGGTTTTCCAGTTTGCGAATCTTGTTTGGAAGGTAAAATGACCAAACAGCCTTTTAATGCAAAAGGTAGAAGAGCCCAAGATTTGCTAGAACTAGTACATTCAGATGTATGTGGTCTTATGTCAATCCAAGCAAGAGGTGGCTATAAGTATTTCATTACTTTCACTAATGATTACTCTAGATTTGGCTATATGTACCTAATAAAACGGAAGTCCGAAGCCTTTAAAAAGTTCAAAGAGTTTAGGGCTAAAATTGAGAATCAGTTGGGTAAACGCATAAAGGCCATTATGATCTAGGTGGTGAATACCTTCTTAGTGACTTCAAGGATTACTTGACTAAAAATGGGATTATATCCCAGTTGACTACACCTAGAAATCCACAACAAAATGATGTAGCAGAAAGAAGGAATAGAACTCTTTTAGATATGGTGAGGTCCCTGTTGAGTTATTCGACTATACCAATTTCCTTTTGGGGATATGCCTTAAGTACTGTAGTGTATCTTCTAAATTTAGTACCTTCGAAGTCTGTTCCTAAAGCACCTATAGAGTTGTGGAATGGGCGTAAGCCTAGTATGAGACATCTCCACATTTGGGGTTGTCCAGCATATGTGTTGAAAGGAAAGTCTGACAAGTTACAGTCTAAAACGGAAGTGGTTTTCTTTGTAGGGTATCCAAAAGGAACTGTTGGAGGTTTATTCTATAGTCATAAGGATAATAAAGTGTTTGTTAGCACAAATGCCAAATTCTTGGAAAATGACTATATGAATGATTATACTCCTAGCAGTAGAGTTGTCTTGGCTGAAATGAATGAACCTGTAGTTGAACAACCAATGGATGAAACTAGGGATGATGTAGTCGTATTTGATACACCACAAGATACTACTCATGAGATGTCTAGTACAAAGATGCCTCATCATAGTGGGAGAATTATTCGGCCTCCTATAAGATTTATAGGTTTGGAAGAAACCTATGAAGCTATCTCAGAAGAGGTTGAATCGGATCCTTACACTTATGATGAAGCCATGAATGATATAGATGCACATCATTGGATCCAAGCTATGAAATCTAAATTGGATTCTATGTATTCCAATCATGTATGGGATCTTGTAAAGGTGCCTAACGGCATTAAACCTATTGGTTGCAAATGGGCTTACAAGAGGAAGAGAGGGATAGATGGAAAGGTTAAAACCTTTAAAGCAAGGCTAGTTGCAAAAGGGTATACACAAAAAGAAGGTATTGATTATGATGAAACTTTTTTGCCAGTAGCTATGCTTAAATCTATTAAAATTCTCTTATCCATTGCTGCTCATTATGATTATAAGATTTGGTAAATGGATGTTAAAACTGCATTTCATAATGGCAATCTTGAAGAAGAAATATACATCTTGCAATTAGAAGGTTTCATAGCAAAGAACGAAGAACATATGGTATGCAAGTTGAAAAGGTCCATTTATGGACTTAAGCAAGTATCTAGGTCATGGAATATCAGATTTGATCAAGCAATCAAGTCTTTTGGTTTTGAATAAAATCTTGATGAACCATGTGTGTACAAAAGATATCGAGATAAATCACACTTACTAATATAAATCTTGATGAACCATTGATGAACCATGACTATCATTTACTAATATAAATCACATTTGCACTTAGGGTAAAATGAAAACCTTTTCGAAGAACCCAACGACAAAGGGAATCCAAACTCAATGCCCTCTCACCAAAGCTGTGACACACTCATGCACGCTAAGCTATAATGAGCTCATTCATCCAAAATTATGGTCGATCCACGCACACCAAGCCATGGCGTGTTCATATGTCTCAAGTCATGACAAACACATGCATTCCAAGCCATGCCAAAGCTTTAATTATTCTTCAATTTAAGATTATGCTTGAGGAGGGAAGCGCCAATGTTGCCATCCTCAAGAAAATATTTCTTGTCACTCAACTCTTGCAAGGAGAATTCCTAAGTAAGCCTGATGGTAGAAGGCTCGGCACACACCTTTGAAGAATGTTTTACTAGATATTTCATATGCCAAGCCATGAGGTAACGACGTTCCATATGCCAAGTCTTGAAGTCATACAAGCGATTAACAATCGTCAAAGCACACTTAAGCTAAGCCTCTCAAGCATTATTTTTGTAAATTCATTTATATATATATATATATATATATATATATTATTTAAACCATTTCAATACTCTAGACTTGTAATCAAAATGTTTTCTATAAGTTGTTTGTGCTAAAGCTTAGCCATGACTATCGTTTACTAATAGAAATCATAATTACTCTAGAGGACAAGATGGAAACCTTCTTAGACCATCCAACAAAGAAGGAAAGCCAGACTCGATTCCCTCTCGCCGAAGCTGTGACACGCTCATGTACTCTAAGCCATGACAAGCTCATGCATCAAAAGTCATGGTCGATCTGCACACACCAAGCCATGGCATGTTCATATATATCAAGTCGCAACAAGTGCATGCATTCCAAGCCATGCCAATGCCTTAATCATTCTTGAATTCAAGATTATGCTTGAAGAGGGAAGTGCCAATGTTGCCATCCTCAAGAAAATTATTATTGTCACTCAACTCTTGCAAATGAAATCTGCAACAAAGCCAACTAATAAGAAGGGTTTGAGCGCGCCTTTGAAGAATTCTTTGCTAGACCTTGATTTAGATATTGAAGTCAAAAAGCTCAAAAATCACATGCTAGTTGCTAGAAATCCATTTCGAAGACTTTGGAGTGGAATCTTGGTACAATGTGGAAACTTGGAATAAGCGGCATAAAGGCTAACGAAAGAAATTGTTGTGCTAGAGATGCAACAATCCTACACCGACGTCTCTAATGCTTAACCCATCATTATCCTAAAGTTAGAAGCCAAGCAAGCAAAGTATGGAGCCACTGTTTGTGGTACTATGTATCATATTCTGCCTTCCATACAGCAGATTTAGGGACCCCATTTTTGGAATTCATCTTGGAGGAATATAAAGAGTACTAAGGAAGGAATAAATCCCACCAACAACTCTTGGCGATGGGATACCATTGGTTTAATGCAACCAAATTCGCTAAAAAGCCAAAGCTTTCTTCTTCTAATGAGAAACCTTATGAAGCGCAAGAAAACCAATAAATTACTCTTATGGCAAAGCCTCTACATGTGAGGGTAAAAAATACTCTCAATAAGGTAGGGAAAACCAAACACGTACTCTCTCAATGGTAAGCCCTATCAAATGGCTAGGAAACCAATGAAACGTTTTATTATGGCAATACCCCTACTTGTGAGGGCACGACTAGCCCTCAACAAGGTAGGGAAGCCAATGCGTCCTCAAAGGAAATCCCTACCAAATGATTAGGAAGCTGGCAAGATGTCATATCATTCATATGTGGCAAGACCCCTACTTGTGAGGATGCAATCCTTTCAAAAAAGTAGGGAAAGCCAACATTTTCTTAACAGAAAGCCTTAAAAAGCGGTAGGGAAGCTAAGATAATATCTTACAATTCAAGCGCGATGATCCACTACATGTCAAAACATAACCATCCCTTGAAAATATGGGAAATTCGACACAATGGATCACTACCTCATTGCCAATGGTAATTAGATATACGCAAGGATAAAACTCCTTAAGAAAATGGCAAAATTGTGCATTCTATAAGTCTCCATATGCGAGAACATGATATTTTCAAAAGATTATAGCAATACAAGCTATATTCATGTTGCTGTCTATGAGAATGCAATCAGCCTCTATGAAACGATGACAAACAAGTGCACCATAAGCCGAAAACGCAGCCCATATGTGGGGGATTCTCGAAACTAACGAAGCAACGACCTAATATATGTCAAGTTTAAGTTGGCTACCAAGCGGTGAGTCAAGTTTCAATATATATGAGCTGTTGTCTATGAAAGCAAATTTGCTCATCAAAAGATTGCTAAAAAAAAATGGCGCACAAACAGCGAGGCATGCGCTTAGCGAAAACCTGTCCGCAAAGGCATGAGAACCAAGCAACATGTCTAGTAACTTGCCCAAGTAAAGGCAAAGCCATATTCACGGGCTAACCAATTCAAGCACAAGTCATTCTCAAGAAACTAGTATATATAATCTAGCAAAATTATGCTACTCAATCACAAGGTGTACATGACATTTCCAAGCAAGCTCTCCTCAAAATACTCAAATGCTTAGAGCCATACATGGGCTGTTTTCAGAACAAAAACGTGTTCATAGCCTATTAAAGAAAGGTACCAAGTCATTCTCTGGGTATAAATTACAAACCATATACATCCTTGAGGTACAAATCAATTTTTCATTCCAAAATAGAAAATATACATCCAGATATCATATATGTTTGTTTTGTATATAAATGCAAATTATGTCAACTAACCATGATAGTACAAACTCAAAGTGGCACCAATACAACTAAATAGGAGCTGCTCTATACATAAATGGGCTGTTAACAAAGGCAAAATACAAGAAAAAGTGTCTCCAAGACAGCAGGCCCTATTAAACATTATAACTAGTTCAAACTTTCAAAGCTCGGAGCTCAATACAAGACAATCAGATAAAAAAGAAAGCAAGAAATGAGGTAAAGGAAAATTTGAAGTGATGTCATAGTCCCCTTCCAACATCACCATCTTCAGGGCGTTGGCTTGCAATCACTCTCTTCTTTACTTTAAAGACACAAGAGAGAGACAGACTAAAAGGATTCAAAGTTACTAGCGGCAGCCATGGTACCATCTATTGCAGCTCCATGTTGCTATTCGCAACGGCTTCAACCTCAGAAAATGATGCATTGGCAATGGGGGTGGCCTTGGGAACGAAAGTCCCAACGACGACATCACAATTGTCTAAGCCAAAGTCCTTCTACAAGAATCCATAGTACGACTCACTCAATATACTATTATATGCAATAAAAAAAATGAAGAAGATGTGTGACTTACCAAGTGAGTTCCAAAGTTCCTGCTAAAAAATGGTGTATTTCCCAAAGTAAACTTATTCTATGCAAGATGGCAATGCAGCGCACTCAACAATCCCTATTGGAATGAAAAGTGGTTGGCAGCGAGTTTTGACTTGCCACAACAAATTTTAACTTGCCAGAGAAATTTCGGCTTCATTTTCAAAACAAACCTGCTATCTATGCAAAGTGTTGAGGCTAACGACACTTACATTGAAGGAATAATGGCTACAACATGGAATCACCAATTTTGGCTCCACCAGTTCATGCTAATAATCAAGCTATGCAACACATGGTTTACTCTCATTGACATTGCTGGGGACTAAAGGTTTACTCAACCGCTATGAGCCCCTGCACTAGAAATTCAAGTTTCATTCCTACACTTTCAATTCAAGCTTGCTGAATCGAGAAGCGACTACCCCTCGGTGACTATCACTCTCACTTGCGTTCATTGCAAGAACACGATACAGGGGACTGCCAACCAATGTAGTAGCTATGTCACACCACTATACTACATCGCCAAGTGATATCTTTGCTCCTTTCTATCTCAAAAAAGCTGTCCCAAGACAGCCAGTAGTATCGCTCATGGCTACGACTTCATCGAAATTAATCTTGGTAAACACAATCTCACCAAATTGGCTAATAATAAAGCTACTAAAAAATTGAATCATCCTCAATGTGTCATTTCATCATCATCTCCTCATATGGACCCAATTAACTCATTCAAATTTACAACAACCAATGGGGACAATTTACTTCCAATACGAAGTCAAGCATAGCCACATTGCAAACTAATTTCGATGACTATCAAAATCAATGGGAATCAGCTTCGACATGAGCTTCGGCTTCAATGAGAACAATGGCTCAACCTCATGAATCGACGCAATGAGACTATCATTTTTCCAAGGAAAAGCTACCCTACAAATTGAATTGAACAACACGTTCAACATATCAACAAGCACATCCAAGGCATAGCGAACAAAAAAAAAAAATCAGCTCCCCAAGGTGGGCATCACGCATTCGCATTTATTAATTTTGCTTAAAGAACGAATTTAACATCTGGTCGCCACATTCAACATCAATCTCCTACAACAAAATCCTTGCTCCTTAGTGACGAAGTTTCCTTCTTCTTCGCCAATAACTTTGCTTAGCCAAAATTGGTATAGATGGTTTAGCGGCCATGGGCAGCAATCTATTGCAAACCTCCACTAACATCATCGATGGAACAACTCTACTCTTTGTCGATTGGTTTCCTCCTCCTTTAGCGATGGCACTTCGTCCCACCTAAATCCACATTTTGAAATAGTGGACAGTGCTGAGCTCTTCAAATTAATGCTCTCTACCAATAAAGATCTCCTCCAACCCTCCATTTCGCCGCCATCATCTCACCATCCTTGGGTTTCAACAAATGTGGATGAAAGAAAATATTCATAGCTCTTGAAGTGAATAACAAAGAATAGAAGAAAATATGAAAGATGTATTGCTTAGAAGACAAAGTAGTTGAATGTCATTGAAGAAAAAAAAAAGGGTGGTGTGAGGCTTTTTTTCTCTAAAGGCTTTCCACAGTTGATATTATGAGGATTTCCTCCTACACTCCTACAAGAAGAGAGGAGGAAAACAAAAGCCTAAAGAAAGTGGCGAGAAGGACAATAAAGAAGAAGAAGAGTGGCGTGTCTGCTCATTGATGAAAAAACAAAGCCCCAGCTGAAGCATGAATGGAATGAACAAAATTGAAAAGTCAAAGCCCTTATATGTACAAGGGAGAAAGGCATTATATATTGCAAGGCTAAAGTAACGTGGTGGATTTAGAGCCATGTACAATTTAAATGGAGGAAGGCTAAGGTTACCTGCATGAGCATAATAGCCAAGCTTTATGGCTTTTCTTGAGGTGCTTTGGATCATATTATGCATATGGTGCTACATGCATTGGCTGATTGATGTTCTTTAGTGGAACCAATAACTGTCAAGTGCCTATGTTTGTGACCGTAAAATTTTTACAAGCGAGTTTGTTTGACTCGAGATTTTTCTACAAGTGGTCTTCACTAGCCACACTATATCTAGGCTTTATCGGCCTGTGTCTTCTCAACAAAAAATAAAGTGTTTGGATGGACTAATTCCCAAACCCACAAGATCTACAAGTAATGGTAAATATCAACTACTCACATGCATGCCGCAAGCGCTATGCGTGCTTGGGGGGCTAATGTTGATACCCATTTTCGCGACACATTCTCTATAAGCCCAACTCAATCTAGCCCGACCTCATTATGGGCCTAATTCATGTATTATTATTATTTTATTCTTTTAAGCATGGTCCAAGCCCATGCAATTGTTACGATATGTGCCCTTAAATCCTATTGTATGATGCTATGTATGACATTATGTAGACTTAACGTTGTGTTTAATAAATTTGTTTATTTTTATCTAAAATAATGGCAACATGAATATTTGGACATTATCATATAGTCCATGAGATGCATAGTATGTGATTTATATGAAAAGCCACAGAAGATATAAATCACAAATTCTTTGTAAACTCAGAATTTGTAGTTCGTAGTTGGTGACCAAATTGGGCATTTCATCTGCGAAGACTATAACATATCAACTAAGATGATTTGTCTTGATTATGGAAGTGGAGACTTCTAGTTGATATGTTTTAAGAGTTAAGACATATTGAACTGGACCGCTGTGAGATTTATTATTCTCCTAACGACTGTCAAATGAATAATAAATCTCACGACTTTTATTTGCATGAACTCTTAATCCTGAGAGAATAATGGACCTGATCATGATGTGTAAATTGCTTTGATATATCAGGAGTGAGATCTAAAGTAACGATCAAAACCTTAGTATGTTGGGCAGCCACATTTAGTGTTGATGGAACATATATTCTCAAGATGGAATTCATAATCTCTTAATAGAGATATAAAATATTCCATTGAGATAAGTTTAATGGGTTTGGTTATTCAGAGAGTTGAACCTAACCACTTTGGTAAGAAATTACTAAAGTATATATATTTATGAAATTGGATTTCATAAATATATGATGAATAACTTTAAAGGATTAAGCCGGGTACTCAAGGATTAAGATGTAGTAATTTTCAAAGTGGTAGTCTATATTCATGACTTTGTATTACTACGAATATTTTATGAAGGGGTTGCGTGTATAATAAAGTCTTGAGATATAATTTATTAATAAGGCCTAGAGTGCAATTATATTTATATAGAGGCATTAAATATGATTAATGGTAACTTTGGACTTGTCAAGAATTGACGGAAAAGCCCAAGGCCTCATTGGAGCTAGTGTCTTATTGGTCCCTTTTGGTCCCACTCCAAGCCACACATTAAAGCCTAATTGGAAAGGCCTAATAGGCTGACCCAATTAGATAATGAGTTAGTTATAAAGGGAGAAACATACAGAATTAAAAAAAAAAAAAAAAAAAAGAATTGTAGAGAAAAAAAAAAGAAAAAGAGAGAGCGTGAGACACACTTTCATTCTCTCTTTGGAAACCGATTGAGAGACCACACATCTTGGGTGTAAAGTGGAATTGGAGTGAAGATTAAAAGTGTTCCTAAGTGCTTTTAATCTTTTTTTGTTTTGAATTTCTCCACACCATGGTACGCTATCTTATTCTCAAATTTTGAAATGTACATAGTGCATGTTGTCAATCATGAATGAAATAGATCCTTGATTGTTACTTCTGCTGTGTGTTTTGTATGAGATACAAAACCAGATTTTTATCCAACAGCAATATATGGGGGAAATTGAGGAAGTGTGGTTTGGAAGGTATAAGCCGGTTCCTTTCGGACCTTTTGCTTGAGCCCAACCCATGCATGCTACCAAGTGGGCAAGGGACACTAGTAGCACCTCAAGCTCATGGAGGAGGTCTTGTACTCAAAATTTTCACCTTACAAGAGATTTATAATCTAGGTGACTGTGCCCCTAATTTTCAACCCAGCTCTATTTTCCACACAAAAAACACAACTGGCCCTTAAGTAATTAGCTAGCTTATTGCAGCCACCAAATGCAACTATCAAAAGCCTACAATGGCAAGGAAACAATAGCTAATGGAGTCAGCCACTTCATTTCCAAAATCATGCTAAAAGCATGCTAAACTCTTCCCTAAACAAAAGCGACTCAAGCCAAAACACCAAATTAGTATCATGGGGGATAAAAGCCTCTTCCACTACTCAAAGACCAGTCATTAGCAATAGCCCAAACTCTATATAAAACTCTCTCTTTAGCTCAAAAAAGAAACTAACCACGTTCTACCCAAAAACCTGAAACTTCAAAGCAAAAGCCCATTCAGCCAGCCAACAATCTTATAATTCCAAAGCTTAGGAGTGGAAATGTGGGTATAGGGGAACCTTCCCTCTTTTCGTCATGACCTACCTCAATTTTCTCTTCTCGGTGACTGTGGGTCGAAGTTTCAGACCTTTTGAACAACGTTTTCCCCATAAAGCTGAAACTTGAGAGCAACCCACTAAGCCAATCAACAATCTCACAGTTTCGAAGCTTGGGGGTGGAAATATGGGTACAGGGGAACCTTCCCTCTCTCCCTCATGACCTCTCTCAATTTCTTCTTCTTGGTGACTATGGATCAAAGTTTCAGACTTGTGGAACCATGTTTTCCTCATAAAGCTGAAACATGAGAGCAAAAACCCACTAAACCGAGAAACATTCTCACAATTCTAAACCTTACGGGTGGAAATATGGGTACAGGGGAACGTTCCCTCTCTTCCTTGCAACCTCTCTCAATTCGTCTTCTCGGTGACTATGGATCAAAGTTTTAGACTTGTTATGTTATTAGCATTTTGATTCTCTCTTGTCAAAGCACCATTAGCCTTTGTTTTCTATACGTTGTGAATTTTGGGCTTGATTCTCCTCAAATAAACACTTCTAAAGAACCCAAAGGGAGATTTGGACCGTTTTCACATTTTTGGCCCTTGTCGCAAAAACGTCCCCGACATGGGCATATTAGGGTGGTCGCTTAGTCCTTCTTGCCTTTTTGCTAGTCCTCATATAAGCTTTCTCATCCCTCATAATCCACTTCTCATGTCATCCTCCAACCATTGCTTGTACCTTGCAGTAGGGTAGACATATTTGGAGGAACAATATCTTTTGTCACCCTACGACGTGACCAAGCCTCACTGATCTTGCCCAAGCTCTTATTGGTGAACACCATGGCGTGGAAGGCACCTTCATCATCAGGGGTCCCTTAGCGTTCTCCAAATTACCATGAGATACAACAAGTGGAGAAGTAAGAACAACAACAAAACCCAACTAAAGTCACACAATGGTACTTGCAACAACTATGGACCATGCTTGAGATATGCCACCATTTCATGACCCACTAAATGTTGGTCTCCTTAAGATGACCCATAATCTCCATGTACACCTCAAAGCTCATGTCACTCCGATGAAGCTAGTGATCTCTAAGATGCCTAGGAAGGTAAGTGCTATGGGTACAATACGAGGGTGTAGCAGTCAAAGCCTCTCTTGTAGCCATATCTGAAAGGAAAAAAGAAAAAGAAAAAAAAGACAGAAGAAAGAAAGGTGGAGGGCATGAGTGAGAAAAAAAAAAGATGATAAAAGACGATATAAGGTGCTTCAATGGGTTGAAAACTGAAAGGCAATCCATGCAAAATTAGAGGAATCTCTCTAGTTGGAGAACGTAGGCAAAAGTTAGGGATTATACCTAAAGAAGAAGAGGACTTCCCACAAAAAAAGCTTGCTTCCTTCCTATGAAAGGCATCCAAACCATTGAGAGTTTCCGCCAAGATTAAGCCTACCGGATTACCTCTCTTTAGCTCATAAGCCACCATGCACATCCAAAGGTCCACGCAATTTGACTTTTGGAATAAGAAATACCTTGCAATGGCACATAAGCAAAAGGCACAAAGGAAGTACGATCATGGCCTTTCACCCTCAAGAAGGGCCAAACTGGAAAAATACTCAAAGACCAGCCTAGGTTGAGTTTGCCAAAGACACACCACCTATTGGTCATGGCAACAAAGACGCCTAACACCACTCACAGCAAGGAAGGAAGATCTCCACCAATGGTAGGGAAGATGAGATCATCAATCTCCAGTTCACCCATGATGGTAGCAAATTCTTCAATAGTGGGGCATAGTTGTATTCCGTTCAAGCGGAATACATGCCGAGAAGGAACCCAATAGTTGGAAGAGGATTTCTTCCACCTTGATTTCATGGTAGGGAAAGATGCAAGAAAAACCATAGGGAATAATGGAATCCATGAAATCAGGTCCAAGCTTCCTAATCCAAGTTAAAACATCAAGAGGAGAGTTTTCTACTAGTAGGGGACCTCAAAAAGGTGTTCTTTGGGTTGGAAATACGTGGGTGAGGGTTTTAGACTTAAACGGGCTACTTTTATACTTAAGTAAGTCTGTTAAAGTTTTCCTTATTCGCGGCCCACCTACGCAAAGTCAACCCTGCATACATAAAGTCAAAGCTGAGTACTTAGGTTCACCTCCACCTATGCATGGCACCTGGCAAAAGCCCATGTTCCCCTATTTTGAGCAGAGTTTTTCTACTCCAAAGCATTCTTAGGGTTCCTGTGACCTAAAGAATCATTCAAGACATATTCCAAGCACAAGATTTCAAACATCAAAGAAGCAAAGTTGTATAGAAACATACAATTTATCATTATTTTTAAAACTCAGGTCTAAGTTCCAATCAATAGCACAAATGTAAAAAGATGTTCTTAAATATGATCCTTTGTCTCAAACTTAATACAAATGTTTGCTAAAAGGAATGATAAAAATTAAAAGCAAAAGAAAAAAAAAAAAAAAAAAAGAAGAAAAAAAAGTTGTGTGTTGTATATGTGTCTTACTGTAGGTAATCAACGATGCCGCCTCTTCCTTGGTTGGTAGCGAGGAGTCACCTCCGAGTTCTCCTCCTCACCACCATCACCATCATCATTATCACCACTGCTCGAATGGGCCACTCCTCTAGGACCGTGTAGCTCCCTCAAGTAGTTGGTCATCTCCAACTTGAGATTCCTGGATAACCGCACCATCTCTTCATACTCTTCGATAGTGGGCTACAATTCCAAGAAGGAAGGGTTAGTGACTGAAAAAAAAAAAAAAAAAAAGAATTGGCAAAAAGAGAAAAAAATGAAGGAAAAAAAGTCACCGCTCAAGTGTTGGGAGGGAAAGGATAGCCTATGACATTAGGATTGCAGGCACAACATGCTCCCGAGCAAAGCCATTTGGGCTATAAGCCCCTCCTGTTATAGTTTTTACATTAGAAGGCATGACAAACAAGGTAAAGGAAAGAATGAGAAAAGGAAGACATTACACACATACCCGAGCAATAAGGGAAGGCATAAGGTGGGTAATGTTGAACTTCTCATAGTCCAACCCCTCGAGAAGCCACCCAATGAAGGGAATGCCACTCCCCCACGAGTTGTACTCAGCATAGTCATGGAGTGTAAGGCAAGCATGAACTCAAGAGGGTCTATCAAAATCTGGGGGTCATCCCTACCCACCAATTGGCACCACACGCTTTCCACCAAGTATAGTGCCTCTAAGCTTGCTCCTTCAAGGGTTGGGTGATCTCTGAAGTAATAAGAGTGGCAGGCTTCAGGTCTCAAGAAGCAAGAAGGGGCTAGCCAGCCCTTAGAGCCCAGTTAACCTACAATGATACAGGGTTAGAAGAAATGCATTCTAAGGGAAATGCATGAAATACTAAAAATCTTGAACTTACCTCATCAAAAGTCAACCCAGCAAGGTAAGCCCTTACCCGAGGAATGTTTGTCAAAAGTAGGTCGATGCCCGAAGTTATGAGGCCATACCTGACCACCCACTGCTACAAAGAGAAACACATGCCATAGGTTAGATGCGCTATGACAGTTTGCAAGATGACATATACCAAATGATGATTTAAAGATAATACAGTTAGCAAGACTACAAGCTACAAGTGAAATTGCAAAGAAACGAAAACAGAACTGACCTCAAGGAGCTTCCAAGGCCCCATAAGTTGTCATAAAGTGCCCTAGCTAAGAGTGTTGAGGGTGGAGTAAAGATAAGCAAGAGATTCTTGCCCCCATTTGGCCCTCTATGCCTCTCCAAAGTCCTGAAATAGGGTCAGCCACCTCAAAGACACCGTTTGCCCACCATTAGAAAAGAGGTAAGCCCCCAACAAATGGAGAAGGAAAGCCTTAGCCATACAAACATGCTCCTCTATGGTCCTCTATGGGAGGAATATGTAATTTGACACCAAGTTGAAGTAGCAGATGGTCTTAGTGGAGTACTTCCTCCCCAACATGTCAAAACCCAACTGGATGCCTGACACACCGTCCAAACTAATGATGACCCCTTCGAAGTTAAGGCCAGTCATGTGGTAAAAGTTGTAGGGAGTCACCATCATCTCCTGCCCAGCAATATGAAAGGTGTGGGTAGTATCCCACCACCTCTCAATAAGGCACTATACCAAGGTAGGACTCAGAGACTTTTCCAGAAGAAGACCAATGATAGGTTCAAAGCCCGCCTCCAGGATATAGCCCCTGGTTTCAGGGACACAAAGGTTGTACCACTCCATCACCTTATTAGTGCTTCCCCTACCAGCATAAAGGGATGATGATGACAAAAAAAAAAAGATGACATTAGACTCTTGATTCAAGCAGAATTTAGAAAATATGATATTTTGATGCAAGAATAGAGATAAAAAGAAGGATATAGTGATAGTCGGATGCAAAAATGACAAAAAGGTGTGTTAAGATTGCACATGGAAGTGAAACAAATGAAAAATAAGTGAAAAGGGGTAGAGGAGAGCTTTTGCCCGGCGTCTTACCTACACGGGTCAATGCCCACGTACGCAGACAATACCCCACACATGTAGGCCCATTCCCACATACATAAAGCCTAAAAAACAAACCTATGCATGCAAGAATGGACCTACATACGCATGAATGCAAGCTGTGTACGCAGGCCTAAGCCGGCTCGCGCAGAATCACAAACAGAAGCAGTTCTTTGACATTTTCAAGAATACATCATCCAAAATCAATCCTAGACATGTTCGTACCCCTTCTAAGGCGTCAGTTTTTCATCTAAACCCATCCCATAGCAAAACCCAAGTATTTACATGGCCAAAAACACATTAAAACCAAGGATTAGAGAGAAACTTGAAAATGAGAAAAAGTTTGAAAACTTATAGATTCAACCATGGGAATGTGATTCTTAAGCTGGTATGTTAGTGGTGAAGACCCCATCAACCTTGTTCCTCCACTCTAACAGGTGAGATGGAATGCATCAGAAGAGAAGATGTAGGAGAACTTCTTGGCCTTGGGTGCCACAGGAGAAGATGATGAGAGAATGAAAGATAATGAGAAAGTGAGAGAGTTTGCGAAAGTGAGAGAGTCAGAAAGTGAGAGAAAGAAAGGGGAGAAAAAGGTTTTTGTAGATAAAAAAAGAGAGTTATAGAGAATATTAAGAGGTGAGGGAGATGAAGAGAATGAAGAAGAAAAAGAAATGGTTGGTAACCATTGAGAAAAATGAAAATGCGAGAACACACCTAATGGCTAAACTACGTGTAGTTTAGGCCTCACCACTAAACTACATTTAGTTTAGTCAAGAGTAGTAAAAATAATAATAATAATTTTTTTCCCTCAAAAGAGAAGAACATCTCAAGATTGCCCCAATTAGGCACAAGAGCATCAAAGGACTCCTCAGAAAGCAAATAAGGAAGGGGAAGATTTTTCCTCAATATTTCAATCATTTCAGGCAACACCCCTTTAAAGGAAGCAGAAGATTCCTCCTGAATATTTCAATAATCTAGAGTAATATCCCCAGAAAAGAGCAAAAGATTCTTCCCCAAAGGAAGAACCTCTCCTTTTAATACACGGCTCCCAGTACGTGACTAACCAATAGATGCACGAATTCCAGTACGCAACTTGATCACCAACTTGAGAAGGATGTTGGCGGCAAATTTCTTCAGTTCATCACACGATGAAGATCAAGTTGCTTGGTCACAAAACCCTATCAATAATCTAGAGTAATATCCCCAGAAAAGAGCAAAAGATTCTTCCCCAAAGGATGAACCTCTCCTTTTAATACACGGCTCCCAGTACGTGACTAACCAATAGATGCACGAATCCTAGTACGCAACTTGATCACCAACTTGAGAAGGATGTTGGCGGCAAATTTTTTCAGTTCATCACACGATGAAGATCAAGTTGCTTGGTCACAAAACCCTATGGAGTACAAACACAGTAGCTTCGTCAAGAGAAGGAAGAACTAAGGCAAATTAGGTTTTTGGTCACAATTTGCATGAGCAACACTTTGCTCCACACTTGTGCACATACTCACGGATTGGAATGAAATCAGAACTAAAAATTTGATTTTCATAATTCTTAATAAATACCCTATCTGTTGAGCAGCTGTCAAGCTTCAAGTTTGGGTGCCATGATGCAGACTGAGAGAGGGAGACAAATAGAAGAGCACCAAAACAATTCAATATAAGGATATAAAGAAATGAAGGTATGTATGCATGAAAAATGAATGAACATGTGACATGCAAACTTAAAAGCATAAGCGGCTCAACCCAATCCAAACCTACCAACACATAAGTTTGTAACAAAGTAAACACAGATCTAAAATGCATGAAATATCGTTATAATGCAAATGTGATGCAATGCATGATCATATAGAATCAATTATACAAAACCCATCCGAAAATTTTGCAAAAACTTCATCAATTTTGAAAAACCCCAAAAAATTTTCAAAAACCCAAAAACCAAGATCTAAGCATGAAATGCATGAAGAATGAAGGATTTAGGACCCTTACCAGTGACGAAACACTTTATCTAGGCCAAAAATCAACTGGAATGAAGTTTAGAGTGAGATAGAGGTGTTTGGGAAGGTGAGAGGTTAGAAAAGATCAAGAGAGATCGAGAAAAGTGAAGCTGAAATCGCGCTGACCCTTGATATAGAAGTTCATAATTCTCGAAGGATCAAGAGGTGTCCAGAGGTGTCAAGAATTAAAAAGCCAAAAATACCTATCGAGGATCTGTCCAGAGGTTTCCACAGCAAAGAGGCCCGATGGATTGAGAAGCTATCAAGCAATTATCAAGGAGACAGAAAATTTCTCGATGGATCTAGAAGCTATAGAGATTGCGATAAAAAGAAGCTGAAGAACTCGATAGATAGCCTAGCTATCGAGAGATATCAAGAAGATGTCGAGATTGCTTCAAAACAATTTTCTTCTTTCCAAGGAAGAGAAAAATACAGATATGAATGCAATCAAGCATGCTACTTAACCAAAGATCCAAACAACAATTTTAGCTCTCAAAACATCTCTCAACCAAGAAAAATGTGATGCATTTAAATCCAAAACACATGCACACACTAAACATGCCTAACCAATTTTTGTATTTCAAAAACAAGTCAAGACAATTTAGTGGGTATACATTAACACACGTATTCCTTGTGATGGCCAAATCAAATTGTACTTGTACATGTATCAAAAGTAGCAAAGAATATTGTGTGTTGTGTGTGAAAAACATCGTAAGATTGCATAAGTGTCTACATGTTATGACGATTTGAGATATGAGCAAATCAATTTAACTCACACACGATCATAACTGCTTGATGTGGACTATCACCTTCGAGGTACATCCTATAACTCCCACAAATCATAGAATACACGCCTGTAATCATATTTTAAAGCATTTTGATTCTTTTTGCTTTAATTCTTCTTTGCATATTTTAAGCATATCATGCATGGGCATATAAGAGAGAGAAAAGAAACACCCAATTATGTTAAGCTTTTGACATTGCACTTTGGCTATGCCAAAGCATATAGATGTCATTTCATGATTAGTGGGCAACAGTGTTGAGATGGTTATTTATGTCTTTCTCTTAGGATTTTTTAGTCCTTCCCTTTAAAAAGAGTTATACGAGTGGTAAGTACAAGACTTAATCTTCCTCATCACAAACACAAGCCATAAAGCTCACTTGCTTAGTTGTGCAAAAAGATGCTCATCTAAGTTACAAGAGATACAAAGTTTAAAAAGTTTTATTTCAAGGGTCATTCAAGGTATACAAGTACCAATATACACAAACACACACTGTTTTTTGTATTTTTTTAATTTTTCAATTTTTTTTTAAAAAAAAATAAAGCAAAACTGAAAACACAAAAACAAAAACATGTTAAAAAAAGCAATGCATAAAAACTAGACTGATTCAAAATAATAGAGCAAAACACAAAGTAATGCAAACACACAAAGGAGAGAGAGAGAGAGAGAGAGAGAGAGAGAGAGAGAGAGAGAAAGAGAGAGAGGGAGAGAGAGAGAAAAGTGACAAAACCACTTGGAGCCTTTTTCCTTCCACAGTTTGGAAGAACCTTTCCTTTTTGCAAATCCTTAAACTGATGAAGAGGAGGAAGCACTGCACCTGTTCAAGTTTGAAAGGAACATAAGGTCTTTAAGGAGATCTCTAAGAGGAGCAAGAGAGGATGGAAACTGACTCAGCCTGATGAGATCATGCTATTGCTCTGTTGAGTGGTTAGCCACTTATAGCAATTAGGGTGAGTATGTTCAATGGCTCCACAATGATGATAGAGATGCTGCTTCTTCTCTTTAGACTTTTGAGCATTACTCTTCTTAGTCCTAGGATTTTTATTCTCTTTCATAGTAAGCTTAGGGGGTGTTCCTAAGATAGATTTACCCTTATCTATGTTCTCATTAGCTAACACAGTTTTGACATCATTATTCTCAAATTCAATATTATTAACAAGAGAAACAAAAATAGTGATACTAGTAGAAGCAATATCAAGAAAAGAGAAATTGTACCCTAAACCAGTTTGATCAGAGGCAGATTTCTGCATACTGCGCATCTCATCAAGCTTTGCAATTAAAGTCCTCTCCAACTAAGCTCTGACTTGAACCAACTCTGCTTCAAGCTTCTTGGTCTTTTCAGCCAAGAAATTGTTTCCAAACCTCAGTGCTCCTATAGTCTGATTGGCTTCATCAAACTTTGTAAAGATTTCTTCTCATTAAAGCTCCCCATCATTGAGCTTTTTGGTGGCCAGCTTATACAACTTCTCATGCTTTTCAAAGACCTTGTATAACTTTGCATAAGCAATATGGATGTTATCTTGTTCATCCATCTTCTCAAACTTCGACTCCACCAAGTCTTCTTCTTCATCCACATCTTTTATATTCCCTTTAGTAGGATTGACAGTGGTGGTGAAAGCATTTAGGATTCTGTCATCCTCATTTTCAGAATCATCCTCAAGTTCGGTGTCGCACAAAGTAGCAGCAAGTGCCTTGGTCTTCCCGATGGACTTGAGATAAGTAAGGCACCCTTGTTTCATGTGACCAAATTCTTGACACTCGAAACACTTGGGTCTTGAGGGAACAGTGTACTGACCGCCATCCCTAGCATCCTTCTTCTTTTTGTCTTGGCTCTTAGATTAAGAAAAACTAGATTGCCTACGGTCCTTGTCAAAGCCCTTTGCATTGGCATTCTTCATGAACTTTTTGAATTTCCTGGTGATGTAGGACTTCATTTTAGAATCTTCATCAACTGAAGAATCATTCGTGTCACTGCTCTTGGCCTTTAGTGTCATACTCTTTCCCTTACTAGATTTTCCTATCCTTGTCAACCCCAACTCATATGTCTACAGATTGCCAACTAACTCTATCAAAGGAACTTTGTCAATGTCCTTTGATTCCTCAATAGCGGTGATCTTGGCATGAAATCTCTCGAGTAGAGATCTGAGCACCTTTCTCACAGTCTTGGGTTCGGTAATGGTTTTCCCAAGATTAAAGGCTGAGTTTACAATGTCTTTGGGCTTGGTATAGAACTCATCAAATGACTTATCCTCCTCCATCTTAATCTCTTTGAAGCTAGTAGTGAGCCTCTGAAGTTTCAAATCCTTGACAGCCTTGGTTCCTTTATAGGTTTTCTAGAAAATGGTTCATGCTTCCATTGTAGTTTCAGTGGAGCATATCTTCTTGAACTCCTCATTTGTGACCGCACTGAATAAAGCATTCAATGCCCTACTGTTGAAGTTTGCACCTTGATCTTAGCATCATCCCAATCAGCCGGTGCTTCCTTTGGCTTGGTCCAACCTATCTCCACAGCTTGCCACACTTTCTCATCTAATAACTACAAGAAAGCTCTCATGCGTACTTTTTAGTCTGCATAGTTAGTACCATCACATAAAGGAGGTATAATAAGAGACTGTCATTATCCATGACAACAAAGGTCAATGGATCACACAGCAAAGATTAAAACCTAGTTAGAGTGTGCCTACTCTAATACAACTTGAAAGGCCAAAAATATATTGATCTCTTGTGATGAATTAATTAATTAATTAGCCAAGTTTATTAATTAATCAAATTAATATGCAATGTACGTGGTAACATAAACAAATCACCAACTAAAATAAAATGTAGCGAAAAATAAATTTGACGAGGTGATTTGTTTTCAAACGGGGAAAACCTCCAAAGCAAAAACCCTACCGGGTGATTTTAAGGTCACCATTCCCGAGAATTCACTATTATCATAACAAGCGATTGCAAGTAAAGGAATACTAGTACATTATACCAACCTACAATTGAACCCTTACCCTAATACCCAATTGGACTTGTTCTGTAGTGACAATCTCTCCTTCTAATTAATGGCTCCTAGTACGTGACTAACCAATAGATGTGTGGATCCCAGTAAACGACTTAATCACTAACTTGAGAAGGATGTTGGCTACAATGTTCTTTAGTTCATAACACAATTAAGATCATGAGGTTGCTTGGTCACAAAACCCTACGGTGTACAAATACAGCAGCTTTGTCAAGGGAAGGAAGAATTAGGGCAAACTAGGTTCCCAATCACAATTTTCATGAACAAAACTTTGTGAAAATATACTCATGGATTGGAATGAAATCAGAACTGAAAATCTGATTTTCATAATTCTAAATAGATACTTTATCTGTCGAGCGACTGTTGAGCTTCGGGCTAGTACAGCTTTTTAAATCTCGATAGATACTAACTATTAAGCTTTAAAAACCAGCTCTTCATTACTTTATTCTTGGACAAACTTGCATGGCCTTAACACTTGATCTTGAAACCTTGTTCCTTGAAGCATTAAACACATTCTAGATCTACCCAATACATAATGACATATGTTCTTAACATGAATCACATATGTCCTAATAGACCCAAACACGTCAAAGCAATCCCCAGTGGGAAAGCAAAAGATTCTTCCTCGAAGAATCCCCAATAAGTCGATTACACCAAAAATCCCTAACTACGAAGCAAAAGATTCTTCCTTGAAGTCCACAGAAAGCTATGAAGAAAGCAAAATATTCTTCCCCAATAGGTCATACACCACTCCTCAATGAGTCCATTCCTACTACTCCTTAGTGAGTTTCTCATCCCCAAATAAGTCATGTAAGAGGCAAAATATTCCTCCCCATGCACCCCTACTACTCAGCTAGTTTTCACCATCCCTAGTGGATCCAACAATCAAGAATACTCATGCACATATCCTCCGGGAATCGAACATGCAAGCACAACAGAAAAAGGTAGAGATGGAGATAATGAAAGAGACCAAGGTCAATGTCAACGCCGGGTCGTGGGCGAACGGTGAAACCGCCATCAGGCCTTCGTTTTGACCACCCGCTGTGGCAATGCTCCCATGCGAGCAGGGTTCATTAAAGGCTCCTCTTGGAATGAATCTTTTGTGTGGTTTTTGTGAAGCTTCAAGTGCTCTTTCTCTGTGTGTGAAGGAGGGTAGGTGTTCTACCTTTGGTGATGTGGCAGGACTCTAGGCCGTATTTTACCGGATTACCAAAGGTGAGTGAAGTTGCTACCAATCATTAGGTTTTTCTAAGGTGTGAATCGTCACCTATTTCTAGTTGATGTTATTTCCTATCCTAGAAAAAGGTCACTTTTCCTAATCTAATGTGGATGGCAAAAAATCTTGATTCTTGAGTCCAGAAGTTTGGTTAATTATGGGGATGGTGTTAGGCACCTCATAACGCCTATCCGAGGATAGTCGTTTGCTTTGATAAAACCTTAATTTTTTGAGATTAGCAACAAAAAAACATGATTTTGGCATCGGCTTTCGAGGCTTAACATACATGGGGGCTTTGAGGTTTGGCTTTTGAACGGGTGTGGTACCAATTTATGCTTTTCAAGGGCATCTGGGCGTGGTACTAGATTTCCACAACCCATCTAGGAAAGAAAGGAGGGAGGATGGAAGGGGGTTTAGAAGAGTACATAACCAAACGGGATAAACTAGGCTCCTAAACCTACTGAATACAGCCGCTTAGCTTAAATCTACATGCTTGCATCCACGCCCTTTTTACTTTCGTCGAGGAGATTGTGCCTTAGCTCCAAGCGTCCTCGCCCCATATGCGTTCATGCAAAGGTAAAGACAAGAAACTAGCAAACAAGCAATGGAAGGGAGAGATCCAAAGAGCACACGAAAGAGGCTTAAAGCAGATAAGCATGATAGACATGGCAAGCTTAGCATGTGGTGGGAGACATGGCAAGCAAGGAAGCTAGAAAGAAAACAAGCAAACAAGTAAATAAGAAAGAAGACGAACAAGCAAAAGGAAAACAAAAGGTAGTGTCCATGAGGGACGAATGTAGGTTTGGGTCGAATTTCCATAACTTCATTGTGTTGAAGTATGGATGACACACTAGCAAGCAAGACTCATGCACAGACCTGTAAGCAAGTGTGCAAAGATGCATAGAAAGCCAACAAGTGGCACAAATAAGCATGGTAAGTGTATCATCACACAGAGCGAAATAGGGAAAATGAATGCACAAAGCAACCCGGCATCCAAAAATGCCTCCCAAATGGCAACACCCAAACAAGGCCTCATGGGCGTCGGATGTAACCACACAACCACAAACCTGCTAAGGGTGTCAAGTGTGGCAAAGCCTAGAACTAGAAAGGCTAACACAAGCATAAAGCATATAAGCAAGCAAGCATAAACATGCAAATGGAATGATCCAAACCCTTTGATATGGGCTAAGGTGTACGGATGAGGACCAAGACCATAGGGTCGAGATCTAAATCCTACCAAATGGCCAAAATGCAAGAAAATGCGATAAAAGGAACAACAAGGCTACAATAGCACAGGGCTACATAGCCTAGTTCTAGGCACATAAACATGGCATGGAGTGCACAAGCACATGGAATATGGCATCAAGAATTTATAGAGCATAGATCTAAGCACGTAGGCATATGAAAACGTAGATCTAGCAATATAGGCATAGAAACATGTATGTAAACATGTAGATCCTAGCATATAATCATGGTAGAACATGAATCTAAGCATATAAGCAAATGAAGACAAGGATCTAACCCTATAGGCATGTGAACATAGGCATAAACACGTAGATCCAAGCAAGGCATAGCCGAACATCATACAAGCATGTGAACATGTAACCCTTGTTAGGGTTTATGCCCTAAAATCCAATTTATTGGCATGTCATAAATAAATAAATTGTTTAATTATATGAGACTATTTATAAATGAACTAATGGCACATTATCTTAGTCCATGAGATGCATTGTATGTGATTTAGTCACAAAAGATGTAAATCACAAGTTCCTTGTAAACTTAAAATATAGTTCGTAGTTGGTGATGAAATTGGGCGTTTCATCTGTGAAGACTATAACATATCAACTAAGATGATTTGTCTTGATCATGGAAATGGATATTTCTAATTGGTATGTTGATATGTTTTAAGAGTTAAGACATATTGAACTGGACCGCTGTGAGATTTATTATTCTCCAAACAATTGTCAAATGAATAATAAATTCACGACTTCTATTTACATCAACTCTAAATTCGGAGAGAATAATGGAAATAATCATGAGATGTAGGTTGCTTTGATATATTAGGAGTGAGACCTATTAGTCATGGTCAAAATCTCAGTACGTTAGGCAGTCACATTTAGTGTTGATGGAACATATATTCTCAAGATAGAATTCATAGTCCCTTAACGGAGATACAAAATATTCCCTTGAAATAAGTTTAATGGGTTTGGTTATTCAGAGAGTTGGGCCCAACCACTTTAGTAAGGAGTTAATAAAGTATATATTTATGGAATTGGATTTCATAATATATAATGAATAACTTAAAGGATCAAACCGGGTACTCAAGGATTAAGATGTAACAATCTTCAAAGTGACAGTCTATATTCATGACTTTGTATTACTACGAATATTTTATGAAGGGGTTGCATGTACAATAAAGTCTTGGGATATAATTTATAGATAAGGCCTAGAGTGCAACTATATTTATATAATGGTATTAAATATAGTTAATGGTAACTTTGGACTTATCAAGAGTTGACAGAAAACCCCAAGGCCTATTAGAGCTAGTGTCTTATTGGTTCCTTTTGCTCCCATTTCAAGCCACACATAAGAGCCCAATTGGAATGGCCTAAAAGGCTAGCCCAATAAGATAATTAGTTAAATACAAAGGGAGAAACATACAGAATTTTGTATGTGAAAAAAAAATATAACATTATTGTGAAATGGTGTGTAAGAAGTGTTAGACACTTTGATATTCTCCCTTGGAAAACTGATTGAGAGACCACACATATTGGGCGTTAGTAGAATTGGAGTGAAGCTTAAAAGTGTTTCCAAGTGCTTCTAATCTTCGAGTTTTTGAAATTCACCGCACCAAGGTACACTTTCTTATTCTTAAATTCTGAAACCTACATAGTACATGTTAACATTTATGAATGAAGTAGATCTGTTATTTTTCGGCTGCATGTGTTTTGTATGTGATACAAACATGTATTTATCCAACAACCCTAACATCACCATAGAGAAAAAAGATGAACAAATCATGGGAAACATGGAGTAAAGCGTAAACATGTAGATCGAGATAACTAGCATGTGAACGAGCATAGAAACATGTGGATCTAGCCAAACAACACATAGAAAAGATAGATCTAGGCGCGAACACAATAGCGAAAGCATAGAGCACATAGATCGGGACTAATAATAATGTGAACAAGCATGGACGAATGTGGATATAAGCTAAAAACATGCTAGTAACAAGATAAAACAAGAAACATATCAAAGAAAGCAATAAAACATGTTATTATAGCAAAAGGAGCAAGAAACATGCTAGGAAAAAGATTTAGAAGGTTAGGGGGTGTGGATGATAGCTAAAATGCTACATCCACACCCCTAAACCCCAAATCCAAGATGTAGAACTAAGGATAAGAAGATTAGGTATAAGAACACTACCCTGTATTGTTGGTGAAGAAGCAAGAATCAAGAGGCTTTGATGTGTTTTTTGTGTGTTTTCTATGTTTGGGAGAGGGGAAAAATGTGTAGAAAAACCCAGCAGAGAGAAAAACTTAGCAAAAAAAATGATCCTCTGGTCTAAAAGGTGCTTGGGGCTATTTAAAGCCCCAACGCGAATTTCGAGGCAACGGCCTTTATAAGGCCGCCAGCAGCCTTTCAAGGGCTGCCACCTTAAAATGGCCATGGATGGGGTTCATCTTGACACGTCTGGAAATATTTTGACTTCTTGTTTCTAAAAAGGTATGGAACTTGAAAATCCAACGGTCGAATCAAATGTTATGGCTCCTGAAAATTAGCAATGTATTGATTAGTGTGTTATCTTGGTTTTCATAATATCTTGGTAGTTCTAACTCCTATTTCAACCCATGAATATTCGTTGGAATGAGAATTTGATAATCTTCACATTGGCATTAGTTTCAACCGTTTTGATGGTTGGATCAAAATTAGGGTTTTTAGGCCCACTAGAGGTCAACTTCAAGTCAAACTTGGTCAAAGTTGCTAAAAGTCTCAAATAAGCTCGGGTTTGACGTAAGACCATGAAAAAGGTTGTTTTGTGAGGTTTTGACCTCGTTCGACCTTCGGTCAAACCAGGGTTGACTAGGGGCATTTTGGTCATTTTAGCTGAATAGGGCACTTTAAGTGCTCCGGTGTCTGAACAAGTTGCACCACGTCATTCTGGATGTTCTCACAGCTGCATGGAGAGAAAATAATATTTTTGGATTTTTCGGAGTCCAGCACGCAAATCAATGGCAGACAAAATATGGTATCAATATGATGGATAAATACATGTTTGTATCGCATACAAAATATACGCAGCGGAAAAACAATGGATCTACTTCATTCATAAAATGTTAACATGTACTATACAAGTTTCAGAATTTAAGACCAAGAGAGTGTACTTTGGTGCGGTGAATTTTAAAAACAAAGATAAGAAGCACTTGGGAATACTTTCAATCTTCACTCCAATTCCACTAACGCCCAAGAAGTGTGGTCTCTCAATTAGTTTTCCAAGGAGAATGTCAAAGTGTCTAACACTTCTTTTACACCATTTCACAATAGTATTATTATTTTTCACACTCACAAAATTCTGTATGTTTCTCCCCTTGTATCTAACTGAATTTCTAATTGGGCTGACCTTTTGGGCCTTTCCAATTGAGCTTAAGAATGTGGCTTGGAGTGGGACCAAAAGGGATCAATAAGACACTAGCTCCAATGGGCCTTGGGCTTTTATGCCAACTTTTGACAAGTCCAAAATTGCCATTAATTATATTTAATACCGCTATATAAATATAATTGCACTCTAGACCTTATTAATAAATTATATCCTAAGACTTTATTGTACATGCAACTTCTTTACAAAATATTCGTAATAATACAAAGTCATGAATATAGACTGTCACCTTGAAGATTACTACATCTTAATTTCTTGAGTACCTAGTTTAATCCTTTAAATTCATTCATCATATATTTATGAAATCCAATTTCATAAATATATATACTTTAGTCAATCCTTACTAATGTGGTTAGGCCTAACACTCTGAATAACCAAACTCATTAAACTTATCTCAAGGATGTATTTTATATCTCTGTTAAGGGACTATAAATTCCATCTTAAGAATATATGTTCCATCAACATTAAATGTGATTGCCCAACAAACTAAGGTTTTGATCGTTTCTTTAGACCTCGCTCCTGATATATCAAAGCAGCCTACACTTCATGATTAGGTCCATTATCCTTTCAAGATTAAAAGTTCATGTAAATAGAAGTCGTGAGTTTATTATTCATTTGACATTCTTTAGGATAATAATAAATCTCATAGCGATCCAATTCAATATGCTTTAACTCTTAAAACACATCAACATACCAACTAGAAATCTCCATTTACAAAGAATTTGTGATTTATATCTTCTGTGACTAAATCACATAAATCACATACTATGCATCTCATGGACTATATGATGAAATCCAAATATTCATTTTACTATTATTTTTAGATAATAATAAAACAATTTTCTTAGCCACAATATTAAGTCATACATAATGTCATACATAGCATCATAAATAAGATTTAAGGGCATACATCCTAACACAATAGTCAACTCAAGGCATGCATACGCGGGGCTTGCATACATAGGGCTTGTATGAGTACGTGGGGCTTGCATACGTGGGCCAAAGCATGCGTATGCAAGCATATTCTTGCGTACGCAGCTAGGGTTTCAAAAGCATAAGAAGGGCAAGTTTTTGCAATAACGGCTAATATCTGGAATGAATCCCACATTGTTTGGGAGCCACTCCAAACCCCATTATTTTCACTATAAAAAGCCTTACATAGTACACTTTCAAAACACACAAAAATCTCACTATAAAAACCTAAGATTCTCTATAAAATAGTGATTCAAAAGGGAGTTTTTCACCAAACACCCTTAATTCATTTTTATTTGATTGGGACATTTTCTTGTCCTAATCCTTTGAGTTTAAAATTTCTAATCACTGTTTTATTGAATTATAATAGATTTGACTGAGAAGAACGGTCAAAAATCAAGCCTAGGAGTTTTTGCTTTAAGGTATTCTTTCTTTCTTCCTTTTTATTTCTTTTTCTATCTTCCTTTTTAGTTTTAATCATGCTTCTTTGCGTAGCTTAGGTTTTTTATATGTTTACTTAGGTTAGCTTTATAATTCTGTTGTGTTCTAAGCATCCTGGAGAGTTAGAATTAGGTTTTTTTTTTTATTTTATTATGCCCTGCTTTTTGTTTTAGATTTCTAGGTTAGGGTAGCATGCGTACGCAAGCATATTCTTGCGTACACAACTAGGGTTTCAAAAGCATAAGAAAGGCAAGTTTTTGCAATAACGGCTAATTTTTGGAATGAATCCCACATTGTGTAGGAACCACTCCAAACCCCATTTTTTTCACTATAAAAAGTCTTACATGGTATATTTTCAAAACACATAAAAATCTCACTAGAAAAACCTAAGATTCACTAGAAAATAGTGATTCAAAAGGGAGTTTTTCACCAAACACCCTTAATTCATTTTTATTTGATTGGGACATTTTCTTGTCCTAATCCTTTGAGTTTAAAATTTCTAATCACTATTTTATTGAATTATAATAGATTTGACTGAGGAGAACGGTCAAAAATCAAGCCTAAGAGCTTTTGCTTTAAGGTATTCTTTCTTTCTTCCTTTTTATTTCTTTTTCTATCTTCCTTTTTAGTTTTAATCCTGCTTCTTTGCGTAGCTTAGGTTTTTTATATGTTTGCTTTGGTTAGCTTTATAATTCTATTGTGTTCTAAGCATCCTGGAGAGTTAGAATTAGGTTTTTTTATTTTATTATGCCCTGCTTTTTGTTTCAGATTTCTAGGTTAGGGTAGCATGCGTATGCAAGCATATTCTTGCGTACGCAGCTAGGGTTTCAAAAGCATAAGAAAGGCAAGTTTTTGCAATAACGGCTAATTTTTGGAATGAATCCCACATTGTGTAGGAGCCACTCCAAACCCCATTTTTTTTCACTATAAAAAGCCTTACATGATACATTTTCAAAACACACAAAAACCTCATTAGAAAGACCTAAGATTCACTAGAAAATAGTGATTCAAAAGGGAGTTTTTCACCAAACACCCTTAATTCATTTTTATTTGAGTGGGACATTTTTTTGTCCTAATCCTTTGAGTTTAAAATTTCTAATCACTATTTTATTGAATTATAATAGATTTGACTGAGGAGAACTGTCAAAAATCAAGCCTAGGAGCTTTTTCTTTAAGGTATTCTTTCTTTCTTCCTTTTTATTTCTTTTTCTATCTTGCTTTTTGGTTTTAATCCTACTTCTTTGCGTAGCTTAGGTTTTTTATATGTTTGCTTAGGTTAGCTTTATAATTCTGTTGTGTTCTAAGCATCCTGGAGAGTTAGAATTAGGTTTTTTTTTTTCCATATTATGCCCTGCTTTTTGTTTCAGATTTCTAGGTTAGGTTCTTGAACAAGTCCTACGTCTGCGTACGCAGGCACTTGCCCAGAAATCCTAATCCAGATTCCTTATGTTATTTGCTTGGTTTGTTTCACAACCTCCCCCCCTTCCCCTTTAAATTCTATTCACTCGTTTATTCATGCTTGTACCTCTATCTCATATGCTTGTTTGCTATCAAATGCTAGATTATGGTTTTCTCTCAATTTGATTCCATGCCATTCATTCACATGCCCATTCATCAATGCCATAGGTGTTGTGTTGCTAAAAGGTAAGTAAAGGGTCAGTCATGCATTAGAAATGCTCATTCATTTGTGTTTTTGTTTCATTTTGATGATAGGATGAAACATGTTTAGATGTATGATTAGGGTTTCCAATATGTTAATTTCTGGTTTATGATATGTGTTGTATTTGATGATATGCTTGCCACCTTGCTTTAGATGTTTGATAGGGTTTCACATGCTAGATGAATGCTAGGGTTTTTATTTTTTATTTTTTATTTTTTATTTTTTAATGTTTGGCTCTCTTTTGTTTGGTGGATAGATAAGTTTGTTTGTTTGGTATGAAAGATGTTATGTTGTATGCTAGATGCATGTTAGTGTGTGTGTGTGAGTTTAGGATATAAGTGTTGAGTTAGTTTTTAAAAAGGTTAAGGTATAAGAAACAATAATGGTAGGCTAATCTTAGGGTTGGGCAGTCTTGGGTGCCTAACACCTTCTCAAGAGCGTACCTAAACTTCAAACTCATACTTTGGTAGTAAGATTAAAAGGTCCTTCCTCAAAGGGACGCTATATATTTGATTCCTAAACTATTGCAAAAATTAGGTGACGACTCCAAAATGACCCCCTTTGAACCCACAAGGGCCGCGAAAGCATCTAAATTGACATGGCGTAACTTGTTGGGCATCAAAGCACTTTTTTGGAAAAATACATGTTTGTATCGCAAACAAAACATATGCAGCAAAAATTTAACGGATCTACTTCATTCGCAATCAATGACATGCACTATGTAAATTTCAGAATTTAAGAACAAGAGAGCATATCTTGGTGTAGTGAATTTCAAAACAAAGATCAAAAGTACTTGGGAACACTTTTAATCTTCACTCCAATTCCACTTTACGCCCAAGAAGTGTTGTCTCTCAATCAGTTTCCAAGGGAGAATTAGAGAGTGTCTCACACTCACATACACACCATTTCATACACCTACCAAAATTTTGTATGTTTCTCTCTTTATAACTAACTGATTATCTAATTGTGCTGACCTTTTGGGCCTTTCCAATTGGGCTTTAGTGTGTGGCTTGGAGTGGGACCAAAAGGAACCAATAAGACACTAGCTCAAATGGGCCTTGGGCTTTCCTGTCAACTCCTGACAAGTCCAAAGTTACTATTAATTATATTTAATACCACTATATAAATATAATTGCACTCTAAGCCTTATTTATAAATTATATCTCAAGACTTTATTATACATGCAACCCCTTCATAAAAAATTCGTAGTAATATAAAGTCATGAATATAAACTGCCACTTTGAAAATTACAACATCTTAATCCTTGAGTATCCGGTCTAATCCTTTAAGTTATTTATCATATATTTATCAAATCTAATTTCATAAATATATACTTTAGTATCTCCTTACTAAAGTGGTTAGGCCTAACACTCTGAATAACCAAACCCATTAGGCTTATCTCAAGGGAATATTTTATATCTCCATTAAGAGATTATGAATTCCATCTTGAAAAATATATATTCTATTAGCACTAAATGTGGCTGCCCAACATACTGAGGTTTGATTGTGACTTTAGATCTCACTTCTGATATATCAAAATGTTAGGACATATGTAGTTCAACTTGTTGACATATGTCACTATTTTATGTAATTGGCTTATCCTTAGACAAAACGTACTTTACTTGTAATTGGGTAGATTTAGGATGTGTTTAACACTTCAAGAAACAGTGTTTCAAGATTCAGTGTTGAAGTCATCAAGTCTGTCCAAGAAACAAGCTGGAAAAGTGCAAGTTACTAAAACTCGACACCTGTCTCGACACATGCATCTATTCAGCTTTAAGAAGCTGTTTTTGTTGGATAAAATCTGGTTTTGTATCTCATACAAAACACACAGCGGAAGCAACAAACAAGGATCTATTTCATTCATGATTGACAACATGCACTCCGTAAATTTCAGAATTTAAGAACAAGTTAGCGTACCTTGGTGTGGAGAATTTCAAAACAAAGATTAGAAGCACTTGGGAAAACTTTTAATCTTCACTCCAATTCCACTTTACGCCCAAGATGTGTGGTCTCTCAATCAGTTTCCAAAAGGGAGAATGAAAGTGTGTCTCACACTCTTTCTTTTTCTTTTCGAAAAATCACGTTAAAAAATTCTGTATGTTTCTCCCTTTATAACTAACTGATTATCTAATTGGGCCGGCCTATTGGGCCTTTCCAATTGGGCTTTAGTGTGTGGCTTGGAATGGGACCAAAAGGGACCAATAAGACACTAGCTCCAATGGGCCTTGGGCTTTTCCGTCAACTCTTGACAAGTCCAAAGTTACCATTAATTATATTTAATACCACTATATAAATATAATTGCACTCTAGGCCTTATTAATAAATTATATCCCAAGACTTTATTTTACACGCAACCCCTTCATAAAATATTCGTAGTAATACAAAGTCATAAATATAGACTGCCACTTTGTAAATTACTACATCTTATCCTTGAGTACCCGGTTTAATCCTTTAAAGTTATTCATCATATATTTATGAAATCCAATTTCATAAATATATACTTTAGTAATTTCTTACCAAAGTGGTTAGGTCTAACTCTCTGAATAACTGAACCCATTAAACTTATCTCAAGGGAATATTTTGTATCTCCATCAAGAGACTATGAATTCCATCTTGAGAATATATGTTCCATCAACACTAAATGTGGTTGCCCAACATACTGAGGTTTTGACCGTTACTTTAGATCTCACTCCTGATATATCAAAGCAACCTACACCTCATGATCAGGTCCATTATTCCCTCAGGATTAAGAGTTCATGCAAATAGAAGTCGTGAGATTTATTATTCATTTGACAGTCGTTAGGAGAATAATGAATCTCACAGCGGTCCAGTTCAATATGTTTTAACTCTTAAAACATATCAACTAGAAGTCACCACTTCCACGATCAAGACAAATCATCTTAGTTGATACGTTATAGTCGTCGTAGATGAAATGCCCAATTTCATCACCGACTACGAACTATAAATTCTGAGTTTACAAAGAACTTGTGATTTATATCTTCTGTGACTAAATCACATAAATCACATACTATGCATCTCATGGACTATATGATAATGTCCAAATATTCATGTTACCATTATTTTAGATAAAAATAAACAACTTTATTAAACACAACATTAAGTCATACATAATGTCATACATAGCATCATACAATAGGATTTAAGGGCACATATCCTAACAGTTTTAGCCCGAGCCTCGACAACTTCTCGACAGATCCTCGACACCTCTATCTGTCAAGATTTAAAGAAAACAGATTTTCAGTTCTGTTTTAAGTCCAATCCGTGAATGTGTCTTTGAGACTTCTTTTCTCCTAACCCTAGACATATAAAAGGATTGTTTTAAGGGCCGTCAAACAAGATGCAAGTTGCACAAGTATTGAGCAATCCTTGTTCATGCAATTTGTGATCAAAGACAAAGTTCGTACCCTAGTTCATCTCTTGTGAAGAAGATTGCTGTGTATTGTGCACTGTAGGGTTTTGTAACCAAGCATCTTCTTGATCTTCATCGTGTAGATGATCTGAAGAACTTTGCAGCCAACAACTCTCTCTCTAGTTAGTGAATTGAAGTTGCATACTGGGATCCACGCAATTGGTTAGTCACGTACTTGGAGCCGTGCATTGAAAGGAGAAACTGTCACTACAGAGCAAGTCCAATTGGGTATTGGGGTAAGGGTTCAACTGTAGGTTGGTAAGGTACTTGGGATTCCTTGCTTGTAATCGCTTGCTGTGATAATAGTGGAGTTTCGGGAGTGGTGACCTAAAATCACCCGGTGGGATTTTTGCCGTCAAGTTTCCCCATTCGTAAACAAATCACCGTGTCATTTATTTTCCGCTGCATAACTTAGTTTTGGTGATTTTTTTGTGCTGCCACATGATTTTGCATGTTAGCTTGATTAATTAATAACTTGGCTAATTAATCAATTTAATTTTTCACAAGGGGTCAACGCATTTGTGGCCTGTCAAGTGGTATCAGAGTAAGCACACTCTGATTAGGGTTTAATCCTTATGTGTGATACATTGACCCTTGCTGTCATGGATAGAGGTCAATCTCTTATTATACCTCCATTATTTGATGGCACTAACTATGCATACTGGAAAGTACGCATGAGAGCTTTCTTGCAGTCTTTAGATGAGAAGGTGTGGCAAGCTGTGGAGATAGGCTAGACCAAGCCTACAGAAGCGCCGGCCGATTGGGATGATGCCAAGATCAAGGCGGAAAACTTCAATAGCATAGCATTGAATGCCCTATTCAGTGCAGTCACCAATGAGGAGTTCAAGAAAATTTCCTCTACAGAAACTGCCATGGAAGCATGGACCATTCTCCAGACAACCTATGAGGGAACCAAGGCTGTCAAGGATTCAAAGCTACAGAGGCTCACCACAAGTTTTGAAGAAATTAAGATGGAGGAGGATGAGTCATTTGATGAGTTCTATGCAAAGCTCAAAGACATAGTGAACTCAGCTTTCAATCTTGGGAAAACCATTCCTGAACCCAAGATAGTAAGGAAAGTGCTCAGATCACTGCCCGAGAGATTCCATGCTAAGATCACGGCGATAGAGGAATCAAAGGATATTGACAGAATTCCTCTGACTGAGCTGGTTGGAAACTTGCAAACCTACGAGTTAGGGCTGACTAGGATAGGCAAGTCGAGCAAGGGCAAGAGCATGGCACTAAAATCTAAGAGCAGTGATACAGATGATTCTTCAGATGATGAAGATTCTAAAATGAAGTCCTATATTACAAGGCAATTCAAGAAACTCATGAAGAATGCCAATGGAAAAGGCTTCAACAAAGACCGAAGGCAATCCAGCTCTGCTCAATTCAAGAATTCAGATAAAGGGAAGAAGGATGTCAAGGATGGAAATCAGTACACTGTTCCTGCTGGACCAAAATGCTTTGGGTGTCAAGGCTTCAGACACATGAAACAAGAGTGTCCAACGTACCTTAAGAGCATAGGGAAGAGCAAGGCACTTGCTGTTACCTTAAGCGACACAGAGCCCAAGGATGATTTCGAAAATGAAGATGATAGAATCTTGAATGCCTTCACTGCCACTGTTAATCCTACTGATGGGGTTACTGAAGAAGTGGATGAAGAAAAGGAATTGGTGGATGCCAAATTTGAGACTATGGATGATCAAGATGATATCCATACCGCCTATGAGAAACTGTACAAGCTTTTTAAGAACATGAGAAACTCTATAGGCTGGCCACCAAGAAGCTCAGTGATATGAAACTTGACCGTGAGGAGCTTTCCACTAAGGTTGATAAAGCAAATCAGACCATTGGGGCACTGAGGTTTGAGAACAATTTCTTCACTGAGAAGACCAAGAAGCTTGAAGCGGAGCTGTTTCAAGTAAGAGCACAATTGGAGAGGACATCAAGTGCAAAGCTGGATGAGATGCTAAGTGTTCAAAAATCTTCTTCAGATCGTACTAGATTGGGGTATGTATTCTCTCTCTCTAATACTCCATCTGCTAGTACTACTGTTTTTCTTCCACCTGCTAATAACATTAAAATTGAGGATAAAAATGTTAAAACTGAATTAGCAAGTGAGAACGTAGACAAGGGCAAGTCTATCCTAGGAGCACCCCCTAAAGCTGAGAAAAGGGAAACTAGAAACCCTAGGACTAAGAAGGCTATCTTTCAAAAGCCCAAATAGAAGAAGCAGCATCTTTGTTATCATTGTGGTGTTACCGGTCATACTTGACCAAATTGCTACAAGTGGCTAGCCGCTTAACAAAGCAATGGCATGATATCATCTGAGAACCAGAATCAGCTTTAGACCTCTCTTGCTCCTCTTGGAGACATTCTTAAAGCCCTCATGTTCCTTTCGAACTTGAACGGTTTAAACTCTTCCCCCTCGTTACCAATTCAAGGGTTGAATAAAAGGAAAGTTTCTTCCAAGGTGTGGAAGGAAAATAGTTCTAAGTGATTCTGTTAACTTCTTCTCCTCTCTCCCTGTTTTATTATTTTGCATTACTTGTGTGTTGCTTTACTGTTTTGAGTCAGTCTAATTTTATGCATTATTTTGCTTTCTTTAAACTTGTTTTTGTTTGTGTGTTTTCAGTTTTGTGTTTTATTTTTACTTTTCTGATAAAATAAAATAAAAAAAAAATTGAAAAATACAAAAACAGTGTGTGTTTGTGTCCATTGGTTTATGTGAACTTTTAAAATGGCCATTGAAACAGAGTTTTCTAAACTTTGTATCACCTGTAGCTTAGATGAGCATTCTTCTGCACAACTAAGCAAGTGAGATTTGTAGCTCTTTGTTTGTGATGAGTAAGGTTAAGTGATCTCTTCTACTTAACACTCGTATTACTCTTTTTGACGGGTAGGACTAGAAAATCCTAAGAGAAAGGCATAAATAACCATCTCACCACTGTTACTCGCCAATCATGATATGACATCTGTATGCTTCGGCATAACAAAAGTGCAATGTCAAAAGCTTAACATAATTGGGTATTTCTTTTCTTTCTCTTGTACGCCCATGCATGATATGCTTAATAAAAGAAAATATGCAAAGAAATAAAAAGCAAAAAGATCAAAATGCTTTAAAATATGGTTGCAAGCGTGTTTTCTAGGAGATGTGGGAGTTATAGGATGTACCTCAAAGGTGATAGTCCCCATCAAACAGTTATGATTGTGTGTGAGTTAAAGTGATTTTCTCATATCTCAAATCACCATAACTTTGAGACACTTATGCAATCTTGCGATGTTTTCACACACAACACGCAATACTCTTTGCTATTTTTGATACATGTGCAGGTATAATGTGATTTGGACATCACAAGGTTTACATATGTTAATGTATGCTCACTAAACTGTCTTAACTTATTTTTGAAATATAAAATTGGTTAGACTTGTTTAGTGTGTGTGTGCGTATTTTGGGAATCATGTGCTTCAATTTTCATGTTGAGAGATGATTTTGAGGGCTAAATGTATTGCTTGGATCTTTGGTTGAGTTGCATGCGTGATTGCATTCATGTCTGTGTTTTTCCCCTCTTGAAAAACTGTTTTTTAAAGGCATCTCGACATCTCCTCGACACCTCTCGACACCTAGCTGTCTGTCGAGCTTCTTAGACTTTTTCTAAATACAGTCTCGACACATCCTCGACACCTAGTGGATCGATCGAGAAACTTTCTGTCTGCTCGATAGATTCTCGACAGCTTCTAGATCGATCGAGGTTCCTTCATGCTTGATCCTTCTTTCTCGACACATGACCTCGATAGCTGCATCTGTCGACGTGCATTTTCTCAACACCTACCTCGATAGCTGTCTCGACACCTCTCGATACCTGCATCTGTCGAAAATTAATGATAAGCTAAAAAAGGTTTCCTCGCATTTTTCTCTCATTCCGCTCGATTTCTCTCACTCGATAGCTCGTGTTTTTCTCTCCCAAAACCATTCTCACTCTTTCCAAACCTCTTCCTAAGGATTCTTCAAGTAATTCTCTTGTTTTTCCTCACTTGGTAAGCATCTTTTCTCTCATTTGTCATGCATTTCATGTTTTAAAAACCTAGGTTTTGATATTTTTGAGAATTTTGAAAATTTTTGGGGTTTTTCAAAATTGTTGAGATTTTCATGAAATTTTTGGGTTGGTTTTATAGATTTGATCTTTAAAACTACATGTATTGCATCACATTAGCATTCTAATTGTATTTTCTTGCATTTAGATGTGTGCAAACTTGTTGTGTGCTGTTAGGTTTGGATTGGGCTGAGCCCATGATGTTTTTATTTTTGCATGTCACATGCTCATGCATTTCCCATGCATTCGTTCTTTCTTTTCAATATATTCTTCCTATATTGAACTGTTTGGGACTTTTCTATCTGTCTCTCTTCTTCTCTCCCTCTCTATGTTTTCGTTAGTAGTGTCTATGGCACCAAAACGTAAGTCTATTCCATCCCAGAACCCTTTGCGTTCTAAGGGATCTTCTTCTTCGGATTCCACTCCGTTGTCTATCCGGTTCTGTGATGAGAAAGCCCATAAGGACTTCTTGAAGAACTTCTCTAAATGAAGTGTTCATTCAGAACGCCACGTTGTCCTGGCAGACTTTGTCGACACTGACCTACCCGATGTCATTCACACTCGGGCTTGGGAGTCACTGTGTAACGTCCCGGTCACCTGCCCTCTCTTGTTGATACAGGAGTTCTACTCCAACATCCACGGGATTGATTCTTCAGTACCTCTCTTCTACTCTAGCGTTCGAGGTACGCGCTTTGTTGTCACCCCGGAGTTAGTCTCTGAGGTTCTTCATGTTCTGAACGTGGATCATCTTGATTACCTCGGATATGAGCGTCTATGGACTGTGTCCAAAGACGAGATGATCTCGGCATTCTGTGAGCGTCCTTCCTCTTGGGGAGATCATCAGTAGACACCATGTCGGCTTTTTGCTAAAGGTCCTCGTTTCCTTAACATGGTGATGACTTTTGTTTTGCACCCTCTTTCTCACTATAACTCTATCACAGAGCCTCATGCTCGATTTTTGTTGTCCCTCCTAGAGCATCTCACTATAGACTTCCCTTCTCACTTTATTTTCTCTATCATAGATGTCTATAGAGATACGGCCACCCGTGATAAGTTCATTTTCCCTTCTGCTATCATGAGGATTCTTCGCCGTTTTTCCATCCCATTCCCTTCGTCCGATCCATTCCATGTCATGTCTGCCATAGACGCCGCTACTGTAAAACGTAGCGAGGCACCGTTTAGATCGAGACAGTTGGATGTTGCTACTCTTTCCTCTCGCCCGACTACTTCCAGATCTGCTCGAGCGATATCTGCTCCTTCTTCTTCGAGCGACGTCACTCTAAGAGACATCATGGCGCAGGTTCAGTGCATGGATGCTCGCCTCGATACACTCTCCACGGAGTTGTATCAGGTGAACGTTCGTGTTGGTCACATCGCTAGGCGACAGGCGACTTTAGGCAGCTTTGCTCTAGAGACTTCTCCTCCGCCACCTTATGTTTCCTCTGAGACTGAGGCTGATGATGACGGTGATGACGATGATGCTTCGGATGATGATGATGGAGATGCGAGCTCTTCTGATGAGATGTCTACTTGACACTCTACCCTTTGTCACTCATGACAAAAAGGGGGAGTAGTTTGGTATGAGAGTAGTAATACTTAGGGGGGAGCTAGTGTAGGACATTTTTGATAGGGGGAGTGTTGATATGAGTGATGTAGTGAGGATCATATGTACTTTTTTCTTTTCTATCTTTTTAGAGATACATTGATCATGTATTGACATACATTGTACTTATTTCTTGATATATATGATGATGTATGTTTCTTTCACCTATCTTTCCATATGTTGTTTCTTTTCTGTCTTTATACACATGTTTCTTTTACTTGTACACAATCTATTATTTTTGCTTCACACAAAGATGCCTTGATGTGTTTTGTTTATAAGTGTTTCAGAAATACAGGTTGTTAAAGTCTTCTTGCCATAAACTCTCTTCTTGCAAAGTTTTTCAAGAGTTTGTGTTAAGATAGATTTTACTATATGTAACAAGTGAATATGAGTTAAAGTGTTTTATGACTTCTCTCATATCTTCATTTGTTTGTTGTGGTTTTGTCACGGATTGCCAAAGGGGGAGATTGTTAGGACATATGTAGTTTAACTTGTTGACATATGTCACTATTTTATGTAATTGGCTTATCCTTAGACAAAACGCACTTTACTTATAATTGGGTAGATTTAGGATGTGTTTAACACTTCAAGAAACAGTGTTTCAAGATTCAGTGTTGAAGTCATCAAGTCTGTCCAAGAAACAAGCTGGAAAAGTGCAAGTTACTAAAGCTCGACACCTGTCTCGACACATGCATCTATTCAGCTTTAAGAAGCTGTTTTAACCCGAGCCTCGACAGCTTCTCGACAGATCCTCGACACCTCTATCTGTCGAGATTTAAAGAAAACAGATTTTCAGTTCTGTTTTAAGTCCAATCCGTGAATGTGTCTTTGGGACTTCTTTTCTCCTAACCCTAGACATATGAAAGGATTGTTTTAAGGGCCGTCAAACAAGATGCAAGTTGCATAAGTATTGAGCAATCCTTGTTCATGTAATCCCTGTTCATGCAATTTGTGATCAAAGACAAAGTTCGTGCCCTAGTTCATTTCTTGTGAAGAAGATTGTTGTGTATTGTGCACCGTAGGGTTTTGTAACCGAGCATCTTCTTGATCTTCATCGTGTAGATGATCTGAAGAACTTTGCAGCTAACAACTCTCTCTCTAGTTGGTGAATTGAAGTCGCGTACTGGGATCCACGCAATTGGTTAGTCACGTACTTGGGAGCCGTGCATTGAAAGGAGAAACTGTCACTACAGAGCAAGTCCAATTGGGTATTGGGGTAAGGGTTCAACTGTAGGTTGGTAAGGTACTTGGGATTCCTTGCTTGTAATCGCTTGCTGTGATAATAGTGGAGTTTCGGGAGTGGTGACCTAAAATCACCCGGTGGGGTTTTTGCCATCAAGTTTTCCCCATTTGTAAACAAATCACCGTGTCATTTATTTTCCACTGCATAACTTAGTTTTGGTGATTTGTTTGTGCTGCCACATGATTTTGCATGTTAACTTGATTAATTAATAACTTGGCTAATTAATCAATTTAATTTATCACAAGGGGTCAACGCATTTGTGGCCTATCACAAAACAACCTACATTTCATGATCAAGTCCATTATTCTCTTAGGATTAAGAGTTTATACAAATAGAAGTCATGAGATTTATCATTCATTTGACAATCGTTAGGAGAATAATAAATCTCATTGTGATCCAGTTCAATATGTCTTAACTCTTAAAATATATCAACATATCAACTAGAAGTCTCCACTTCCATGATCAAGAAAAATCATCTTAGTTGATACGTTATAGTCTTTGCAGATGAAATGCCTAATTTCATCACTGACTACGAAATTCTGAGTTTACAAAGAACTTGTAATTTATATCTTTTGTGACTAAATGCCCAATATTCATGTTACTATTATATTAGATAATAATAAAACATCTTTATTAATCACAACACTAAGTCATATATAATGTCATACATAGCATCATATAATAGGATTTAAAGGCACTCATGCTAACACACTCAAAATGCCATTTCAGCCCAAATTGACCAAAATGTCACTGGTAAACTCTAGGTTGACCGAAAGTTAAAGTTTGGTCAAAATCATCCCAAAACAACTTTTTTCATATTTCTACATCCAACCTAAGCTATTCGGTGATTTTCATCAACTATGACCAAGTTTGACTCAAGGTTGACTCCCGAGGGCACCAAAACCCTAATTTTGATCTGACCATCAAAACAGATTGGGACCAGCACCATTGTGAAGATTATAAAATTCCTATGTGTGCTTTGCCATATTTTTCTTAGATCTACATGGTAGTGCTTAGATCTATGTGTTTATGTTCTCCGTGCCATGCTTTTGTACTCAAATCTATGTTGGTTGCTATGCCATGTGCTACTTTAACCCTTTTGTCCCTTGATATCTCTCTTTCTTACTTTTTGGCCCTTTCGGTGGGGTATAGATCTAGATCTTGTGGTCTAAACCTACTTTCGCACACCTAGACCTATATTAAAGGGTTTGAATCATTTCCTTTTGCATATCAATGTTTGCTTTCTTGCTTCTATGCTTTATCTCTATGTTAGCCTCCCTAGATCTAGGTTTTGTCATGCTTGGTACCCTTTGTGAGCTTGTGCTTGTGTGGTTACATCCATCTCTCCAAGAGTTTGTTTGGATATAACCATTTGTGAGATATGTTGGTGTGCTAGATTCGTACTTTTCTCCACTCCGTGCGATGTTGATATGCTTGCCATGCTTGCTTTGCATCACCTGTCTGGCTTTCTTTGCTTCTTTGTAACTTTCCACGCTTGCCTATGTGTTCATGCATGTGTCTGTGTTTTGTCCATACTTCAATCCAATGGAGCTTTGGACACTTGATCCAAACCTACATTTTTCCTCCAAGGACACCCGCTTTTGTTGGATAATATGCTTCTTTGCTTCTTCATGTGCTTCACATTTCTATTTGCCCCTATTTATCATCTTTTGCTAGCTTGTCTCTTGGCACGCTTTCCTTCTATTTATTTCTTTGCTTGTCTACGGGTTTGTTTCGTTGTTTGTTGCATGTACACCCACGGAGCAAGGACGCTTGTAGCAAAGGTATGGCCTCCTAGGCCCAACCAAAAAGGGCAAGGATGCAAGCAAGAGGATGCAAGCCCACAAAGGGCAAGGTTTAGTAGATTAGGGGGCCTAGCCCCTCTAGAGCTGTCTTCTCTCTTTCTATCTCTCTGAGCCTTTTTTCTAAAGCATGTATTAGGGTCCCTGTCCATGTTGTTGGAGAAAAATCTGGTTTTGTATCTCATACAAAACACACAGCGAAAGCAACAAACAAGAATCTATTTCATTCATGATTGACAACATGCACAATGTAAATTTTAGAATTTAAGAACAAGATAGCGTACTTTGCTGTGGAGAAATTTAAAACAAAGATTAGAAGCACTTGGGAATACTTTTAATCTTCACTCCAATTCCACTTTACGCCCAAGATGTGTGGTCTCTCAATCAGTTTCCAAAGGGAGAATGAAAGTGTGTCTCACACTCTCTCTTTTTCTTTTTTCTCTACGCTTCTTTCTTTAAAAAAAATAAAATAAAAAAAATAAAAAAAAATTCTGTATATTTCTCCCCTTGTAACTAACTGATTATCTAATTGGGCTGGCCTATTAGGCTTTTCCAATTGGGCTTTAGTGTGTGGCTTGGAGTGGGACCAAAAAGGACCAATAAGACACTAGCTCCAATGGGCCTTGGGCTTTTCCGTCAACTCTTGACAAGTCCAAAGTTACCATTAATTATATTTAATTCCACTATATAAATATAATTGCACTCTAGGTCTTATTAATAAATTATATCCCAAGACTTTATTATACACGTAACCCCTTCATAAAATATTCGTAGTAATACAAAGTCATGAATGTAGACTGCCACTTTGAAAATTACTACATCTTATCTTTGAGTATCCGGTTTAATCCTTTAAAATTATTCATCATATATTTATGAATTCCAATTTCATAAAAATATAGTTTAGTAATTTCTTACCATAGTGGTTAGGCCTAACTCTTTGAATAACTGAACCTATTAAACTTATCTCAAGGGAATATTTTATATCTCTATCAAGAAATTATGAATTCTATCTTGAGAATATATGTCCTATCAACACTAAATGTGGATGCCCAACATACTAAGGTTTTGGCCGTTACTTTAGATCTCACTCCTGATATATCAAAGCAACCTACACATCATGATCAGGTCCATTATTCACTAAGGATTAAGAGTTCATGCAAATAAAAGTCGTGAGATTTATTATTCATTTGACAGTCGTTAGGAGAATAATAAATCTCACAGCGGTCCAGTTCAATATGTCTTAACTCTTAAAACATATCAACTAGAAGTCTCCACTTCCATGATCAAGACAAATCATCTTAGCTAATACGTTATAGTCTTTGCAGATGAAATGCCCAATTTCATCACCGACTACGAACTATAAATTCTGAGTTTACAAAAAACTTGTGATTTATATCTTCTGTGACTAAATCACATAAATTACATACTATGCATCTCATGTTACCATTATTTTAGATAAAAATAAAACAATTTAATTAAACACAACATTAAGTCATACATAATGTCATACATAGCATCATATAATAGGATATAAGGGCACATATCCTAACACATGTACCCCCTTTTTATTTTCTTGCTTCTTGCTTGGGCCACGTTCCTTGGGTAAAGCAATGTCTATTTTACTTTTCTTGTACCTTGCTGGGCCATACCCATGAAACGTTGACAATGTCTGGTTTATTTTCCCGCTTTATGTGGTAGCATTGTGCATGATGTATGTGTGTATATATATATATATATATATATGCCCGTGTGTGTGTGGATAATTGTGCACTTTGTATGATAGACTCTCAAGGCTACGTGAGTGACCCTCTCTAGTCATGAGAGCTTTTGACCTTGTAGTGTGGATATGTGCTCAAGGCAATTGCCATAGGTGCATATTCATGCCATATTTTGTGCACTATCATCGCGATGTGATTGTCTTGATTCATGTCACCAAGTGACATTGGTTTCTCCATACATGCGACACGTATCAACATGTTTAGCACTTTGGAGGGCTTCGGCTCGCCATAATGCGAGCATGTCGATAAGCATCATATACACAGTCGCAAAACCCTACCAGTGCGCCATAGCACACCAAACGCAAAACTCTGCTAGATTTTCATTGTGAAAATGGGGCATCCCCATTGCCATATTCTCTTGAAATCTTGGTGAGAATAGCGTTTGGTGTGCTATGACACATCTAAGGCAAAGAGCTACCAAATTTCTGCCACGAAAATAAGGTGAAATGTTACCGGATTTTCACCGTGGAAATTTGGTAGCGACTTCAAACACACTTAGATAGCATTAATCAAGACCACACCCATTCCAAAACCAAACCTTTAAACCCAACACATTTAAAGCCCTAAAAGGTAATGCTAGTAGCTTATTTTCAACTACCAATGTCTGAAAATTATGATTTTACCAAAACAAAAGACTATCTACAGACAGGCGTTATGGGGTGTCTAACACCTTCCTCACATGTAACCAGACTCCTAAACTCAAGAATCAAGATTTTTTGCCCATCCACATTAGATTAGGAAAAATGACCAATTTCTTAACCTAGGATTGGTAATAAAATCAAATAGAGTCAGGTGACCAATCACACCTTAGAAAAAACGCAATGATTGGGTGGCGATGTCACTTACCCTTGGTAATTTCCTTAAAATCAACTTATATTCTTGTCACACATCCGAGGTACGATACACCTCTATGTTCTCGCACCGAGAAATATAGAAAGTGTATATGCATCACCGCAATGGGTGGTTGAGTAGCCACAAGGTGTCGACAAGCCTTCGTCAAAGCATGATGTTTTGGGCCCTTAAAATGAACATTAAAAACCCAGAAATTGGATTGCCTCGTTTGCCCAATTTCAAATGGTCATAACTTACTCAATATAAGTCCAAATTATGCAAAATATATGTAAATATTAAAGCTTAGGATGTCTACTTTCTAATGAAACAAATTTCACTTAAAATTTCTTTGTAGATCCAAAGTTATGCTCAAAACAGTGAGCAAAGGTCATTTTTCAGTATTGATTTCAAAACGATTTTAGCACTTTTGAGTTTTGATTACTTCCAAATTGTTGTGAACTCTTTAATTACCCTTGTTTGACATATGTCAAGCTCATCATTGGGGTCAGGGACCAAAATTTATTAATGGGTACAAAATGCGATGCCTACACCCGCAGCTGACCCAACTGAATTTGGTGAACGGAAAAGAAACCTGCAGCCAGCTGAATGTTTAGTTCAAACCCGGTGGCACGGGTCATCGGTTGAGCGGGTCAAACCATCGAGTGATTTTACGCCTAAATCCCAACAAGAAAAAGATCAAAACCCAATGAATAGAGAGATCAAAACCTAGACAACAAAGAAATCAAAATTCAAATAACACAAACCAAGACCAAAAATACCATATCCATGAGACTGAAATGATAAATAGGTATATAAATCTAAACCCACACCAACACCACCATTCCTTCACCCTCCAACACCACGAAGACAAGATCAGTACAATTTTTTTATAAAAACAAAAAAACAAAACAAAACTTTTTTTTACTAACCCAACAGCACAGACTACATAAGATCAGAGGAAGGATTCGTCAATATGTGGAGATTCAAGTTAAATTTTGAGTTAGTGATGTAGGCGATAGACCTAATGATGGAATTATATAACATGCTTGTATCGCATCAGAGTAAACGCAGCGGAAAAATAACAGATCTACTTCATACATAAAAGTTAACATGCACTATTTAAGTTTCAGAATATAAGAACAAGAGAGTGTACCTTGGAGCGGTGAATTTCAAAAACTTGAAGATTAGAAGCACTTGGGAATACTTTCAATCTTCACTCCAATTCTACTAACGACCAAGATGTGTTGTCTCTCAATCAGTTCCGAAAGGAGAATGTCCAAAAGTGTCTAACACTTTTTTAACACCACTTCACACGACTGTTCTTAAAAATTCACTATGAATTCTCTACAGAAAAATTATGTGTGTTTCTCCCTTTATATCTAACTGATTATCTAATTGGGCTGGCCTTTTGGGCCTTTCCAATTGGGCTTAAGTGTGTGGCTTGGAGTGGGACCAAAAAGGGACCAATAAGACACTAGCTCCAATGGGCCTTGGACTTTTCTGTCAACTCTTGACAAGTCCAAAGTTACCATTAACTATATTTAATACCACTATATAAAAATATAGTTGTACTCTAGGCCTTACTTATAAATTATATCCCAAGACTTTATTATACATGCAACCGCTTCATAAAATATTCATAGTAATACAAAGTCATGAAAATAGACTGCCATTTTGTTTATTACTAGATCTTAATCCCTTGAGTATCCGGTTTAATTCTTTAATTTATTCATCATATATTTATGAAATCCAATTCCATAAATATATACTTTAGAAACTCCTTACTAAAGTGGTTAGGCCCAACTCTCTGAATAACAAACCCATTAAACTTATCTCAAGAGAATATTTTGTATCTCCATTAAGAGACTATGAATTCCATCTTAAGAATATATGTTCCATCAACATTAAATGTAGCTGCCCAACATACTACGATTTTGACCATAACTACAGATCTCACTCTTGATATATCAAAGCAACCTACACTTCATGATCAGGTCCATTATCCTCTCGGGATTAAGAGTTCATGCAAATATAAGTCGTGAGTTTATTATTCAATTGACAGTCGTTAGACGAATAATAAATCTCACACCGATCCAGTTCAATATGTCTTAACTCTTAAAACATATCAACATACTAACTAGAAATCTCCATTCTCATGATCAAGACAAATCATTTTAGTTGATATGTTATAGTCTTTGCAGATGAAATGCCCAATTTCATCACCGACTACAAAATATAATTTTTGAGTTTACAAAGAACTTGTGATTTATATCTTCTGTGACTAAATCACATACTATGCATCTCATGGACTATATGATAATGTCCCAATATTCATGTTGGCAATATTTTCAAATTATAATAAAACAACTTTATTAATCACAACATTAAGTCATACATAATGTCATACATAATAAAATACATAACATCATACAATAGGATTTAAAGACACATATCCCAACACCTAACTCGGTGACAGCGGCAGTATGGAGGCTACAATTAAGGGCAGCAATATAGGCATAAATCCCAACTCGGCAACGAGTGACGACGGCATAGGGTTAGGGATTTGAGAGAGAGGTTAGAGAGGGTGAGAGATCGGAGAGTGAGGAAATTTTTTGAAACTAAAAACATTGAGATAAGTGTAGAGAGTGAGATCAGAGTTTCAGACAAGCGTTTTTTTTTTTTTTTTTTTTTTTTTTTTTTTTTTTTTTTTTTTGAGAAAGGGTAGGCGTGTCTAGCATAGAAAGTGAGAACCCAAGTCCACGATTTTCCTTTCTAGAATTCTGGGTGGTCAAGTTAGTTTTCACGAGTTAGAATTCAAAGGACTCGAAACCAACCCGCTGTAGACACTCGATTTTGTACCCATGATTTAATCAAGGAGAATGACTCGAATGACCATCCATGTACCCAAAAAAAAAATCATAATTGCATCACATGCATCATTTTGTTCTTGCTTGACATACATCATTTTGTCTTTGCATTACATGGATCATGTCATTCATTACATATCATGAAAATGATCTTGAGATTCTAACGGTCGCAACGGTGTTTCTGATTTCCAAATCGGACCATTGGACTGAGAAATATTGCATGATCAAGTTTGCACGGTCCATATGCATTGTTTAGGAAGAGTCGACCACACACGATTAATTTAAATTAATTTTTATTGGTCAAACAATTAAAATTAATTAAACAATTTTGTGATTGGTTGATAATTAGTGTTTAAGATAGGGATGCATGCATAGGAATAAAAGGGATGATTAGATAACAATAAAATTGTGGATAATCTGAACTTTATCAAGATCTATTTTGAGGGATTTATCCACAAGATAATGGTTCAAGATATTTGTTCTTAAAAAGCCTGAATTGTCTAGAAAAGAGATTAAAAAAAAAAAAAAAATCGTAGATGGAGGATGGAAACATGCCTAGATACAAGGATTGGTCAAAAAATCCTAGAAGAGGAGTCCAAATGGCACTTGAACACGAAAGCGCATTCGGCCTCCAAGTGCCAATTTGGAACATTTGGAGTGTCGAATTGCACTTGGATGGGCTTTGGCACAACAGCCTTCGGGTGACAATAATGCACACCCTTTCCAACCTTTTCATAAAAGGATGCGTCCAAATTCAAACCCTAATCGTCTATACCTATTTATTAGATATTTCTGACCTCTATAAATAGAGGCTGAACCTCATAATTCAACACCTTTTTTTTTTTACGCTTTAAGGGCATACATTTTGAGACTAAAAGAGTGTTCATATTCTTTGATCCTCTCTAAGAATTGCTACAAGAAGTAGGGTTTTTAGGTTTCAAGGATAATTGAATAAATTTCTTTGAACCCCAAAACATCCTTTTAAGAACAAAGAGTGCTCATGCAAAAGGTTGTTTCCTTTGCCCTATCTTTTCCATGCTCCCTTTTATGTTGATGAATGTTTATTTCCATAACATGAATGATTTGTAATTGTTTTGTTTAAAACATGATTATTTTTTCCATATAATTGTTATAATCTTTTTCTTGAATCTCAATAATTTGCATGTGAACAATACTTTTCTTAAAAATAAAAAACAGATCTGCATTTTTATAAGATGTAGATCTAACTTTTTCTTAATCAAAAACGGATATGCATCTTTCTAAGATGTAGATCTAAATTTTTCTCAATTAAAAAATTGATTTGTATCTTTCTTAGATGCCAAATTTTCTTTAACATATGCAAATTTTTGAAATAAAGAAAAGATTAAGCATGTTTGTGTTAGTGTTTTTTTTAATTCATGATTGCATAAATTTAAATTATAAGTGAAACTCTCTTCTTAAAGAAAAATCCTTTCATTTTTTTAACATCTAAAAAAAAGATTTGATTTTTTTTGTTATCAAAACCATTTTTTTACTATCATAAAATAGATCTGATCTTTTACAAAACTCAAAACCATTTTTTTATCTCTTAAAAAAAAATCTGAATTTTTTTTTCGAACCAAAAGACTCTTGTTTTTATTAAATAAAAACAAATCTAAATTTTTTTTCCTTAGAAAACTAGCTTTTTCTATATACTACAAAACAGATCTGGTATTTTGACAAATCAAAAATCAATTTTTTTTAACCAAAAAAAATAGATCTGAATTTTCAAACAAAAGAATAAATTTCAATCGTAAACAAATATGTGTGATTTAATTTTTGTTTCACATGTTCAACATATCATACATGACGCGCATAAAATGGTACATTGGTCACAAGAGTGTAGAAAACCAGACTCTGTCTAGGCAGAATGGGTGCCTAACACCTTCTAATTCTGTAACCTAGCCTCCGGATTTAGATTTTTAGTTCAGTAGATCTAGTTTTATCTCTGTTTTTATTTTGGGTAGATTGTAACTAGGACAAAACGTCATGTATATTTGGTAGATTGTAACTAGGACCCAAAACCATGTAAAGTTCAAATTTTCGAACCTGTATTTTTTATTATTTTATTCAATCAATGGATGGAACATTCAGTCATGTAAATTTGTATTTAGTTTTTCTTATTTTTTGTACATAAAAAACAGGTGGCGACTCCATTCCACTTACCCAAAAAGAGAGGTGCCCTAAAATGCAGACCACAAAAATCTCTGTTTTTTTAGAGGCAATTTCCCCGGTCTCTCACACCTGCAAAATCGAATTTTAAAATCATCAGACCCATACTCAATTCGTTTGAGCATACGGATCTGCCCGTGGGTCTTCAGGTAGGATAGGTGGGTTAGGTCTAACGAATTAATGGATAGCCCTATCTAGATCAGATGTTAAAGTTCACTAATTTCACTCCTCTAGTGATGCCTATCGACCAAGAGCTGAGGCAGATCAAGGATGAACCTAGTTTAAGTTGGCCCAGACCAATTAGAACACTAGCTAAGTCTTGAGATAAAAGTAAGTATTGTAGATTCCATCAAGATCATAGCCACAATACTAAAGAATGCAGGTATTTGAAAGAGCAAGTAGTCTCTGATCCGTCAAGGGAAGCGTCAGAAGTTCCCATTAGAGAAATACGGACGATCTCGGGAGGATCTTCCCAATCATTAAGGAAAGCCTACATGAGGGAATTGAACAATGTCCATTACCGTCTTCCATCGTCCAAAATACCTAAAAGAGACAATCTAGACATTTCCTTCTCCGAAAGTGTTGCCAGAGGAACCAAACAACCTTATGATGATCCCTTGGTAATTATGTTATGGATAGAAGAGAATAACATTTGTCGAATTTTGATCGACAATGGAAGCTTAGGGAACATCCTCTACATGCCCGCCTTCCAACAAATGAAGATACCAAAAGAAAGCCTTTGTCCATTCACATCACCTTTTGTAAGTTTCACAGGTGGCAAGATATACTCCCAAGGGGATTGTTACACTAACCATCATTGCAGGAACTTATCAAGCCCAAATATCCAAGGAAATTGATTTCCTAGTAGTAGATTTTCCTTCCACCTACAATGTGATAATTGGACGACAAACTCTGAATTACCTAAAAGTAGCCACTTCAGCATACTTCTTGAAGTTGAAGTTCCCAACAACCTATGAAGTAGAGGAAATATAGGGAGATCAAGTCCTTGCTAGAGAATGCTACCAAATAGCCTTGGCCTCAAGTGAAAACCATACATTGACCATAGACTAGGACAAATCCACCCTTGACATGGCAGAAGAATTAGAGATGGTTGAGATCATCCTTAGAGATTAAACAAAAGTCATGAAGGTAGGAACAAAGCTCCCCCAAGACAAGAAAGAAGCACTAGTCAAATTCCTAAAGGAAAATCAGGATTTCTTTGCACGGAGCTATAAAGACATGCCTGGGATCGACAAAGCAATCATCCAACATTGCTTAAATGTCGACCTGGCATACAAGCCAGTCCAACAAAGAATGAGAATCTTCACTCTCAATCGCAATCGGGCAATTGTCAAAGGAGTAGATAAGTTGTTGGCAACAAGTTTCATTCATAAGGCGTATTACCCTGAATGGTTAGTAAATGTAGTAATGGTGGAGAAAGCAAATGGGAAGTGGAGAATGTGTACTGATTTCACAAACTTGAATAAAGCATGCCCAAATGACAGCTCTCCACTCCCAAGGATTAATCAGCTAGTAGACTCAACGACAGGACACAAGCTATTAAGCTTCATGGATGCCTTTTCAGGGTACAACCAAATACTCATTGACAAGGAGGACCCGGAGAAAACAACTTTTGTTACCAACCAAGATTTATACTGTTACAAGGTCATGCCCTTTGATCTGAAAAATGTTGGAGCCACATACTAGAGATTGGTAAACTGGATATTGTTTCACTAAATAGGGTGAAATGTGGAAGTCTATTTAGATGACATGCTGGTGAAAAGCAAGGCTGAAAAGGAACACCTAGACGACCACAAAAAGACCTTCAATACACTTCATAAATATAATATGAAATTAAATCCAACCAAATGTGTTTTTGGAGTTCCTTCAGTTAAATTCCTAGGATTCATGGTGTCACGATGAGGGATAGAGGCGAACCCCGACAAAGTGAGGTCCATCTTGGAGCTAACATCCCTAAAAATAGTGAAGGAAGTCCAAAGTCTGATAGGAAAGGTAGTAGCCCTGAATCGGTTCATCTCACGAGCCATTGATAAATGCCTCCCATTCTTCAAAACTCTTTAAAAAGCTTTTGAATGGAAGAACGAGTGCGAAGATGCCTTGAATAAGCTGAAAGCTTATCTTGCGCAACCACCATTGTTGAGCCCATCCATCACAAGAGAAGAACTCTACCTTTACTAGTAGTCTTAATGGCCGCAACCAGTTCAACCTTGATAAGGGAAGAAAATGGAGTATAAAGATTAGTATATTACACTCGCCAAGCATTCCAAAGTTCAGAAGGAAGATGCACGAAGATGGAAAAGATGGCTCTATCACCAGTAATTGCTTCTAGAAAATTAAGTCCTTATTTTCAAGCTCATACTATTGTGGGGATGACAAATCAACCCATAAAGAAAGCCATGAATAAGCTAGACGTTGTTGTTCATCTAATCCAATGAGCAGTAGAGCTTAGTCAGTTTTGACATTAAATGTAAACCCCAAACTACCATCAAAGCACAAATACTGGCTGACTTCATAGTAGAGCTAACTCTCCTACTAGAGGAAGAGGAAAGGAAGAACAAGGCATGGACGATCAACACAGATAAGTCATCCACAAAAGAAGCAGGAGGGATACGAGTCATCCTAAGATCCCCAAAAGGAGATATTCTAAAATATGCTATCAAACTCCAATTTTCAACAACAAATAATGAAGCAGAGTATGAACCCCTCATCACTGGGCTCAAATTGGCAACAATGCTAATGGCAAGAAGGAATATCCATCAAGCATATTCCTAATTGATATTTAAACAAGTAAATGGAGTCTATGAAGCAAGAAAAGATAGAATGAAGAAATACATGGACCTCATCCAACAACTTCTACTTTCGTTCGAGAAGGCTATCTTCCAGCAGATTCCTAGAAGCACAGGTTCAACCCAGGAGACCTCGTACTCAGAAAAGCATCCCAGGCAACTAAAGATCCCGCACATGGAAGGGTAGGACCAAACTCAAAAGGCCCATATAAGGTCATCCGCTCCTCACGACAAGGAACATATCACGTCAGGATCTTAGGTGAGAAAGAGCTACCTTCCATAGAACATTGAGCACTTAAAAAAGTATTACCAGTAGAGTCCCAAAATACATTTCAATTTACGCCTTTTCCATGACTAACCATGTCTACATTTAACATTGTATTCAATTCAAGTCATTTTATATCAATAAAAGCAAAGCCTTCAGAAAGGCAAAGTCATTCTTTCACAGAAGTGCATTAACTCATAAAGGAATTCTAATAAAATATAGTATACTTCTACATGGATGTATATAGAAAGTTTGAATCCAAGCACTGTCTATACACTACACAAAATATCATCGTTAATACACAATAACCAATAAAGTCCAATAAGAGACTAAAGTATCGATGCGAATTATCATCATTTATACACGATAACAATTGGGGTGGCCTCCCGAAGCCCACTAATTACGTGGCACACAAAGCCCACTAATCACGTGGCACACAAAGCCCACTAATCACGTGGCACACAAAGCCTACTAATCACATGGCATACAAAGACCACTAATCATGTGGCATACAAAGACCACTAATTACTTGGCATCTACATATAAAGAGAAACACCGTCATTCATATAAGATGTGAATAATCTTCATCTATACTCGATCTCAAATTAGGTCCAACAAGAAACCCACCATCATTCATACAAGATGTGAATAATCATCATCTATACACGATAATAAATCAAGTCCAATAAGGTACGCACCATCATTCATAAAAGATATGAATAATCATCATTTATACACAATAATAAATCCGGTCCAATAAGAGATCCACCATTATTCATACAAGATATGAATAATCATTGTTCATACACAATAATATCATTAATATACGATCTCAAATCAGGTCTAATAAGAGACCCACCATCATTCATACAAGATATGAATCATCATAATCTATACACAATTATATCGTTCATACACAATAATAAATGAAGTCCAATAAGAGACCCACCATCATTCATACAAGATACAAATTACCATCGTTTATACACGATAACACCATTAATACACGATTACAAACGATGTCCAAAAGAGACTAATGATCATTTATACACGATTCAAATTAACATCGTTAATACACATTCAAGTCAAACAAACTAAAAAAGTCGTTCATACATGACACAAAGTGTTATCATCAAACACACAACGCAAAATATAGCTTAAGCATTATCAAATATATGATAACAAGCACATTTGATATAAAGAAAGCATTGTTCAAACATGATGCAAATAAAAGCATTGTTCACACACAATGTAAAAAAAAAAAAAAAAAGCATTACTAAAGCATTGTTCTTTGCCCAAAACACACGGGCCTAAAAATAAACTGTGTTTATAACGTTGCCCTAAAACATAAAGGCCCATTTACATATCAAGAAAAAGTATCAAGGTTGAACAAGATCAACAGGGCCAACAGAGTCGTCAATAGAAGCCTCAACCTCTTTCTCAACCACATCATTTGCTTGAGCCATCGTAGCCAGGTCAACAACAATTTCTCTTTCCACCTTTTCAATGTCTAAGGCGGATAGATCAATCTCAAGGTAATGCTTTTTCACATATGCACGAATGAGATCAAAGCCTTCCATGTAAAGAGCACACAACTTGTCATCATACTCATCCAACTTCTTCAATTCTGCCACAACTTGGGTTTGAGCTTCCTCAATCTTGCTAAGAGCCACCTCCAATTGCTTATCCATGAGAGCATAAAAGGCCTTCTCTATCTTCAAATCCTTCTCTAGCACAAATAGAGGATCCTCATCCTTAACCAGATTAGCTGTAAGCTTTGTCACTTACTCCACCAAAAAGGTATTCTCAAAAGAGACGGATTCCACCTTTGATTGAGCCAAGACATACTTCTCCTCATAATCCAAGTACTTCCTAAAAAGGTATAGAGATTCCCCAAGCACCTACAAAATTATTTAAGTCCAGATTAAAAGTAGCTAGAAACCATGGAAAGAACCATAGAAGAAGATATCAACATACTTGCATAACTCTATGAATGTGGGAAGACTTTAGCTCATTAGAGGGTTTGGACATCAAGGGTTTCAGGTCGTCGACAGAGATGACCTCATGAGCTTTGTCCACAGCAAAATATGCATCCATCCAAAAATCCCCAACTAACTTCCTCTTCCATCCACCACTAGAAGGAAGAATCTTAAGAGACAATGAAAGGGACAACAAGTTGTAGTACCACCTCAGGCTTCTCAATAACCTTGTCCTTCACCTTCTTTTCAAGATGACATCTCTTTGAAATAAAGCCTCCCTCCTCAGGAATAATCTTGTCCTTCTTCTCTTTCATCTTAACCAGCTTCTTCTTGCTAAAGCGAGTGGCCATTTCTATAAAGAAAAGAACAGTCAGCATACAAAAGGAAAAGTCATAAAGAGAATACACAATGAGAAGTAAGCTTACTCTTCTTTTTTGTCTCTAGACATTTCAACATGTGTGTAAACGGCTCAGGACCAAGGAAGTGCAAATAAAGGGAATTGGGAGATATCAGTTCATCGAAATAAGCTACACTGTCAACGAATTCACTAACCTTCTCCAGAGAAACCATGATGCCGCTTCTTTAAATGGGGTTATGTATTGATTGCCATGTGAAACAAAGAAGATCAATACTTATTTACAAAAAAGTAAAGAGGAAAAGAAAAGAAAAAAATGCACCAGACATTGGCACTCCCCATTGATGAATCAACTTAGGAGCATCATCCAAATCTTCATTTGGAGTGACCTCCTAGCCATCACCAGAAACAAAGAAAAATCTCTTCTTCCACTCACAGAGAGAAGAGGATGAATCAAAAACTAGCCTAGATTTCATATCCCAAGTCTTAAACTCCCAATAACCAGGGTGCATGGGCAGTCTCAAACGATACAAATGGAAAAACTTATCCACTCAAATAATATCACTGTCATTGGCAAAGAGCCACAAGACCACGCAACAAATAACCGTCATGCATGAGTTAGGGACTAGTTGAGTAGGAGCTATGTTCAGATGAAGTAGAAGCTCTCTAATGAATGGATGGACAGGGAAACGTAACCCACTAGAAAAGGCAGCCTTGTAGAAGCATACTTCTTAAGGGAAGGATGAGCATGCCTCTCCGTCTTAATGGGTATCCTAATATGTACAAACAAAGGTAACTAAACTTTGTCCCTAATCCTAATTACATCCTTATCCTTAAGTGTACAAACTATCTCCAGAGCCTTGAAATCGGCAAAGAAGAAACATCAGGAGCTCTAGATATGTCACTTGAAGACAAACCAGTATCAAGGTTGCTCGAATGGATACTCTCATTCAAAGCTAACATATTTGGAAGCTGAGAACGACGAACTAAAGGATAAAGTGAAAGAAGAATGAACTGGTAAGAACAGTCCCCCCCCCCTCCCTAACAAAGACACCAACCTCTGGTTAAGTTCTACCCACAAAAGAAAGAAGATGATGCAAATGAACACGGAAGAAAGACACCGAGGGGCAATTAAGCCTCACAGAAGAATAATCAACCATACAAAAATAAAAATAAAAAATAAAAAACTCAAAAAAGAGAAAAAGGTTGAGAGAGATTTACCAAAAATCAAGGCACCACAAAGGGAGAAGAGGAAATCTTAGGAAGAAAAGGAAAATGATAGGAAGCAAAAAAAATGAAGACAAAACAAAGAAGGAAGGAAGTAAAAATCCCCAAAAATCGTGTGCGAGAAACCTGAGAAACAGCTCTAGCACATCCAAACCTACACATGTCACAACAAGACTCAAGATATCCATTGCAATAAACGAGTACAGAAGTCAAAGCAATTTGACCTTTCATCTTCCAGCCGCGTCTATAAATATGACAATAGTAATAGAGGGGCAACTAAAGAGGAGAAAAATCAACATTGTTCCATGAGATGACCAAAGAAGAGTTAAATTACTTCTGTCCATCTTATGGATGAGGATAGCCAACATTAAAGGAGCTTCCCATTAATGACATAGGAAAATAGCTCACCTGACAGGCAAGCAATAGCATAACAGATGGACCAACAAGCAGAAAGACATTAAATCCTATAACACCACAACATTTATTCCCAATGGATTCAAGACCATTAAAGTCAGTATTTATCCCCATAATGAGGAGCAAAGACCTATAAAAAGGCACAAGCAACCAAAACAAAGGGACGCAACTCAAATGCAACATATTCACTACAATTCTCAAGCCAAATAGCAGTTCCTCCGTATAGTTAAGCTGTAATATTACTAACTAGCTCGTTGGAGGCCCTTTGACATACGCCACACCAGTGTGCTCTAAGAAACTTATCCCTTTTTGCAAGATCTCACGTCTGTTGTGCTAAACTCGTCCATCCATATAGACGAGTTCAATTGAAAATTTTCTGTGTTAGGACATATATAGTTCAAGTCTGTGAACATATGTCGCTATTTTATGTAATTGGCTTATCCTTAGACAAAACTCACTTTACTTGTAATTGGGTAGATTTAGGATGTGTTAAACACTTCAAGAAACTTGGGTTCAAGATTAAGTGTTGAAGCCGTCAAAGTCTGTCCAAGAAACAAGCAAGGAAGTGCCAGTTTTTAAAGCTCGACACATACCTCGACACATGCATCTATCGAGCCTTAAGAAGCTGTTTTGCCCCGAGCCTCGACAGCTTCTCGACACCTCTCGACACCTCTATTTGTCGAGAATTAAAGAAAACAGATTTCCAGTTCTGTTTTAAGTCCAATCCGTGAATGTGTCTTTGGGACTTCTTTTCTCCTAACCCTAGTCATATAAAAGGATTATTTTAAGGGCCGTAAAAAGGGATGCAAGTTGCGCATTCATTCAGAACTTCTTGTTCATGCAATTTGTGATCTGAAAGACAAAGTTCGTGCCCTAGTTCATCTCTGATGATTTGAAGAACTTTGTAGCCAACAACTCTCTCTCTAGTTGGTGTTTGAAGTCGCGTACTGGGATCCGCACATTTGGTTAGTCACGTACTTGGGAGCCGTGCATTGAAAGGAGAAACTGTCACTACAGAACAAGTCCAATTGGGTATTGGGGTAAGAGTTCAACTGTAGGTTGGTAATGTTAGGATATGTGCCCTTAAATCCTATTGTATGATGCTATGTATGACATTATGTATGACTTAATGTTGTGTTTAATAAAATTGTTTATTTTTATCTAAAATAATGGTAACATGAATATTTGGACATTATCATATAGTCCATGAGATGCATAGTATGTGATTTATGTGAAAAGTCACAGAAGATATCAATCACAAGTTCTTTGTAAACTCAGAATTATAGTTCGTAGTCGGTGATGAAATTGGGCATTTCATCTGCGAAGACTATAACGTATCAACTAAGATGATTTGTCTTGATCATGGAAGTGGAGACTTTTAGTTGATACGTTGATATGTTTTAAGAGTTAAGACATATTGAACTGGACCGCTGTGAGATTTATTATTCTCCTAACGACTGTCAAATGAATAATAAATCTCACGACTTTTATTTGCATGAACTCTTAATCCTGAGAGAATAATGGACCTGATCATGACGTGTAGGTTGCTTTGATATATCAGGAGTGAGATCTAAAGTAACGATCAAAACCTTAGTATGTTGGGCAGCCACATTTAGTGTTGATGGAACATATATTCTCAAGATGGAATTCATAGTCTCTTAACGGAGATATAAAATATTCCCTTGAGATAAGTTTAATGGGTTCAGTTATTCAGAGAGTTAGGCCTAACCACTTTGGTAAGAAATTACTAAAGTATATATTTATGAAATTGGATTTCATAAATATATGATGAATAACTTTAAAGGATTAAACCGGGTACTCAAGGATAAGATGTAGTAATTTTCAAAGTGGCAGTCTACATTTATGACTTTGTATTACTACGAATATTTTATGAAGGGGTTGCGTACAAAATAAAGTCTTGGGATATAATTTATTAATAAGGCCTAGAGTGCAATTATATTTATATAGTGGTATTAAGTATAATTAATGGTAACTTTGGACTTGTCAAGAGTTGACGGAAAAGCCCAAGGCCCATTGGAGCTAGTGTCTTATTGGTCCTTTTTGGTCCCATTCCAAGCCACACATTAAAGCCCAATAGGCCGGCCCAATTAGATAACCAGTTGGTTATAAAGGGAGAAACATACAGAATTTTTTTAGAATGCGATTTTAAGAAAAGAATCGTAGAGAAAAGAAAGAGTGTGAGACACACTTTCATTCTCCATTTGGAAACTGATTGAGAGACCACACATCTTGGGCGTAAAGTGGAATTGGAGTGAAGATTAAAAGTTTTCCCAAGTGCTTCTAATCTTTGTTTTGAATTTCTCCACACCAAGGTACGCTATCTTGTTCTTAAATTCTGAAATTTACATAGTGCATGTTGTCAATCATGAATGAAATAGATCCTTATTTGTTGCTTCCGCTGTGTGTTTTGTATGAGATACAAAACCAGATTTTATCCAACAATTGGTATCAGAGCCAGGTTTTCATATCATGATTGTATAATATGTGATTGAATTTTTAGAATTTAAGAAAACCGTTATCTTTGGATTTCAATTTTCTACATCAAATTATGATGTTGTGTCATGAATTTTAATTTCCATGGAATCGGTATATAAATATATTGCAAATGAGTTTGAATAGTGCTGCATATGGGTGGTCAAGTCTGCACAAGTTGCATAGAGATGGTTACTCTATGTGTAACCGTTTGCAACTACCAATGCATGACCCATTTGATGCAACGTTTGGACTCTTTCTTGCACTACGTGAATTGAATTGCATGGCTTGCATGGATTAGATGACATTGGAATCATGTTTTGTCTTATTATATAAAGAATGAAAGCCAATTTTTTTGGTTTTGGAAAAGTTGAATCCGTACCTGAAGGATTCAACTTTCCAAAAGTTATATATTTATATATATATATATAAAATATAATATATTATTATTATTATATTATATTATATATATATAAATATATATATATATATAATATAGTTTTATAACGTAATATATATATTATATTATATATAATATAATATAGGTTTGTATTACGTCACATATATTTATATATATGTATTAATGCTAGTTTAATGAAATTTATTCCTAATGAGATTAGGATTATGTTTTTCACGTGTCTAGCATTATTTTAATTCTTGACATTAAAAACCTTTAATTCTAAAATATCTAATGGGAGAGAGATGCAAGGGTTGCATCTCACGGCCTCCATTGTTGGTTCATAGAAGTGTGAAATATATACTTTGTCTTTTCCTCGAGCTTAGCATTCCATGCGGAGAGTATATATTTCATGGTCCTACAAGATTGAATTTCTTAGTTTATAGTGGTTTGATAAACACCTTGTCTTAGCCTCGAGCTTTGCATTCCATGCAGAGGGTGTTTTTATCATGGTACCACAAAATAAGCTTGTTAAAGGGATGAAATGTGGCTACACATGATTCTAGACAATGGTATACACTAGACTAAGTATTTTAGTATCCTCTATGCTGAGTTCTTGCTATTATTACTTAGAGGCTAAATGTTAAACGGCATATTATTAGTGTTTGATAAGAGTTATCATGATAGCACTAATAATGAGAGTAGTTCTCAATCAATCATAGTATTTAATATTCACTTTATGCTGAGGGATATTGAATATGGGATTGGGTTGTCGTTCCATATATTATTTTATGGTTTTATTAAGGTTCCATATTATATGCTTATATGCTAAATTGATAATGTCCAGTTTACTTATTGTATTCATGTTTATTATTTTCAGATTTAAATCATGGCATCATTTAGCCCACTTGTTGCTATTCTTAATCAAAACAAACTGACTGGATCCAACTATGTTGACTGGAAACGGAATTTGGACATTGTTCTTATTGCTAAAGAGCACAAATATGTGCTTACTCAACCATGTCCTAACTTTCCTTCATTAGATGCTCCTATTGAGGAAAAACAGCGATATGATCGTTGGCAGAAATCTAATGAGATGGCCAAGTGCTACATCCTAGCATCTATCTCAAATGTTCTACAGCATCAAATGCAGGATGTAGAACATGCATCGGACATCATGCAAAGTCTGAAGGAGATGTTTGGTGAGCAAGGCTGGTCTGCAAGGCAAGAAACCATGAGGCAAATTTATAATACCAAAATGGCTGCAGGAAGTTCAGTAAGGGAGCATTGTCTTAGGATGATTGCTAATTTGAACACATTAGAAGTTTTAGGTGCCGACATTGATAGAGAATCCCAAGTGGATATGATACTCCAGTCACTACCGGATTCATTCAAGGAATTCAGACTCAATTATAATATGAACAAAAATATTTACTCTTTGTCTGAATTAATGAATGAGTTAGTGGCGACGGAAGGCATCCTTGGTACTTCTAGTGTTGAAGCCAATGTGGGTGAAGCTTCTACTTCTCAACCTAAGTCGAAAGGCAAGGGTAAGAAGAAGAAGAAGGACTTCACTAAGAAAATTGGTAAACAAATTGCTTTAGGGGTTGCCGATAAAGGAAATAAAAGCAAAGGAAAGTGTTTCCATTGTGGTAAAAAAGGACATTGGAAGAGGAATTGTCCAATATTCAAGGCTGCCAAGAATAAGGGTATGAAAAGTTCCTTTCTTCTTGAAATATGTTTGATACAGAATCCAACAGATTCCTGGTATGTGGATTCAGGTTGTACTAATCATATCTGCAATTCTTTGCAGGGGTTCCAGGAGACCAGAAAATTGAATGAGGGAGAACTATTTCTTACTTTGGCTGATGGGAGCAGGATTCCGGTTATAGCTGATGGAGTGTATAATTTGTGTTTTAAGTCTAGAGTGTTAATATTGGAAGACTGTTTGTATGTACCTAATGTTCGTAGGAATTTAATTTCTGCAACTTATTTAGGTAAGCATGGATATTGTGTTATCCTGAAAGACAATGTCGTAATAAAGAAGGATAAAATGTTTATCTGTTTTGGCAATATTGTGGATGGTCTTTATATTTTAACTCCTGACATGCATGAATTATACAATTCTGAAATAGATAATAGCTCTCATGTAAAATCATTAAAGAGAAAGTTTCCTTCCACTAGTGAAGCATATCTTTGGCACTTGCGTTTAGGTCATATTAATTCAAGTAGGATTCAAAGACTAATCAAAGATGGACTTTTACAGCCCATGGACTTTGATGTTTTTCCAGTTTGCGAATCTTGCTTGGAAGGTAAAATGACCAAACGGCCTTTTAATGCAAAAGGTAGAAGAGCCCAAGATTTGCTAGAACTAGTGCATTCAGATGTATGTGGTCCTATGTCAATCCAAGCAAGAGGTGGCTATGAGTATTTCATTACTTTTACTGATGATTACTCTAGATTTGGTTATGTGTACCTAATAAAACGAAAGTCCGAAGCCTTTGAAAAGTTCAAAGAGTTTAGGGCTGAAGTTGAGAATCAATTAGGTAAACGCATAAAGGCCATTCGATCTGATCGAGGTGGCGAATACCTTCTTGGTGACTTCAAGGATTACTTGACTGAAAATGGGATTATATCCCAGTTGACTACACCAAGAACTCCACAACAAAATGGTGTAGCAGAAAGAAGGAATATGACTCTTTTGGATATGGTTAGATCCATGTTGAGTTATTCGACTCTATCAATTTCCTTTTGGGGATATGCCTTAAATACTGCAATGTATCTTCTGAATTTAGTACCTTTGAAGTCTGTTCCTAAAACACCTGTAGAGTTGTGGAATGGGCGTAAGCCTAGTATGAGACATCTCCACATTTGGGGTTGTCCAGCACATGTATTGAAAGGAAAGTCTGACAAGTTACAGTCTAAAACAGAAGTGGTTTTCTTTGTGGTGTATCCAAAAGGAACTGTTGGAGGTTTATTCTATAGTCATAAGGATAATAAAGTGTTTGTTAGCACAAATGCAAAATTCTTGGAAAATGACTATATGAATGATTATACTCCTAGAAGTAGAGTTGTCTTGGCTGAAATGAATGAACCTGTAGTTGACCAACCAATGGATGAAACTAGGGATGATGTGGCTGTATTAGATACACCACAAGATATTACTCATGAGATGTCTAGTACACAGGTGCCTCGTCGTAGTGGGAGAATTGTTCGGCCTCCTATAAGATTTATAGGTTTAGGAGAAACCTATGAAGCTATCTCAGAAGAGGCTGAATCGGATCCTTACACTTATGATGAAGCTATGAATGATATAAATGCACATCATTGGATCCAAGCTATGAAATCTGAATTGGATTCTATGTATTCCAATCATGTATGGAATCTTGTAAAGGCGCCTAACGGCATTAAACCTGTTGGTTGCAAATGGGTTTACAAGAGGAAGAGAGGGATAGATGGAAAGGTTGAAACCTTTAAAGCAAGACTAGGGGCGAAAGGGTATACACAAAAGGAAGGTATTGATTATGATGAAACTTTTTCGCCAGTAGCCATGCTTAAGTCTATCAGAATTCTCTTATCCATTGCTGCTCATTATGATTATGAGATTTGGCAAATGGATGTCAAGACTGCATTTCTTAATGGCAATCTTGAAGAAGAAATATACATGATGCAACCAGAAGGTTTCATAGCAAAGAACCAAGAGCATATGGTATGCAAGTTGCATAGGTCCATTTATAGACTTAAGCAAGCATCTAGGTCATGGAACATCAGATTTGATCAAGCAATCAAATCATTTGGTTTTGAACAAAATCTTGATGAACCATGTGTGTACAAAAGACATCAAGACAAAGTAGTAATGTTCTTAGTGCTTTATGTTGATGATATTCTACTCATTGGAAATGAAGTAGGAGTAATGTCATCGGTTAAAGTTTGGTTGTCTAGCCAATTTGATATGAAGGACTTAGGTGAGGCTAACTTTATTCTAGGGATCAAGCTTTGGCGAGATCGCAAGAATAAGATGTTAGGCTTATCACAAGCTGGATATATAGATAAGGTTCTAGAACGGTTTAGCATGCAAAACTCCAAGAAAGGATTGCTTCCTTTTAGACATGGAATTCCTCTGTCTGATGACCAAAGGCCTAAGACTCAAGAGGAAGAAAATTTGATGAGACAAGTTCCTTATGCTTCTACAGTAGGAAGTCTCATGTATGCCATGCTTTGTTCTAGACCAGACATTTGTTATTCAGTTGGCATGGTCAGCCGATATCAATCAAATCCAGGATCAAAACATTGGTAAGCTGTAAAGCACATTCTCAAGTATCTTAGGAGAACGAGAGATTATATGCTTGTTTACCATTGTGAGGATTTGATTCCCATTGGCTATACAGATTCAGATTTTCAATCGGATCTAGATTTCAGAAAATCCACTTCAAGATGTGTTTTCACCTTGGGAGGTGGAGCCATAAGTTGGAGGAGTGTTAAGCAATCTTGCATTGCGGACTCCACCATGGAAGCCGAGTACGTTGCTGCTTGTGAAGCAGCAAAGGAGGCTGTTTGGCTCAAGAAATTCCTTTCTGATCTTGGTGTTGTAAGAATGGAGCAAGTTCCCATCACATTGTTTTGTGATAATAGTGGAACGGTTGCACAATCCAAAGATCCAAGGAATCACAAGAAAGGAAAGCACATTAAGAGGAAGTACTACATCATTCGAGACATTGTTGCTCGTGGAGATGTTATGGTGGCAAAGATTGAAAGTGCAAATAATCTAGCAGATCCTTTTACCAAAACCTTGCCTCAAAGGACTTTTGAGTCACATTTGGAGGGAATGGGAGTTAGATTAGTGCACAATAGTCTTTAGGGCAAGTGGGAGATTGTTAGGATATGTGCCCTTAAATCCTATTGTATGATGCTATGTATGACATTATGTATGACTTAATGTTGTGTTTAATAAAGTTGTTTATTTTTATCTAAAATAATGGTAACATGAATATTTGGACATTATCATATAGTCCATGAGATGCATAGTATGTGATTTATGTGAAAAGTCACAGAAGATATAAATCACAAGTTCTTTGTAAATTCAGAATTATAGTTCGTAGTCGGTGATGAAATTGGGCATTTCATCTGCGAAGACTATAACGTATCAACTAAGATGATTTGTCTTGATCATGGAAATGGAGACTTCTAGTTGATACATTGATATGTTTTAAGAGTTAAGACATATTGTACTGGACCGCTGTGAGATTTATTATTCTCCTAACGACTGTCAAATGAATAATAAATCTCACAACTTTTATTTGCATAAACTCTTAATCCTGAGAGAATAATGGACCTGATCATGACGTGTAGGTTGCTTTGATATATCAGGAGTGAGACCTAAAGTAACGATCAAAACCTCAGTATGTTGGGCAGCCACATTTAGTGTTGATGGAACATATATTCTCAAGATAGAATTCATAGTCTCTTAACGGAGATACAAAATATTCCCTTGAGATAAGTTTAATGGGTTCAGTTATTCAGAGAGTTAGGCCTAACCACTTTGGTAAGAAATTACTAAAGTATATATTTATGAAATTGGATTTCATAAATATATGATGAATAACTTTAAAGGATTAAACCGGGTACTCAAGGATAAGATGTAGTAATTTTCAAAGTGGCAGTCTACATTTATGACTTTGTATTACTACGAATATTTTATGAATGGGTTGCGTGCAAAATAAAGTCTTGGGATATAATTTATTAATAAGGCCTAGAGTGCAATTATATTTATATAGTGGTATTAAGTATAATTAATGGTAACTTTAGACTTGTCAAGAGTTGACGGAAAAGCCCAAGGCCCATTGGAGCTAGTGTCTTATTGGTCCTTTTTGGTCCCATTTCAAGCCACACATTAAAGCCCAATTGGAAAGGCCCAATAGGCCGGCCCAATTAGATAATCAGTTAGATATAAAGGGAGAAACATACATAATTTTTTCAGAATGCGATTTTAAGAAAAGAATCGTAGAGAAAAGAAAGAGTGTGAGACACACTTTCATTCTCCCTTTGGAAACTGATTGAGAGACCACACATCTTGGGCGTAAAGTGAAATTGGAGTGAAGATTAAAAGTTTTCCCAAGTGCTTCTAATCTTTGTTTTGAATTTCTCCACACCAAGGTACGCTATCTTGTTCTTAAATTCTGAAAATTACATAGTGCATGTTATCAATCATGAATGAAATAGATCCTTGTTTGTTGCTTCCGCTGTGTGTTTTGTATGAGATACAAAACCAGATTTTATCCAATAGGTAAGGTACTTGAGATTCCTTACTTGTAACTGCTTGTTGTGATAATAGTGGAGTTTCGGGAGTGGTGACCTTAAATCATCCGATGAGGTTTTTGCCGTAAGGTTTTCCCCATTCGTAAACAAATCACCGTGTCATTTAATTTCCGCTGCATTACTTAGTTTGGTGATTTGTTTGTGTTACCACATGATATTGCATGTTAATTTGATTAATTAATAACTGGGCTAATTTAATTAATCTAAGTTATTACAAGGGGTCAACGCGTTTGTGGCCTGTCATTCTGCATCATCAAGATCGAATCTTCCTTCACTAGAACTTGGAAGTTGGCGATAAATTTACATAAAAATAAAATAAAAAGGTCATCTCATTGTCTAGCTCAACATGGAAACCCATGATAAAAATACCATTAGACCATATATATATATATATATACACATACACACATATATATGGTCATTGAAGAAATTACATCCATACAAAGAACAACAGATCACCCAGTAGCTCTTTCGTTTTAGATGCCACTAATGACTTTTGGGGTATGGATGGAGTTGGCCCCAGCTTTAGCGCTCTTTCTCAGTATTCATAAAAGTAAGATATCATCAACAAGACTAATAACTAATGGGATGAGTCAAAAAGAGGGAGCTGATGTATGAGGAAATTGACATGAGCCAATCTTCGACCAATCCAGTTCCAAATCCCTTTTGAATCGCAAAACCATGTTCCTCAATCTATGGAAACCGATAATTGAAGTCAAGGTTTGTGTGCAATTTTTTGTCGATCAACGTTGCATGTAGCAATAATGAATTAAGTGGTTGAATATCAATTGAAATAAAGTTGGCAATCGACAATAGTTTTGTAGCTCAAGTGCTCAATTGATACCTAATATTGTCAATAGAGATATTTAAAATTCAAATCTCCTCATTCCAATTTTCAAATAGGAAAAGTTAATGAATGTCTTAAAGTTATTAGTTTAAAAAAATTAAAAAAAAAAAACTTTTTTATGGAAAAAAAAAAGAAACTAATTTTTTATGACTTCTTTTTATATTTCCCATAAAAGTTGAATTAAAAATTTCTAAAATAGTCTATTAAATTTTCTTAAGGGTGTCCATTAATTGGACCAATATTAAATTATTAAAAAGAAAAAAGAAATAAAGTTGGGAATTTAAAAAAGTAATAAAGCTGGAAAGTTTTAAGAGTTGTGCACCTCAGAATGTTTAAGATTCTAAACCCCTGCGCACTCTCTCTTTTATTCACTTTTTAATCTAGATCTTTACTATTAGCCGCTAAGTTGTGCCACGCAAGAGGTGATTCATATATAAACTTTATAATTGAAAAAAAAAAATTCATCATCAAAATGAAAAATAAAATCAAATTTTTTCAAGAACTCAAAAGGTAAGATAAGAAAAATATTTATACATAAATAATTTTTATTTACAGAATTTTGTGCATCATCAAGAAGGCCAGAAATTGGTAATTAATTCCTGAGACAAACAATTTTAAATTCCAAATTTTCCCTTTATCAAAAATCATAAAACAAATAAAAATATAATGATCAAAGAAAATAAAAAGATAATGAAATAACCGCTTAGGAACCAAAATCCAGCAAAACCACATTTCAAAGACTTAGATTTTCTTCGCGCCCTTGAAGTAGAAGTGGTCAAGGTGATATATAATTTAGAACCCATTCAATAAAAAATAAGAAAGAAATCTATGAGCCAAGATGAATGAAAATTGTTGGAATATTCACGTGTGAGTATTATGGTTGGTTAAGTAGTAAAGTCTCACATTGGATATTAATAAAAGAATGAGCGGTTAATAACTTAATATAACATAGTTAAACTCATACCCACTAGGCTTAAGCCTTTTTGGTTAAATGGAGTCTCTATATGTTATATTAACTACTCAAAAAGTCTCCTCAAGGTGTTTCTCTCCCCAATATGTTATCTTTGTGACTCCTACAGTTGTGCAAAGAAGACTCCCATGTCCACCCCAAGCATGGTTCAGTAAAAGGGCACACTATTGATGATGGTAATGCATGACCCTTGAATTGTTAAGAAAAATGCTTCCGTTCAAGGGGGAGACTAATCAAAGTGCCATAAGTTACTTGGTAGAAGGCTCACACATGGAAGGAAAGATTTGTTGAAATATTTACATGTAAGTAGTATGGTTGGTTAAGTAGTGAATTCACACATTGGCTACCAATGAAGAAAAAAATAAAAAAAATGTAGTTAATATAACATAGTTGAGCTTATACCCGTTGAACTTAAGTATTTTGGGTTAAGTGTTGTCTTTATTTAATATATTAACTACTCCATGAGTCTTCCTAAAATGTTTCTCTCCCCAACAAAAATAAATAAATAAATAAGGTAATAAAGAAATAGGGAAAAAACCTATGCAAATCTATAAATAGAGTATGAAAAAAAAAAAATCAGCCATTTCAAATGTTTTCGAACCCATTCCTCCATTATATTTACATCATTTGTGTTTCTAGAGTGAGTAAGGATAAGAAGTGAAATTAAAGAGGTAGGGAACTTGAAAAGCCATTTGAATGGAAGGAGAAAATGACTAAAAATAAGTGAAAAAAAATAAGTATGCTATGCATGGAGCTGGAATGTAAGAATTGATAGTGTTTAATGGATGGATGGATTTAGATTCGAACCAATAGTTAGAGTTATAACTCCACGCAGTTACCACTTGTTGTAACTTGTAGGATGTTAAAGTTTATATAGTTTTAAAAAAGGGTTAAAATATATGAAAATATAAAAGGTTAAAATAAATTATCATCTGAACTTTTAAATTCCACAACTAAATGGTAATTGCTTGGTGAAATAACTATTGCACCAGATCCAAATCCTAAGGAGGATAGTTGAAGAAATTAAAGGGATTACAGAAAAAAAAAATTAAATATCAATTAATTTCCATTATTTAGAAAAACCAAAAGGTTAATAAGAGGAAAATAGAAGAATGATGGGATTTGTGGGGAGACAATAGGAAACAATAACATGTGAGTCAACAAGAGAAGAGTGGAATTAAATGCTAAACGTGTATTTTTATTGAGAGATGTTATGTGCACAACATTTTTACAACAAATCATAGATGGTTAGTTATTATTAGTTCAAATTTAAACCTAACGCTAAAATTACTTTTTTGCCCCAACAATAACAACCTACCACGTAGGATTTGTTGTAAAAATGTTGTAGAAATATTGTAGACATATCATTTCTCATTTTTATATATATAGTATAGATAACTAAAGAATTATATCAACAACAAAAAATGGAAAGTGATCTAGGGCAATTGTTCTTAGAAAGTGGATACAATATTTTATAATATCTTTATAGATATCCCCAATTATGCTAAGTTGTCAGGTTGTGATTGGAGAAACGTCGCTTTCATATTGGTTCACCACTAACACTATTTTTATCATGCATCAATCACAACTTGACATCTTAACATATTGTAAAATCAGGTACAACACTGAATTTAATATTTCTTTTAAGAGAGCTTGACTATTGTGTGAATTTATAAGGAAAAAATATGTTTAACTAATACTACATTCTTAGATTCAATAATGATAATACCATGCATGTTATAAAAATCAAATTTATAAATATTAGATCAACAAGCACTATTATGAGTATATCCAATAAAAATACAATCAAGGCCCTTTTGGATATACACTACTGTCAGTTTCTTTAAGACCTTCTCCCCTCTCCCCATGTGTGTGTGTTACAATACTTAGTATTCCAAAAAAAATATAAATATAAATATAATTAATAGTTTTTGTCCTATTTTGGAACCGCCGAACAACCACATTTGTCAATCCCCCTCCCCACCCCCCCCCCCCCCCCACACAAAAAAAACAATTTTAACAAGAAAATGTTTGATTTTTCCATAATTTATAGGATGTCTTGGTGGTGTTCTTGTGAGGCAACTTGCTAAGTATATGTATCCTTAAAAGTTTAATTTTAATTTCTTTTACTTTTCTTTTTATTTGGAAAGTGTTAAATTAATTTATATGACCTCTACAATAATTAGTAATGAACCCTTTCTTTTGATCATATATTATTTATCAAACATATAAAGATGGATATATGGTGAAAGAATCAATGCATCCGCTAGGTCAAATCTAGATCGGACTATTTGGCTAACTCATTAGGTCAAAATTAGTTTTTATAACCAAAACTCAAAACCCAAAACTTCATTACCTTCAATGGGACATCATGTTCTAGTCATCTCAATCAGATGAATTAACCTAATCAACATTTCTATGTTGGTGAGATAACATCTTAGGGAGATTCCAATTAAGGGGTTAATATAAAATATAGAGACACCACTTGAGCCGAACGTTTAGAACCAATGGATTTGGGTCCAACAGTTTAAACCTATGGAAAAATTTCCTTCGAATCATTGAATCTAATACCACTTGTTAGGAAGATATCACCTTGGGGAGACTCCAATTAAAAGGTTAGTATAACATATAGGGACATCACTTGACCCAAAACCTTAAACCAATGACTTTAGATCTAATTATGTCCTTCTAAACAGTCATTCTTCTCATCAGTATCCCTCATGGGACTTCACTACTCAACTTACAACACTACTCACACATGAATATTCCAACATCCTATACTTTGTCTAATACGACACCTTGCCATTATCACTCTTTCTTATTCCCATTTTGTCTCATCATGTTCCTTATCCTCGCCCTTAACGGCCTCACAGTTCTCATCATCATCACTCCCACCTTGAGATTAGGCGAAGACTTGATACTATTGTTTGTTCAATGAGAGAAACTAGAGAAACCAACTAATTTGACTTTCTACATAACTTAATTACAAGATCAATTAATAACCTTTATCATGTTAATTGGGTAATTGACTTCATGCTTTGAAGATTCAAAATGGTGAATTTTTTAACGATTTTACTTAAAATCAAGAGTTTTATTTAATTGGGTAATTGACTTCATGCTTTAAAGATTCAAAATGGTGAATTTTTTAACGATTTTACTTAAAATCAAGAGTTTTATTTATGATTTTTAGTTTGAAACAAGGAAGTCAATACCGTACCGAAAGCTGTACTGGTTTGGCCAGCGGTACGATATATTTCGGGTACCGGTTAGTACAGGTGTACCATTTTGGGTTTACCGCTATTTTATATAATTAATATATACATATATATATATATATATATATATTCACACACATAACCTTGGTAATGCCCCTCATTTAAATTTATATTATATTTTAAATTGTCTTACTTTTTCAGTATTGTCTCAATCCCACCCATCTACTCGGCTGCAAACCTGCCTCCATTCTTTAATTGAAATGATAGAATGTAGCTAGCACAATTTATTTTCAAATATACATTCAAGATCTCACCTTTTTTGCTCTTCATTCTCACGTAAGCTGACAAGCCTTCTTCTTCTTCTTCATTGTGTCTCTCTGAACTTCTTGCTCCATTTGCTTTTTTATTTCAAAAAATCCTCACTCATTCTTCATCAAAAGGTCTTAACTTATCAAGAAATCCATTCTCTTTCCTTACTCGGAATGAAGAAGATGATGGTGTTTCCTAGAGAGTCATCGAAGAGTGACAAAACATTCAGAGAGAGAGCTACCTTCGGCCACTCCCTAAACCCAGAAAGAAATTGTTTTCAGGCGGTGGCTAAAAAGAGGTTTTTTCGGCGTCTCCGGCCACTACCCAACCTGGTCTGGGCAATTCTCGGTTGGGTAAGTTCAAAAATCTTTGGATTTTTCTATTTCAGTGTTCTTTTGGGTATTAGCCTTGTTTTGGAAACCAATTCCCTTATGATTGTGAACCCAAAAAATGATAGAATCTTGTTTCAGCCTGGTATCTATTTACCGGCCGAAACAGCCGGATTTTGCTGGTATGGCCGATATTTTTTCCGGTACAAATCAGGGGGTGTACCTGTACCGGTGCACTGACCGGTATGGAACGAGATCACCCACACTGATTTGAAATGATGAATTTAATTAACATGAAACATGTTAACCACTCATGATTTAATTGTGAGCTAAACAAAAAATTTAACTTAAAATGGTGAACATCCATGATTTTCAATTTAAAAGTGTCACCGTTTCAATTAAGTTATAGAAATATTGTATTTTTAGCATTTTTAATAAAAATACAAATTTCAAACATTTGTAAATTACATCAAATGGTTTAAAAGTGTAAAGCCCACGTCTCAAAAAAATATATATTAAAATTAAAAGTGTAACAAACAACAAAAATGTTTTTTCTCCAAACTCTTCATCTCCTATATCTTTTTATTGGATGTGTATTTTAAAAATCTAACTGTAGGATTGCATGTTTTATTATATTCTCATGCTTGCAAAATTTTAAGAAGATTAAAGATCAATAGTTATGTCATAAATTAAATATTTGAATTTTATGTTTTTGTGATATAAAATTATGCATAAAAAATAAGTTTATTGATTGAATAGTAAATAACATCATATTTGAAAAAAATTAGACATATACGATAAAAACATAAAGAAAATACAATCTAAATGTTAGATTTTTGAAATTCACATCCAATATAAAAAATATAAAAAAATTATATATATATATATATATATATATATATATGAGGAGTTTGAAACGTTTCTTTACAAGCTAGTTGGATAGAAATCTTGTCCAACTAACAATCACGATTTTGATGTGCACCCCTACAAATTTGGTTTGGCTACTTACTATCAGAGCTTGTCAATGGTGGATTCTTTTTTTCTTTTTTCTTTTTTGGTTGGGTTCACAACAATTTTTGTTGGATATACACGTATAAGTGAAGTCTCATATTGAATGTTTAAGAAACAAATGAGTGATTAATCTATATATATATATATATATATATATATATAAACAAAGACCTCATGTGAGAGAGCACGAGATTCTACCAAGTGGCACATTGTATGAAATTCTTTTGATTTAGACTTCTACCTCATCTAATTTAGAATTTATGTCAAAGTATTAAGTAATTGTAGATGTATTTATTTCAATGTATTAATAAAACTATCATTCATTCAATTTTCATCTTATTATAATTACAATCTTAAAAATCAAACTTTTCTTCAATTAAAATTTTAATGTGCCTTAATTTTATCTATCATGTCAATTCTGAAACTGAAGAAAAGCTATATTGAATGACATAAAAATTATAGGTGTTGAAATAGTGAAGATAGAGACTTTAGTGGCATACGAAATGTAGAAATTAACACCATAGAATCTATATATAAAGTGTGGGGCCCTGAAGACCAAGGAAGGGTACAATGTGTTGTAGTTGTCACTATTGGGGTATCATGAGCCCGAAGAGGGGATCTACACGAGGATAGGAGGAGAAGAGACAAAAGACTTTTGGGAAGTCCGGATGAGGAGGATGAGGTGTAGAGAAAGAATCGTGGAAGGCAAAGGAAGTTTCCAGTGAGAGTTAGCCTACTGCCTCCGCATTAAATGGCTGGTAACAGCTTTATTAGCTACATTGATGAGAAAGTGACCTAAATAGCGGAATTCACAATTAAGCAGCTCCTTCTATCACCTTTAATAGAAGTTTTAGGGGACAAGTGTCATAAGGAGAGTTTGGGTAGGTGAAGATGGAGGGCCAGGATGCGATGGTCTAAGAAGTATATGAGGAAAGAGAACTTCCAAATGAAAGGGATCCAAAAAAATCAAGAAAGATCAGAGCTAGAATAGTAACGGAGAGAAAAAGAGTGAACAGTGTTTGTAACAACCCAAGAATATTGTCCTCGAGCAAGCATATAAAAATCCATCTATACATTTAAATCTTAGACTTTTGCCTCCTCCTTCTCTATCTGTGTCCTCGGGTGAAGCCCAACTTATTCATCTCAATCTTTTTACAAATGTCTATTGATTTGGGTCGGGTTTAGGAACATCAATCACAATATTCTAGGTGGGCTTAGCATACCAAGATTTTATGCTCTTACAATTGGCGCCGTTTATGGGAATCAAGGTTTTGTTGTGGCTTTGTTCTAATAAGTCATGGCCATCTTAGAGTAGAATAGGGAAGAATCTGTTGCTTCACAGAAGGAGAATCTGTTTGTTAATCTGGAAAAGAGGAGAGACAGACACCATACACCAAGTTTTGTGGTAGAATCATACCATACGGAGCGTACTGAAAGGAGTCATCCAAGGTCAGGGAGCCAAGTTTGGCACGATCAAAAGACATGGAAGTTGCAGCTTGAGATAGATCACCTGCGCAAGAAACTGCGGCGTAGGGAGCGTGGTAGGAGGAGTCCATCACCCTCATCAAGTGATGGATCGAAAGGGAGTAGAGTTCGCTCATACCACCTAAGGTCTAGAACCCCACTCAGTGAATCCTTCTCAGCATCTTCACATCAGGATAAACTAAAAAAGGGCAAGTACAAGCGCGGGCAAAGGTCATCTCACCATAGCATAGGGAATGACGCTATAAGCAAAGCACTTCAACGAATCTCTAAGCCACCCTCAGTTAGAGGGATCAAAAATGCCAAGCTTCCCCCTCTACAAGCGCGGGCAAGGGTCATTTCATAGCCAACTTTTACCATTTACAATGGAAGGTGTTAGGACATATGTAGTTCAAGTCTGTGAACATATGTCACTATTTTATGTAATTGGCTTATCCTTAGACAAAACGCACTTTACTTGTAATTGGGTAGATTTAGGATGAGTTTAACACTTCAGTTCAAGGTTAAGTGTTGAAGCCGTCAAAGTCTGTCCAAGAAACAAGCTGGGAAGTGCAAGATTTTAAAGCTTGACACATACCTCGACAGATACATCTATCGAGCTTTAAAAAAGCTGTTTTGCCCGAGCCTCGACAGCCATCTCGACACCTCTCAACACCTCTATCTGTCGAGAATTAAAGAAAACAGATTTCCAAGTCTGTTTCAAGTCTAATCCGTGAGTGTGTCTTTGGGACTTCTTTTCTCCTAACCCTAGACATATAAAAGGATTATTTTAAGGGCCGTCAAAAGTAGAGATCACAGAAAACAAGTTGCACATTCTTTGAGAACTCGTTGTTCATGCAATTTGTGATCTGACAGATAAAGTTCGTGCCCTAGTTCATCCTTGATGATTTGAAGAACTTTGCAGCCAACTCTCTCTCTCTCCATAGTTGGTAATTGAAGTCGCGTACTGGGATCCGCGCATCTAGTTAGTCACGTACTTGGGAGCCGTGCATTAAAAGGAGAAACTGTCACTACAGAACAAGTCCAATTGGGTATTGGGGTAAGAGTTCAACTGTAGGTTGGTGAGGTACTTGGAATTCCTTACTTGTAACTGCTTGTTGTGATAATAGTGGAGTTTCAGGAGTGGTGACCTTAAATCACCCGGTGGGGTTTTTGCCGTAAGGTTTTTCCCATTTGTGAACAAATCACCGTGTTATTTACTTTCCGCTGCTTAACTTAGTTTCGGTGATTTGTTTGTGCTGCCACGTGATATTGCATGATTAATTTGATTAATTAAAAACTAGGCTAATTAATTAATCTAAATTATCACAAGGGGTCAACGCGTTTGTGGCCTGTCAAGTGGTATCAGAGCGAGCACACTCTAATTAGGGTTAATCTATTGTGTGTGATCCATTGACCCCTGCTGTCATGGATAGAGGACAATCTCTAATCATTCCTCCTTTATTTGATGGCACTAACTATGCATACTGGAAAGTACGCATGAGAGCTTTCTTGCAGTCTTTAGATGAGAAGGTGTGGCAAGCTGTGGAGATAGGCTGGACCAAGCCTACAGAAGCGCCAGCCGACTGGGATGATGCTAAGATCAAGGCGGCAAACTTTAACAGCAGAGCATTGAATGCCCTATTCAGTGCAGTCACCAATGAGGAGTTCAAGAAAATTTCCTCAACTGAAACTGCTAAGGAAGCATGGACCATCCTCCAGACAACCTATGAGGGCACCAAGGCTGTCACAGATTCAAAGCTGCAGAGGCTCACCACACGCTTTGAAGAAATCAAGATGGAGGAGGATGAATCGTTTGATGAGTTCTATGCCAAGCTCAAGGATATAGTGAACTCAGCCTTCAATCTTGGGGAGACCATCCCTGAACCCAAGATAGTAAGGAAGGTGCTTAGATCGCTGCCCGAAAGATTCCATGCTAAGATCACGGCGATCGAAGAGTCAAAGGATATTGACAGAATTCCTTTAACTGAGCTGGTTGGAAACTTGCAAACCTATGAGTTAGGGCTAACTAGGTTAGGCAAGTCAAGCAAGGGCAAGAGTTTGGCACTAAAGGCCAAGAGCAGTGATACGGATGACTCGTCAGATGATGAAGATTCCAAGATGAAGTCCTACATCACAAGGCAATTCAAGAAGTTTATGAAGAATGCCAACGGAAAGGGCTTCAACAAAGACCGTAGACAATCCGGTTCTTCACAATTCAAGAATTCAGATAAAGGGAAGAAGGATGTCAAGGATGGCGGTCAGTACACTGTTCCTGCTGGGCCAAAATGTTTTGGGTGTCAAGGCTTCGGACACATGAAACAAGAGTGTCCTACATACCTCAAGAGCATAGGGAAGAGCAAGGCACTTGCTGTTACCTTAAGCGACACAGAGCCCGAGAACGATTCCGAGGATGAAGACGACAGAATCTTGAATGCCTTCACTGCCACTGTTAATCCTACTGATGGGGTTAGTGAAAAAATGGATGAAGAAGAAGAATTGGTGGATTCCAAGTGTGAAATTATGGATGATCAAGATGATATCCATACCGCCTATGAGAAGCTATACAAGCTTTCTGAGAAGCATGAGAAACTATATAGGCTGGCCACCAAGAAGCTCAGTGATGTGGAACTCAACCGTGAGGAGCTATCCACAAAGGTCGATGAAACGAATCAAACCATTGGAGCACTGAGGTTCGAAAACAATTTCTTGGTTGAGAGGACCAAGAAGCTTGAAGCGGAGCTGTTTCAAGTCAGAGCACAACTGGAGAGGACGTCAAGTGCTAAACTGGACGAGATGCTGAGTGCTCAGAGATATTCTTCAGATCGTACTGGATTAGGGTATGAATTCTCTATCTCTAATACTCTTTCTGCTAGTACTACAGTTTTTGTTCCACCTGCTAATAACATTAAAACTGAGGAGAATAATGTTAAAACTGATTTAGCTAGTGTGAACGTAGACAAGGGCAAGTCCATCCTAGGAGCACCCCCTAAAATTGAGAAAAGGGAAGCTAGAAACCCTAGGAATAAGAAGGCTAACTCTCAAAAGGCCAAACAGAAGAAGCCGCATCTCTGTTATCATTGTGGTGTTGCCGGTCACACTCGACCAAATTGCTACAAGTGGCTTGCCACTCAACAGAGCAATGGCACAATAGCATCTGGGAGCCAGAATCAGCTTCAGTCTTCTCTCGCTCCTCTTGGAGACATTCTAAAAGCCCTCATGTTCCTTTCGAACTTGAACGGTTCATATTCTTCACCCTCTTCACCGGTTCAAGAATCGACCAAAAGGAAAGGATCTTCCAAAGTGTGGAAGGTAAAGGGATCTAAGTGATTTCAGTCACTTCTTCTTCTCTCTCCTGTTTTTGTGTGTTGCATCACTTGTGCGTTTCTTTACTGTTTTGAGTCAGTCTAGTTTTATGCATTGTTTGGCATTACATGTTTTTGTTTGTGTGTTTTCAGTTTTGTGTTTTATTTTTGCTTTTCTAAAAAAAAAATAAAAAAAAATTGAAAAATTGAAAAATACAAAAACAGTGTGTGTTTGTGTGCATTAGTTCGTGTGAACTTTTAACATGGCCATTGAAACAGAGTTTTCTAAACTTTGTATTATCTATAGCTTAGATGAGCACTCTTTTGCACAACTAAGCGAGTGACCTCTGTAGCTCTTTGTTTGTGATGAGTAAGGTTAAGTGATCTCTTCTTCTTAACACTCGTATCACTCTTTTTGACCGGTTGAACTAGAAAATCCTAAGAGAAAGGCATAAATAACCATCTCACCACTGTTACTCACCAATCATAATATGACATCTGTATGCTTCGGCATAGCAAAAGTGCAATGTCAATGACATCTGTATGCTTCGGCATAGCAAAAGTGCAATGTCAAGGACACCTGTATGCTTCGGCATAGCAAAAGTGCAGTGTCAAAAGCTTAACATAATTGGGTATTTCTTTTCTTTCTCTTGTATACCCATGCATGATATGCTTGTTAAAAAGAAAATATGCAAAGAAATAAAAAGCAAAAAGATTAAAAATGCTTTAAAATATGGTTGCAAGCGTGTTTTCTAGGAGATGTGGGAGTTATAGGATGTACCTCGAAGGTGATAGTCCCCATCAAACGGTTATGATTGTGTGTGAGTTAAAGTGATTTTCTCATATCTCAAATCGTCATAACATTGAGACACATATGCAATCTTGCGATGTTTTCACACACGACATGCAATACTCTTTGCTATTCTTGATACATGTGCAAGTACAATGTGATTTGGCCATCACAAAGTTTACATGCTTTAATGTATGCTCACTAAACTGTCTGGACTTGTTTTTGAAATATAAAATTGGTTAGACTTGTTTAGTGTGTGTGTGCGTGTTTTGAGATACATGTGCATCAAAATTTTTGTTGAGAGATGAGTTTGAGAGCTTAATGTGTTGGTTGTATCTTTGGTTGAGTTGCATGCATGATTGCATTCATGTCTGTGTTTTTCTTCTTTTAAAAAACTGCTTTTAAAGGCATCTCGACACCTTCTCGATACCTCTCGATACATAGGCTATCTGTCGAGCTCCTTAGACCTTTTCTTATCGCAGTCTCGACAGATACCTCGACACCTGCTGGATCGATCGAGAAACTTTCTGTTTGCTCGACAGCTTCTCGATAGCTGCTGGATCGATCGAGGTTCCTTCTTGTTTATTCTTCTTCCTCGATAGCTGATCTCGATAGCTACATCTGTCCATGTGTAATTCTCGACACATACCCTCGATAGCATGCTCGACACCTCCCGATAGCAGCATCTGTCGAGATTTAATGAGAAGCTATATATAGAGCAGTCGCGAATTTCCTTCTCATTTGCTCGATCTCTCTCGCTCGAAACTCACTATTCTCTCTCAAAATCTTTTCCTTTTCCCTTCAAACCTTCTCCCAAGGCTTTCTCAAGAGTTTCTTTGCGATCTTCATCTCTTGGTAAGCACTTTATCCCTCTTTTTCATGCATTTCATTGTTTTAAAACCCTAGGTTTTGTGTTTTTGAAAATTTTTGGGAGTTTTCAAAATTGTTGGGTTTTCATGAAATTTTTGGGTTGTTTTTCTAGTTTTGATCTTCAAAATCACATGCATTGCATCACATTAGCATTCTAATTGTATTTTCATGCATTTAGATGTGTGCAACCCTATTGTGTGCTGTTAGGTTTGGATTGGGCTGAGCCCATGATGTTTTTATGTTGCATGTCACATGTTCATGCATTCTCATGTATACGTTCTTTTCATTTCAATATTATTCTGCCAATATTGAACTGTTTGAGACTTTTCTGTGTGTTTTCTTTCTCTCCCCCTCTCTATGGTTACATTAGCTGTGTCTATGGCACCTAAGCGTAAGTCCATTCCGTCCCAGAACCCTCTGCGTTCTAAGGGACAGTCTTCTTCTGACTCTACCCCTCTTTCTGTCCGGTTCCGTGATGAGAAAGCCCGTAAGGACTTCTCGGATAACTTTTCTAAACGCGGTGTTCATTCGGAACGCCACGTAGTCCTGGCAGACTTTGCCGACACTGACCTTCCCGATGTCATTCACACTCGGGGATGGGAGTCACTGTGTGACGTCCCGGTCACCTGTCCTCTCGTGTTGATTCAGGAGTTTTACTCCAACATCCACGGGATAGATTCTTCAGTACCTTCTTTCTATTCTAGTGTCCGAGGTACGCGCTTCTGTGTCACCCCAGAGCTGGTCTCTGAGGTCTTTCATGTCCCTAGGGTGGATCATCCCGATTACCCTAGTTGTGAGCGTCTCTAGACTGTGTCCAAAGACGAGATGATCTCGGCGTTCTGTGAGCGTCCGTCCTTTTGGGGAGATCACATGTACACACCATGTCGACCTTTTGCTAAAGGTCCTCGTTTCCTTAACATGGCGATGACTTTTGTTTTACACCCACTCTCTCACTATAACTCTATCACAGAGCCTCGCGCTCGATTTTTGTTGTCCCTCTTAGAGGATCTTTCTATAGACTTTCCTTCATACTTCATCTTTTCTATTATCGATGTCTATAGAGATACGGCCACCCGTGATAAGCTCATTTTCCCTTCCGCTATCACGAGGATTCTGAGTCGTTTTTCCATCCCTTTCCCCTCGTCCGATCCGTACCACGTCATGTCCGCCATAGACGCCGCTACCGTAAAACGTAGCGAGGCACAGTTTAGATCGCGACAGACTGACGGTGCCACTCCTTCCACCCGTCCGGCCACCTCCAGATCCGCTCGAGCATCTGCTTCTACTTCTTCGAGCGACGTCAGCTTGGGAGACATCATGGCGCAGCTACAGCGCATGGATGCTGGCCTAGATACACTCTCCACGGAGTTGTATCAGGTGAACCTCCGTGTTGGTCGCATCGCCAGGCGACAGGCAACCATGGGCGGCTTTGCTGCAGAGGCTTCTCCTCGCCACCTCATGTGTCGACTGAGACCGAGGCTGATGATGGCGATGATGATGATGCTTCCGATGATGATGATGATGAAGATGCTAGCTCTTCGGATGAGATGTCTACTTGACACTCTACCCTTTGTCACTCGTGACAAAAAGGGGGAGTAGTATGAGAGTAGTCAAAGTAGTCATACTTAGGGGGAGTGTTAGCATAGGACATAGGACATTTTTGTTAGGGGGAGTGTGCATTGAGGGATGTAGTGAGGTGATCATATGTATTTTTTTCTTTTCTCATCTGTATACATTGATCATGTATTGACATACATTGTAGTTATTCTCTTCTTATATATGATGATGTATGTTTTTCTTTCACCTACCTTTCATGTGTTGTTTCTTTTCTATCTTTATACACATGTTTCTTTACTTGTATGCAATCTATTATTTCTGTTTCACACAAAGATGCCTTGATGTGTTTTGTTTATAAGTGTTTCAGAAATACAGGTTGTCAAAGTCTTCTTGCCATAAACTCTCTTCTTGCAAAGTTTTTCAAGAGTTTGTGTTAGGATAGATTTTACTGTATGTAACAAGTGAATATGAGTTGAGTGATTTATGACTTCTCTCATATCTTCATTTGTATGTTGTGGTTTTGTCACGGATTGCCAAAGGGGGAGATTGTTAGGACATATGTAGTTCAAGTCTGTGAACATATGTCACTATTTTATGTAATTGGCTTATCCTTAGACAAAACGCACTTTACTTGTAATTGGGTAGATTTAGGATGAGTTTAACACTTCAGTTCAAGGTTAAGTGTTGAAGCCGTCAAAGTCTGTCCAAGAAACAAGCTGGGAAGTGCAAGATTTTAAAGCTTGACACATACCTCGACAGATACATCTATCGAGCTTTAAAGAAGCTGTTTTGCCCGAGCCTCGACAGCCATCTCGACACCTCTCGACACCTCTATCTGTCGAGAATTAAAGAGAACAGATTTCCAGGTCTGTTTCAAGTTTAATCCGTGAGTGTGTCTTTGGGACTTCTTTTCTCCTAACCCTAGACATATAAAAAGATTATTTTAAGGGCCGTCAAAAGCAGAGATCACAAGAAAACAAGTTGCACATTCTTTGAGAACTCGTTGTTCATGCAATTTGTGATCTGACAGACAAAGTTCGTGCCCTAGTTCATCCTTGATGATTTGAAGAACTTTGCAGCCAACTCTCTCTCTCTCCATAGTTGGTAATTGAAGTCGCGTACTGGGATCCGCGCATCTGGTTAGTCACGTACTTGGGAGCCGTGCATTAAAAGAAGAAACTGTCACTACAGAACAAGTCCAATTGGGTATTGGGGTAAGAGTTCAACTGTAGGTTGGTGAGGTACTTGGGATTCCTTACTTGTAACTGCTTGTTGTGATAATAGTGGAGTTTCGGGAGTGGTGACCTTAAATCACCCGGTGGGGTTTTTGCCGTAAGGTTTTCCCCATTCGTGAACAAATCACCGTGTTATTTACTTTCCGCTGCTTAACTTAGTTTCGGTGATTTGTTTGTGCTGCCACGTGATATTGCATGATTAATTTGATTAATTAAAAACTAGGCTAATTAATTAATCTAAATTATCACAAGGGGTCAACGTGTTTGTGGCTTGTCAGTTAGTTAAAAAATTCTGTATGTTTCTCCCTTTATAACTAACTGATTATCTAATTGGGCCGGCCTATTGGGCCTTTCCAATTGGGCTTTAGTGTGTGGCTTGGAATGGGACCAAAAAGGACCAATAAGACACTAGCTCCAATGGGCCTTGGGTTTTTCTGTCAACTCTTGACAAGTCCAAAGTTACCATTAATTATATTTAATACCACTATATAAATATAATTGCACTCTAGGCCTTATTAATAAATTATATCCCAAGACTTTATTTTACACGCAACCCCTTCATAAAATATTCGTAGTAATACAAAGTCATAAATATAGACTGCCACTTTGTAAATTACTACATCTTATCCTTGAGTACCCGGTTTAATCCTTTAAAGTTATTCATCATATATTTATGAAACCCAATTTCATAAATATATACTTTAGTAATTTCTTACCAAAGTGGTTAGGCCTAACTCTCTGAATAACCAAACCCATTAAACTTATCTCAAGGGAATATTTTGTATCTCCATTAAGAGACTATGAATTCCATCTTGAGAATATATGTTCCATCAACACTAAATGTGGTTGCCTAACATACTGAGGTTTTGACCGTTACTTTAGATCTCACTCCTGATATATCAAAGCAACCTACACCTCATGATCAAGTCCATTATTCTCTCAGGATTAAGAGTTCATGCAAATAGAAGTCGTGAGATTTATTATTCATTTGACAGTCGTTAGGAGAATAATAAATCTCACGGCGGTCCAGTTCAATAGATCTTAACTCTTAAAACATATCAACATATCAACTAGAAGTCACCACTTCCATGATTAAGACAAATCATCTTAGTTGATACGTTATAGTCTTCGCAGATGAAATGCCCAATTCCATCACCGACTACGAACTATAAATTTTGAGTTTACAAAGAACTTGTGATTTATATCTTCTGTGACTTTTCACATAAATCACATATTATGCATCTCATGGACTATATGATAATGTCTAAATATTTATGTTACCATTATTTTAGATAAAAATAAACAACTTTATTAAACACAACATTAAGTCATACATAATGTCATACATAGCATCATACAATAGGATTTAAGGGCATATATCCTAACAACCTGTTCAAGCTGGCTAGAGACAAGGAGGTGTAGGTCAGTTTCATTATAGTTGAGGCCTACCCCCCCTACACAGCTATTTTGGCTAGAACATGGTTTCATGCTATGGGTACAGTGTCCACAACTCTGCATCTAAAAGTCAAGTATCCCACACAAGGAAGAGTAGGGGAACTAATTGGTAGCCAAGCAATGGCTAGGCAATGTTTGGTGGCAGCCATTACACAGCATCCTGTGGATCCTGTTGTGGTGGAAAAAGAGCGAATCCCATTGAAACTAAAGGGTCCTAAAGTGGGACTTGGGACCAAGTCGTATGGAGTGTTGTCAGAGAAACTCAAAAGGGCTTTGATTGGACAGGATGAAGAAAAATACTTTCAGGTAGGGTCTCAATTGCCATCCTTGGAAAAGGCAGCGTTGGTGAAGTTTTTGGAAGATAACATGGATGTGTTTACTTGGAGTAATTATGACGTTCCCGGGATAGATCTTGAGTTTATATGTCATTGGTTGAACGTGAATCCAGAGGCGATCCCACGAAAGCAACCTCTTTGGCGTCCATTGAAAGAGCATGTTGAGGCAATAAAGGTAGAGGTGAACAAACTTAAGCAAGCAAGGGTGATCAAGGAAATCTTTTACCCCGAGTGATTGGCTAATACCATGGTAGTAAAGAACAAAAACGGGAAGTGGCATGTATGTGTGGACTTCACGGATTTGAATAAACTTATCCTAAGGACCCCTTCACCATTCCTCAGATTGATGAATTGGTGGATGCAATAGTTGGACATCCTCGTATGAGATTTTTGGATGCCTTCCAAAGGTATCATCAGATACCTTTAGCACTATCTGATCAGGAGAAAACTACTTTCCATGCTCTCACTGGAAATTACCACTATAATGTAATGCCCTTTAGCCTTAAGAATGTAAGATCCACATATCAAAGAATAGTAACACGAATATTTGAGTCACAAATTGGGAAGAACGTGAAGGCGTACATTGATGACATGGTGATAAAGAGCAAGCAAGTTGTAGAGCACTTAGCAGATTTGGGGGAGGTGTTCTTGGTGTTGAGGGAACATAGGTTGTGCTAAAATGCATCTAAGTGTTCTTTTGGGGTTAGCTTGAGAAAGTTTCTAGGATACATGATCACGCACCGAGGAATTGAAGTCAATCCCAATCAAATTAAGGTCATTAATAGCTTGCATCCTCCTCGGAACCCTAAGGAGGTACAAAAGTTAACATGAATGGTAGCAGCTCTGCGTAGGTTTATCTCTCGGTTAGTGGATAAGAGTCGTCCATTTCTCCAGCTCCTCCATAAGTGGAAGGACTTTCAATGGACCAAGGAATGTGTGTTGGCCTTTAAGGAGCTCAAGCAATATTTGTTGCACCCCCTAGTCCTTTCTAGACTCGAGAAAGAGGAAGTGTTGTATGAGTATTTGGTAGTCACAAATTATGCTATTAGTCTTGTTTTGGTCAGGAATGAGAGTGAGGTATACAGACCTGTATACTATGTTAGTAAGTCCTTGCAGGAAGCTGAGACACGTTATTTACCCTTGGAAAAGGTGGTGTTAGCCATTGTACATGCCATGAGGAAGCTTCCACACTATTTTCAAGCACATACTATGATGGTACTCACCCAACCTCCCTTCCAGGCACTCCTGCAAAAATCAAATTACACAGGCTGGATCGCTAAATGGGGAACCATGCTAGGTGACTATGACATTTGGTATATGCCTCGTACTGCCATAAAAGGGCAAGTCTTGGCTGATTTTGTGGTTGAGCTTACAGAGAGTATGGCCGAGGATGGGAATGGGAAAGTAGATGTAATGATGGTCTCGGCCTCGGGCGTCGCCACTTGGGAGGTGTACACCGATGGAGTAGTTAACCAAAAAGGGTCAAGCATAGGAATTGTGCTGATAACTCCTGAGAAGCTCATGATGGAGAAATCACAACGATTGAGTTTTTTGGATTCAAATAACGAGGCTGAGTATGAAGCTCTATTGGTGGGAATGTTAATGGTTAACAAGTTAAGGGAGAAGTTGTAAAGGTACATTCAGACTCACAACTGGTTGAAGGACAAGTCAATGGTGAGTTTGAAGCTAGAGACGAATGTATGCAGGGATACCTTTTCAAAGTCAGACAAGCTCAAACCCACTTCAAAAGCTTCACCTTAAAGCAAATCCCAAGAGGGCGGAACTCTCATGCAGGCTCTTTGGCCATGTTGACAACCTCTTTAGGAGCGTACTAACGTCGGGTCATCCTTGTTGAAGACATGGACAGTCCTATTCTTGATGAGAAGCCAGTGGTTGGGGTGCATAGTGTTCATGTTGGGCTCGGTTGGATGGATCCCCTGATTACCTTCTTGAAGCAGGGCCAACTACTTAAGGATAAAATTGAAGCAGAAAAGATACTTAGAAAAGCCCCGCACTATTGGTTATCCGAGGAGTAGAAGTTTTATAAACGATCCTATTCAGGATCATATCTGTTGTGTGTACATCCCGAGACAATGGAACCCTTGTTGAAGAAACTGCATGAGGGAATCTGTGAAAGTCATACTAGTGGGAGATCGTTGGCCCATAGAGCCCTCACTCAAGAATACTGGTGGCCGAACATGCAGAAAACTTCCCAAGATTATGTAACGAAATGTGATCAGTGCCAAAGATATGCCTTAAATATTCATCAGCCAAGAGAGGCCTTAAATCCACTTTCCAGTCCTTAGCCATTAGCTTAGACATTGTAGGGCCATTCCCTCGTGCTAAAGGAAACCGAAGATGGCTCCTCATCAGGATAGATTATTTTACTAATGTTGGAAAAATACATGTTTGTATCTCAAACAAAACATACGCAATGGAAATTTAACGAATCTACTTCATTCACAATCTATTTCATTCACAATCTAACGAATCTACTTCATTCACAATCTATTTCATTCACAATTTAACGAATCTACTTCATTCACAATCTATTTCATGATCAAGTCCATTATTCTCTCAGGATTAAGAGTTCATGCAAATAGAAGTCGTGAGATTTATCATTCATTTAACAGTCATTATGAGAATAATAAATCTCACAGCAGTCCAGTTCAATGTCTTAACTCTTAAAACATATCAACTAGAAGTCTCCACTTCCAAGATCAGGACAAATCATCTTAGTTAAAACATTATAGTCTTCGCAGATGAAATGCTCAATTTCATCACCGACTACGAATTACAATTCTGAGTTTACAAAGAACTTATGATTTATATCTTCTGTGACTAAATCACATACTATGCGTCCCATGGACTATATAATAATGTCTCAATATTCATGTTATCATCATTTTAGATAACAATAAAATAACTTTATTAATCACAACACTAAGTCATACATAATATCATATATAGCATCATATAGTAGGATTTAAGAGCACACATCCTAACAATTTCCCACTTGCCCTAACGACTGCTTCACTATTTTCGCAGAACAAAGTAATAGGAATTTGCTCAATTCTTACTACACCAAGATCAAAAAGGAATTTCTTAAGCCAAACTACTTCCTTTGCTGCTTCACAAGTAGCAACATATTCAGCTTCCATGGTGGAGTCAACAATACAAGATTACTTTACACTCCTCCAACTTATGGCTCTACCTCTCAATGTGAACACACAACCTGAAGTGGACAATCTGAAATCAAGATCTGACTGAAAATCTGAATCTATATAGCCAATGGGAATCAAATCCTCACACCAATAAACAAGCATATCATCTCTCGTTCTCCTAAGATACTTGAGAATATGCTTTATAGGTTGCCAATGTTTAAGTCCTGGATTTGACTGATATCAGCTGATCATGCCAACTGAATAACAAATATCTGGTCTAGTACAAAGCATGGCATATATGAAACTTCCGACCACAGAAGCATAGGGAACTTGTCTCATCATATTTTCTTCCTCAAGAGTCTTAGGCCTTTGGTCATCAGACAGAGGAACTCCATGTCTAAAAGGAAGTAATTCTTTCTTGGAGTTTTGCATGCTAAACCGTTCTAGAACCTTATCTATAAATCCAGCTTGTAACAAACCTAACATCCTATTCTTTCGATCTCGCCAATGCTTGATCCCTAGAGTATAGTTAGCTTTGCCCAAGTCCTTCATATCAAATTGGCTTGACAACTAAACTTTAATCGATGACATTACCCCTGCATCATTCCCAATGAGTAGAATATCATCAACATAAAGCACTAGGAACATTACTACTTTATCTCAATGTCTTTTGTACACACATAGTTCATCAATATTTTGTTCAAAACCAAACGACTTGATTGCTTGATCAAATCTAATATTCCATGACCTAGATGCTTGCTTAAGTTCATAAATGGACCTTTTCAACTTACATACCATATGCTCTTGGTTCTTTGCTGTGAAATCTTCCAGTTGCAACATGTTGATTTCTTTTTCAAGATTGCTATTAAGAAATGCAGTCTTGACATCCATTTGCCAAATCTCATCATCGTAATGAGCAGCAATGGATAACATAATTCTGATAGACTTAAGCATGGCTACTGGCGAAAAAGTTTCATCATAGTCAATTCCTTCTTTTTGTGTATACCCTTTTGCCACTAATCTTGCTTTAAAGGTTTCAACCTTTCCATCTATCCCTCTTTTTTTCTTGTAAACCCATCTACAACCAACAGATTTAATGCCGTTAGGTGCCTTTACAAGATCCCAAACTAGATTGGAACACATGAAATCCAATTCAAATTTCATAGCTTGAACCCAATGATGTGCATCTATATCATTCATTACTTCTTCATAAGTGTAAGGATCCGATTCAGTCTCTCTTGAGATAGCTTCATAATCTTCTCCCAAACCTATAAATCTTATCGAAGGCCAAACAATTCTCCCACTACGACGAGACACCTGTGTACTAGACATCTCATGAGTAGTATCTTGTGGTGTATCTAATACAACCACATCATCCCTTGTTTCATCCATTGGTTGTTCAATTACAAGTTCATCTAATTAAGCCAATACAACTTTACTTCTAGAATTAAAATTATTCACATAATCATCTTTCAAAAATTTGGCATGGGTGCTAACAAACACTTTGTTATCCTTATGATAATAGAATAAATAACCCTTGGTTTCCTTTGAATACCCTAAAAACGTGCATACTTCCATTTTAGCTTCCAAAATATCAGACTTCCCATTCAACACATGTGCTAGACATCCCCAAATGTGGAGATATTTCATACTAGGCTTACGCCCACTCCACAATTCCTTAGGTGTGTTGGGAACAAATTTTGAGGGAACTAAATTCAAAATATGCATAGTAGTTTTTAGTGCATATCCCCAAAAGGAAATTGTAAAGTTGAATAACTCATCATGAACCTAACCATTTCCAAAAGAGTCCTATTCCTTCTTTCTGCTACACCATTTTATTGAGGAGTTCCAGATAAAGTCAATTGAGAGACAATCCCATTTTGAATTAGGTAATCCTTGAAATCCCCAAGAAGGTATTCGCCACCTCTATCAAATCAAATGGCCTTTATACGTCTACCCAATTAATTCTCAACTTCAGCCTTAAACTCTTTGAACTTGCCAAAGGTTTCAGACTTTCGTCTCATTAGGTACACATAACTATATCTTGAGTAATCATCCGTAAAAGTGATGAAGTATGCATAACCTCCTTTTGCTTAGGTTGACATAGGTCCACAACCATCTGTATGAACTGATTCAAGCAACTCTTGGACTCTTTCACCTTTTGCATTAAAAGGTCATTTGGTCATTTTACCTTCTAAACAAGATTCACAAACTGAAAATTCATCAAAGTCCATGGGCTATAAAAGTCTATCTTTGATTAGTCTTTGAATCCTATTTGAATTAATATGACTCAAATGCAAGTTCCAAAGATATGCATCATTGGAAGGAAATTTTCTCTTTAATAATTTTACATGAGTTACTATCTAATTCAGAATTGTATAATTCATGCTTAACAAGAGTTAAAATATAAAGACCATCCACAATATTGCCAGAACAGATAAACATTTTATCCTTCTTTATTACAACATTGTCTTTCAAGATAACACAATACCTATGTTTACCTAAATAAGTTACAGAAATTAAATTCCTACGAACATTAGGTACATATAGACAGTCTTCCAATATTAAAACTCTAGAATTAAAACATAAATTAAAAACTCCAACAACTACAACCGGAATCGTGCTCCCATCAGTCAAAGTAATAAATAATTCCCCTTCATTCAACTTTCTAGTCTCTTGAAACCCCTGCAAAGAATTGCAGATATGATTAGTACAACCTGAATCCACACACCAAAAATCTGTGGGATTCTATACCAAACATATTTCAAGAAGAAAGGAACTTTTCATACCCTTATTCTTGGCAGCTTTGAATTTTGGACAATTCTTCTTCTAATGTCCGTTCTCACCACAATGGAAACAATTTCCTTTGATCTTCTTTCCTTTGTGGGCAACCCCTAAGGCAATTTATTTACCATCTTTCTTTGTGAAGTCCTTCTTCTTCTTCTTCTTCTTACCCTTGTCTTTCGACTTAGGTTAAGAAGTAGAAGCTTCACCCATATTGGCTTCAACACTAAAAGTACCAAGATGCCTTTCGCCGCTGCCAACTCATTCATTAATTCAGAAAATGAATAAATCTTTTTGTTCATATTATAATTGAGTATGAATTCCTTGAATAATTCAGGTAGTGACTGGAGTTTCATATCCACTTGGGATTCTCTACCAATATCTGCACCTAAAACCTTTAATGTATTCAGATTAAAGATCACTGTAAGACAATGCTCCTTCACTGAATTGCCTTTAGCCATTTTGGTATTATAAATTTACCTCATGGTTTCTTGCCTTGCAGAATGGCCTTGCTCACTAAACATCTCCTTTAAACTTAGCATAATATCCGAAGCTAGTTCTACATCCTGCATTTGATGCTGTAAAACATTTAAGATAGATGCTAGGATGTAGCACTTGGCCATCTCATTAGATTTCTGCCAACGATCATATCGCTATTTTTCCTCAAGAAGAGCATCTAATGAAGGAAAGTTAGGACATGGTTGAGTAAGCACATATTTGCACTCTTCAGCTATAAGAACAATGTCCAAATTTCTTTTCCAGTCAACATAGTTGGATTCAGTTAGTTTGTTTTGATTAAGAATAGTAACAAGTGGGCTAAATGATGCCATGATCAAATCTGAAAATAATAAACATGAATATAATAAGTAAACTGGACATTATTAATTTGGCATATAAATATATAGTATGGAACCTTAATAAAACCATAATATAATATATGCAACTACAACCCAATCTCATGTTTATTATTCCTTGGTAGCAAGCTTATTATAAACACTATGAACGATTAAGAATTATTCTTATTATTAGTGCTATCATGATAACTCTTGTCATACATAGCATCATAAAGTAGGATTTAAGCGCACACATCCTAACAACTAAGTGAGTGGGGGTTGAACCTCTTGCTAACATCAAGGATGTGGATGTTAAGAAGTTTATTTGGAGAAACATTATTACCAGGTTTGGGGTCCCACATGCATTGATCTCAAACAACGGGCTTTAGTTTGATAGAAAGGCCTTTTGAAGGTATTACGGCGAGTTTGGAATCAGAAATAGGTATTCTACTCTTGTTTATCTACAAAGGAATAGGCAGGTCGAGGCTACAAATAAAGCCATAGTATTTGGGCTGAAGAAAAGGTTAGATGATGCCAAAGGAAGATTGGTAGATGAACTGCCCCACATGTTATGAATTTATCGCACTACACCCCGACAATCAACTAGAGAGACTTTTTGCTCAATGACCTATGGAGCTAAAGTAATGATTCCTATTGAATCAGGATTCTCAATCTTGAGAACTGATCAATTTAGTGTTGAAGGGAATAATGGCATACTATCCACTAGCTTGGAACTGGTTGAGGAAAGGAAAAAGGTAACCATGGTGAAGATGGCTCATTACCAACAAAGGCTCAAGCAAGGATATGACAAGGGGTAAAATTGAGGCCACTAGCCCCAGGAGACTTAGTCCTAAGAATGGTTGTAGGAACAATGAGGAACCCATTATGGGGGAAGTTAGGCCCCAACTGAGAAGGCCCATACCAGATAACGTCGATGGTAGGGATTGGGGCTTATTACTTGGAAGATTTGGACGAGCACGTGGTTCCACGTCCTTGGAATGTAAACAATTTATGTCATTACTGTTATTGATAATATGATGTTCTTTTCATTTGTCACAGGTTTAATTCTGTATTATCGTAGTTGTGGCTCAGCTCCTAATTACCTGATGTGAAAGTTTCTAAGTGTTAAACAGAACCTTGTCAAGCCTGGTTCCTGAGACCACATACCTTAGGTAAATTAATGCTTTTCTACCTTTCTACGTGTCATGTCTGGTTCCTCGAACCACATATCATGGGTAAATTAATACTTTTCTATCTTTCTAAGTGTTAAACAGAACCTTAGTCATGCCTAATTCCCCGAATCACATATCTTGGAAAAATTAATGTTTTTCTATTTTTCTAAATGTTAAACAAAACTTTGGTCATGTCTGGTTCTAATGAGAATGCAAAATGTCATATTTTTCTCCCTTAATGTTTATTCTTCTACACTTATTTGGTGCCTAAATATACTAATTATTCTTATATTTTGATTTAGGATGCAAATGGATGCGTTAAGTGCAAAACGAAGCTAATTGGGCCATTTTGGACAACTTTGACATCACTTCGTAATCTGGGCATAACTCTCTCATCCAAGCTCCGATTGAGATGATTCAAGATGCTATGGAACTCCAAGAAAAAGCGCTACAACTTTCATGTTTTGAGAGATACTGTCTGCATCAAGATCAAAATCGGGCTTGAAGTTGCTGCACCTGCACTGCTGACGTTCTGGAACTTTCCTTAGCCTGCAATTCTAATATGCGGATCTGATGCAGTTTATTTTCAAAATTTTCCAGATCTGATGCACGAAAATTCTAGCTGAAAACACCACTTTCCTAGTTATATTAGGACTTTATTTTATTTTTAATATTTTCCTTAATTAGTCAGATTCGAATATTATTATTTAGAATATTTTTAGGAGATTTTGTAGGCTTTTGAAAGGGTGAATTAACGTGTAAAAAGGGGACGAAAAATTAGACTTGATACACGCCTCTCTCTCCCCTCTTCTCTAACTTCTCCTTCGAGTTTTCATCATGGCCTTGCTTGGCTAAACTTTTATACGTTGTCAAAGGAAACGTAAGCCTCGGAATCAATAAAACTGTGAGATCTAATTTGTTTTTATTGTTCAATTTTTGCTTTGAATATCATATGTTCTTTTGTGCCTATTTTCATGATTGTCTCATTTAATTTCTAGGAGGCCTACTGTTTTATTCATTGCAACCTGTTGCTAGGATTAGATATCAAATCCATAATTGTTTGATCTCTCTAATTTGTGAAGCAACCAAGATTTAATGATTTGTTGTGTCAAAAATTATTAGATCTTAGGAAGAACGCTTGACTAAATTAAATGCAACCGCTTATGCTTGTGTTGTTTAGCTTCATCAATCTCTCTAATTCTTAAGGCTGCTACTAGATTAAACCTTTAGCACTTGCCTTTGGTTGTTTAGTAGTTAGGGTTAATTAGATTGCTTGTTTTCTAATTAACTGTGACTATGGAAAAATAGGAAAATAGTTCCAACAGTGAATATTCAAAGTGTGAATTGATATATACTTGCATCAATGATCGGTTGTAAAATTCTGGTGGTGGATGTTGACTTAGACCATGGTTTGTTCTTTTGATTGACTTCGATACTTTAATTTGAATTGTTCTTTAGTAGTTTTCTTACAATTATTTTCGTTATACTCAAACCCCCCCTCCCCCCATCCTTATTCACATAGCATAAAACTAGGCTAGATACTTTCTATAGGAACAATCCTTACTCACAGCACTACATGTATTTTTAGAAGTATAGGTTTTATTTTTGGTTGCCTATGACAACACACCAAATTTTGACACCGTTGCCAGGGAGTGATTCTATTTCATTTTTGTGCTTCTTGTGATCCTTATTTCATTCTTGAAATTATAAATAAATAAATAAAATAGTAAGTTTTTGATAGCTACGGATTTGGCAGAATTCTAATTGCGATAGAGCTAAACCTTGATAGTATAGTTTTCTGAAGGTAAATGATGTTTTGAGCAAGACTAATTAATCCATAGGATTACTAGCCCCACCCTCTCAAGGCCAGATTCCACTATTTTCTAGGGTTTTTAGGCATTTTTTGTGTTTTAGTGTAGAATTTTTTATTTATTTTCATCACTTTAGATTTTTTCTGGTTTGCTTTTCATGGTTTATTAGAGTTTCCTTGATTGTTTATGACTGTAACTGGATCTTCTAATCAAGGTGATTTGTAGTACGACCTAGAAATAGAGAGAACTTTGCACAGGTTAAGGAGGAAAGTTCGGAGAAATTCTGAAGAGCACAATCTAGCTCTTGATTCCCTATTTGCTAGCGATTCTGATTTACAAGAGGAAGAAGTAATGGTTGCAAATCAAACTTTGAAACAACTTGCCGCCCCTAATTTGAATCAACAAACATTATGCATAACGTTCCCTACTTTAGATGCTACTACTACTTTTGATTTAAAACCTAGACTAATACATCTCTTGCCCACTTTTCATGGCCTTGCAAGTGAAGATCCTCACAAGCATCTAAAGGAGATTCATGTGGTGTGCACAAGTATGAAACCCACGAGGGTGACTGAAGGTCAAATTAAATTAAGAGCCATTCCATTTTCTTTGAAGAATTCAGCTAAGGATTGGCTCTATTATCTACCCCCTGGGAGTATTAAAACATGGAACGAGATGAAGAAGTTTTTTTTGGAGAAATATTTCCCAGCTTTAAGGGCAGCCAACATTCAAAAAGAAATTTGTGGAGTAAGGCAGCATAACGGAGAGTCCCTATATTAATATTAGGAACATTTCAAGAAAGTATATGCAAGCTGCAGTGAGCACGTACTTATCCAATATTTCTATGAGGACCTTCTACCCACTGATAGGAGCATGATCGATGCCGCTAGTGGAGGAGCTTTGGTGGATGTAACTCTCGAGGCCGTAAGAAACTTGATTGCAAATATTGCAGCCAATTCTCAACAATTTGACACTAGGCTTGACTCTCCATCAAAGCATGTTAATGAGGTAAATATTTCCTCCCTAGAACAACAAATTGTGAGTCTAAATTCTCCTGTTTGTCGAATGGCTATAGGTTATGCAAACAGCGAAGGCTTATGGAATTTGTTCGATAGTAGGGCATCTAACCGATATGTGCCCAACTCTTCAAGAGGAGCCCATTAAGCAAGTGAATGTGGAAAGTGGCATTCTTGAACAACCACAAAGGAAGTATGATCCCTATTCGAACACGTATAACCAAGGATGGAGGGCTCACCCCAATCTTAGCTATAGGAATCCACAAGTAAATCAGCCTGCGACTCAAAACCACCCAAGTTGCCAGCAATGTAAGCAACCATACACCCCTAGACAACAACCAGGCCAAGCTTCTAATTTCAGTATGTCTTTAGAGGATATTGTTAAGTCTCTTACCATTAATACTTTGCAATTTCAACAGAAGATGAAACAATTTCAACAAGAGACAAGGGCCAATATTCAAAGTTTGGACAATCAGATGGGGTAGATGGCAATCGCAATTAGTCGGCTAGAGGCACAAAGTTTAGGGAAGTTACCCTTCCAAATGGTAGTAAATCCAAGAGAAAATGCAAGTGCAATCATTTTGAGAAGTGGTAAAGAGGTTGAGATTCCAAAAAAGGTAGCCCCTACATCGCTGAAGCAAGAAAAGGAAAAAAGCATCGTTGCAGACAAGAACGTTCCCAATGACGATGACATACCTAAGGGTAATTTTCCACCTCTTTTGGATTATAAACTAGTACCCCCTTTTCCTCAAGCTTTAGCAGAATCTAGAAAAGATGAGCGAATTAAAGATTTATATGAGACTTTTTGTAGATGGGAGATAAATATTCCACTTTTAGATGCTATAAAACAAGTACCTCGTTATGCTAAATTCTTGAAAGAACTATGTACAATTAAGAGGAAACAGAAACTTAAAGGATGTGAGAAGGTGACAGTAGGGGAGAATGTTTCTGCAGTTATTCAAAGAAAACTCCCTGCAAAGTGCAAAGATCCAAGTATGTTTACTGTCCATTATGCAATAGGTAACGCTCAACTTGAGAAGGCCATGGTAGAGTTAGGAGCTTCTATCAATGTCATGCCATATTCTATACATGCTTCTTTAAAACTTAGACCTTTGAATAAAACTGGTGTTGTAATTCAATTGGCTGATAGATCTATTGCCTATCTTAAGGGAGTAGTTGAGGATGTTCTTGTGCAAGTTAATGATTTGATTTTCCCTGCTAATTTCTATGTGCTTGATATGGAGAATGGTGATTAAACTACTCCTATTTTGTTAGGAAGACCCTTCTTAAAGAAATCCAAGACAAAGATAGATGTTCATAGTGGCTCATTTACCATGGAATTTGATGGTGAAATTGTTAAGTTTAATATTTATGACGCCATGAAATATCTTGAAGATGATAATCTTGCTTATTCTATTGATGTGATTGATTCTTTAGCGTAGGAAGTTTTTGAACTTGATGGAAAAGATGGATTGGAAGTTGTCATTAGTAAGCATCTTGAGAAAGAGAATGCGGAGTTAGCCTTAAGTACTAATTTGCGGGAAACTGTTGCAACGTTGAATGATTTTCCAAAGTTATAGCAGTCAGGTAACATTCCTTATGTCGCATTACCAGTTTCTAACGAGATGTCTTTACCCTCTGTTTTTTAAGCCCCCAATCCAGATTTGAAGCCGCTCCCCAGTCACCTCAAGTACGTGTTCCTTGGAGAAGAAGGAACGTTACTAGTGATCATTTCCAGAAAATTGAGTACATCGCAAGAAGAAAAGCTTATATAGGTCCTTAAGGAGCATAAGACGGCTATTGGTTGGACAATTGCAGATATTAAGGGAATTAGCCCGTCTACATGCATGCATCGTATCTTATTTGAAAAGGGAGAAAAACTTTCCCGTCAACCGCAAAGAAGATTGAGCCCGCCCATGATGGATGAAGTGAAGAAGGAGATTCTCAAACTTCTTGAAGTTGGAGTAATTTATCCTATTTCAAATAGCAATTGGGTTAGCCCGGCTCAAGTGGTTCCTAAAAGGACTAAAATAACTGTTGTGAAAAATCATAATGACAAGTTAGTTCCTACCCATATTCAAAATGGGTGGCGGGTTTGTATAGATTATAGAAAATTAAATGTTGTAACCCTCAAGGATCATTTCCCTTTACCTTTTATTGATCAAATGCTAGAAAGGTCAGCTGGTCATTCTTACCATTGTTTCCTTGATGGTTATTCAAGTTGTTTTCAAATTGCAATTGCTCCAGAGGATCAAGAAAAGATGACTTCTACATGCCCATTTGGGACTTTTGCATATCGTCACATGCCCTTTGGCCTTTGCAATGCCCTAGCCACCTTCCTAAGGTGTATGGTTGGCATTATTTTATTATATTGAGCATATCATAGAAGTCTTTATGGATGATTTCACAGTTTATGGAGACTCATTTGATAATTATTTGCATAACCTTACACTTGTTCTTCAAAGATGCATAGAACCTAACCTTGTGTTAAATTCTAAAAAATTGTCGTTTTATGGTTGAACAAGGTATAGTTTTGGGTCATGTTATTTCATCTAGGGGAATTGAGGTAGATAAAGCAAAAATTGATATTATTCAATCTTTACCTTATCCCACTAGTGTGCGGGAAGTTCGTTCTTTTCTTGGACATGCAGGTTTTTACTGAAGATTCATCAAGGACTTCTCCAAAATAGTGTTACCCCTATGCAAGTTGCTCAAAAATGATGTGGCTTTTAAGCTCAATGAGGCATGTAAAAAGGCGTTTGATAAGGTGAAGGAACTGTTGACTTCTACCCCAGTTATCCAGCCCCCTGACTGGAACGTTCCTTTCGAGATAATTTGCGACGCAAGTGATTATGCAGTAGGCGCTGTTTTAGGTCAAAAAATTGGAAAAGCGTCTCATGCCATTTATTATGCTTCAAGGACTTTGAATGATGCTCAGAGAAATTATTCTACCACTGAAAAAGAACTTTTAACTATTATTTTTGCTTTAGAAAAGTTTCAATCTTATTTTCTTGGTAATAAAGTCATTGTTTACTCTAATCATGCAGCTCTTCGTTATTTGATGATGAAGAAATAGGCAAAACCAAGATTAATAAGATGGATACTTCTCTTGAGTGAATTTGATTTAGAGGTCAAAGAAAAAAAGAGGGACAGAAAATCGTGTCGCAAATCATTTGAGTTGTTTAGTTCATGTGGAGGATGAACTTCATCTGCATGACATGTTCCCTGACGAACAATTGTTCTCCACGAGTGTGACATTACCTTGGTATGCAAATATTGTAAATTATTTGGTTACTAATATGTTACCTCCTGGTTTGTCTAAGGCTTAAAGAGATAACATCAAGAGTGATGCTAAATACTATGTGTGGGATGACCCATATTTATAGAAGCATTGTGCAGATCAAGTGATAAGAAGGTGCATTCCTAAAAATGAAATTATTTCTATTCTCACCTTTTGTCAATCTTATGCTTGTGGAGGTTACTTTGGAGCTAAGAGTGAAGGAAAAATACATGTTTGTATCACATACAAAAAATACGCAACGGAAAATTAACGGATCTACTTCATTCGCAATTGATAACATGTACTATGTAAATTTCAGAATTTTAAAACAAGAGAGCGTACCTTGGTGTGGTGAAATTCAAAACAAGAATCAAAAGTACTTAGGAATACTTTTAATCTTCACTCCAATTCCACTTTACACCCAAGAAGTGTGGTCTCTCAATCAGTTTTCAAAGGGAGAACAATAGAGTGTCTCACACTCACATACACACCACTTCACAATGATGTCTCTCTTTTTCATATATAAAAATTCTATATGTTTCTCTCCTTATAACTAATTATCTAATTAGGCTAGCCTTTTGGGCCTTTCTAATTGGGCTTTAGTATGTAGCTTGGAGTAGGACCAAAAGGAACCAATAAGACACTAACTCCAATGGGCCTTGGGTTTTTTTGTCAACTCTTGACAAGTCCAAAGTTACCATTAACTATATTTAATACCACTATATAAATATAGTTGCACTCTAGGCCTTATTTATAAATTATATCCTAAAACTTTATTATACATGCAACCGCTTCATAAAATATTCGTAGTAATACAAAGTCATAAAAGTAGACTATCACTTTGAAGATTACTACATCTTATCCTTGAGTACCCAGTTTAATCCTATTGGGAAATTTAGACCCCGGTTGATAGAATTAACCAGTTTTAAACCCAAGTTGTTAATTAGATTTATTATGCAAAAAACTTGTTAAAACAAACAAATATTAATATCATGTCAAAACTAAGTGCAGCGGAAAAATAAATAAGACAAGATATGATGACCCAAGAAAACCAATGAAACCAACCAGTTTCACAGTAAAAAACCTAGGGGAAAACCTTCCCGAAAAGCAATTAACTATAGTAAAGAGAAGTTTCAGATCTAGTACAAAACCTTTGTCCTTAGACTCTACAATCCCCGTAGATGAACTCACAGCAGAAACCTTCTACCGCTTCAGAACCTTTGAACTCCTCAATATATGAACACCACCCTTTGATGCACGGATCCCAATACATAACTAACTCCTTTGCATGAATCCCAGTACGTGACTCACTCACCAACTTGAGGAAGAAGAATGTTGGCTACGAAGTTCTTCACTTCATCCACACGATAAAGATCAAGAAGCACTTGGTTACAAAACCCTAAGGCGCAAAGACGCAGTAGCTTCTTTCTGAGAGAATAAGGCTTCAGTCACCTTTTGCATATGTTCTCCTTGTATTCTCTTGTGTGACGGCCTCAAAAACAAGCCTTATATATGTCTAGGGTTGTGAGAAAAGAAACCCCACATAAATACAGAAGCTTGGCACAAAAATCAGATCTGAAAATTCTAATTTCCGTAACCTCGATAGCTTCTCAATCGATCCACCAGCTGTCGAGCTTTATTCATTAAATCTCAATAGATAGCTATCTGTCGAGAAGCTGTCCGTAGGTGTCCAGCAGGTATCCGCAAGTGTCCAGCAGGTGTCCACAGGTGTCCAGCTATCTGTCCAACTTTAGTGAACACTTTTTCTTCACTTGTTTCTTAGTCCAATCTTCATGGCTTTAATACTAGACTTGAATAACATGTTCTTTGAAGTATTAAACACATCCTAGATCTATCCAAATACAAGTAAAGTGCGTTTTGTCAAAAGATTAGCCAACTACATAAAATATGTCCTTAACAATCTCTCCCTTTGGCAATCCGTGACAAAACCACAGCAAACAAATGAACATATGAGAGAAATTGTGAATCACTCAACTCATACTCACTTGTTGAATACAATAAAATCTACCCTAACACAAACTCTTGAAAAACTTTGCAAGAAGAGAGTTCATGGCATGAAAGACTTCGACAACCTGTATTTCTGAAACACTTTAAACAAAACACATCAAGGCATCTTTGTGTGAAGTAGAAATAATAGATTGCATACAAATAAAGAAACATGTGTATAAAGATAGAAAAGAAACAACTAATATAGAGATAGGTGAAGAAAACATACATCATCATATATATACCACTTGATAAATACCATGTTGTATATAAAAATGGTCACAAGACCTAGGTACATGAATAAGAAGCTAAAAGAAGCTCCTACAACAACAAGGAGATAAACGCTCCCCCTAACAAGATGAACCACATCTCCCCCATATAAGGGCATGTATTTCTCCCCCTAACTTGTAGAATCTTAAAGAAAGAAACCACAAATTCTTCAATTTCTCCCCCTTTTTGTCACGATTGACAGAGGGTACATGAAGCTATAAAGCTTTACCCGAGAAACATAAAGATGATCAAGGATGATCAAGGGGGCACAGACAATCCATAAAAATGCATGAATGTAATGAAACAAGATGCTATAGATGACAAGATAGAAGAAATATGCAAAACATGTGAAAAATAATGCATGCAGAGAATCTCGATCGATCGAGAGGTATCGAGGAGCTATCGAGCAGACCTCTATGGATCGAATAGCTATCGAGAAGCTATCGAGCAAATAGAAACTTTCTCGATCGATCCACCTAGCTATCGAGAGGTGTCGAGATTGCGATAAGATATAACTGAAGATATCGACAGATAAGCCAGGTATCGAGAGGTGTCGAGAAGGTGTCGAGATGGCTTAAAAGCAGTTTTTCAAGAAGAGAAAAACACAGATGTGAATGCAATCAAGCATGCAACTCAACCAAAGATCCAAACAACATATTAACCTCTCAAAAACATCTCTCAACAAGAAAAATGTCATGCATTTTGATCCAAAACACACACACACACACTAAACAAGTCTAACCAATTTTTATTTTAAAAACAAGTTAAGACAGTTTAGTGAGCATACATTAACGCATGTAAACCTTGTGATGGCCAAATCACATTGTACCTGCACATGTATCAAGAATAGCAAAGAGCATTGCGTGTTGTGTGTGAAAATATTGCAAGATTGCATAAGTGTCTCAATGTTATGACGATTTGAGATATGAGAAAATCACTTTAACTCACACACAATCATAACTGCTTGATGGGAACTATCACCTTCGCGATACATCCTATAACTCTCACATCTCCTAGAAAACACGCTTGCAATCATATTTTAAAGCATTTTAATCTTTTTGCTTTTATTTCTTTGCATAATTTCTTTTATTAAGCATATCATGCATGGGCATATAAGAGAGGAAAAGAAATACCCAATTATGTTAAGTTTTTGACATTGCACTTTTGCTATGCCGAAGCATACAGATGTCATTTCATGATTGGCAGGTAATAGTAGTGAGATGGTTATTTATGCCTTTCTCTTAGGATTTTCTAGTCCTACCCATCAAAAAGAGTGATACGAGTGTTATGTACAAGAGATCACTTAACCTTACTCATCACAAACAAAGAGCCACAAAGCTCACTTACTCAGTTGTGCATAAAAATGCTCATCTAAGCTACAAGAGATACAAAGTTTAGAAAACTCTGTTTCAATGGCCATTTTAAGGTTCACAAGAACCAATGTACACAAACACACACTGTTTTTGTATTTTTCTAATTTTTCCCTTTTTTTATTTATTTATTTTGAAAACAAAACAAAATAAAAACTAAACAACCAAACAAAACAGACAAACAACATGAAAGCATGAAAGAAATATGCATGTGCATGAAAACATGATAGAAAGGTGCAGATGCATGAAAGCATGATTCCAAAAGCAGATAACAAATCAAGCAAAGAGAGTCCTACTTTAAATAGAAAGAATTAAAGCAGAGGACAAATAGAAAAGACAATTAAGTCTTAGACTCCTTTCTCACCCACACAGCACGAGTTTTTAGCCGTGAAGATGAAAAGGCACATGTCCTATTATGACAACTAAAGGACATGGAAGAATTAGAATTCTTCTGAAATTGAGTTAAAAAGCTTAAGACTTTTAATAACTCACCAAGAAATTCCATGACAACTGGGGTCAAGGATCACACTCAGGAAATTAATCCAATTAGAGTGTACTCGCTCTGATACCACTTGATAGGAAATTTAGACCCCGGTTGATAGAATTAACAAGTTTTAAACCCAAGTTGTTAATTAGATTTATTATGCATAAAACTTGTTAAAACAAACAAACATCAATATCATGTCAAAACTAAGTGCAACGGAAAAATAAATAAGATAAGATATGATGACCCAGGAAAACCAATGAAACCAACCAGTTTCACAGTAAAAAACTTGGGGGGAAACCTTCCCGAAAAGCAATTCACTATAGTAAAGAGAAGTTTCAGATCTAGTACAAAACCTTGTCCCTAGACTCTACAATCCCCGTAGATGAACTCACAGCAGAAACCTTCTACCGCTTCAGAACCTCTGAACTCTTCAATATATGAACGCCACGCTTTGATGCACGGATCTCAGTATGTGACTAACTCCTTTACACGAATCCTAGTACGTGACTCACTCACCAACTTGAGGAAGAAGAATGTTGGCTGCGAAGTTCTTCACTTCATCCACACGATGAAGATCAAGAAGCACTTGGTTACAGAAGCACTTGGTTACAGAAGCCTAAGGCGCAAAGACGCAGTAGCTTCTTTCTGAGAGAATAAGGCTTCAGTCACCTTTTGCATATGTTCTCCTTGTATTCTCTTGTGTGAAGGCCTAAAAAATAAGTCTTATATATGTCTAGAGTTGTGAGAAAAGAAACCCTACATAAATACAAAAGCCTGGCACAAAAATCAGATCTGAAAATTCTAATTTTCGTAACCTCGATAGCTGCTCGATCGATCCACCAGCTGTCGAGCTTTATTCATTAAATCTCGATAGATAGCTATCTATCGAGAAGCTGTCCGCAGGTGTCCAGCAGGTATCCACAGGTGTCCAGCTATCTATCCAGCTTTAGTGAACACTTTTTCTTCACTTGTTTCTTGGTCCAATCTTCATGGTTCTAATACTAGACTTGAACAACATGTTTTTTGAAGTATTAAACATATTCTAGATCTATCCAAATACAAGTAAAATGCATTTTGTCAAAGGACTAGCCAACTACATAAAATATGTCCTTAACAAATCTTTTAAAGTTATTCATCATATATTATGAAATCCAATTTCATAAATATATACTTTAGTAATTTTTTACCAAAGTGGTTAGGCTTAACTCTCTGAATAACTGAATCCATTAAACTTACCTCAAGGGAATATTTTATATTTCGATTAAGAGGCTATGAATTCCATCTTGAGAATATATATTCCATCAACAGTAAATGTGGCTACCTAACATACTGAGGTTTTGACTGTTACTTTAGATCTCACTCCTGATATATCAAAACAACCAACATTTCATGATTAGGTCCATTATCCTCTCAGGATTAAGAGTTCATGTAAATAGAAGTGAGATTTATTATTCATTTGACAATCGTTAAGAGAATAATAAATCTCATATCAATCTAGTTCAATATGTCTTAATTCTTAAAACATATCAACATATCAACTAGAATTCTACACTTCCATGATCAAGACAAATCATCTTAGTTGATATGTTATAGTCTAAGTAGATGAAATGCCCAATTTCATCACTGACTACGAACTAAAATTCTGAGTTTACAAAGAACTTGTGACTTATATCTTCTGTGACTAAATCACATAAATCATATACTATGCATCTCTTGGACTATATGATAATGTCTCATATTCATGTTACATTTATTTTAGATAAAAATAAAACAATTTTATTAATCACAATATTAAGTCATACATCATGTCATACATAATGTCATACATAATATCATACATAGCATCATACAATGCAATTTAAGGGCACTAATCCTAACAATCTCCCACTTGCCCTAAAGACTATGGTGCACTAATCTAACTCTCATTCCATCCAAATGTGACTCGAAAGTCCTTTGAGGCAAGGCTTTGGTAAAGGGATCTGTTAGATTATTCTCACTTTCAATCTTTGCTACTACTACATCTCCACAAGTAACAATGTCTCGAATGATGTGGTACTTCTTTTCAATGTGCTTTCCTTTCTTATGATTTCTTGGATCTTTGGATTATGCAACCGCTCCACTATTGTCGCAAAACAATGTAATGGGAACTTGCTCCATTCTTATAACACCAAGATTAGGAAAGAATTTCTTAAGCCAAACAGCTTCCTTTGCTGCTTCACTAGCAGCAACATACTCAGCTTCCATGGTGGAGTCCACAATACAAAATTACTTAACACTCCTCCAACTTATGGCTCCACCTCCCAAGGTGAAAACACATCTTAAAGTGGATTTTCTAAAATCTAGATTCGATTGAAAATCTGAATCTATATAGCTAATGGGAATCAAATCCTTACACCGATAAACAAGCATATAATCTCTTTTTCTCCTAAGATATTTAAGAATATGTTTTACAACTTACCAATGTTTTGGTCCTGGATTTGATTGATATCGGCTGACCATGCCAACTGAATAACAAATATCTGGTTTAGTACAAAGCATGGCATACATGAGACTTCCTACTACAAAAGCATAAGGAACTTGTCTCATCATATTTTCTTCCTCTTGAGTCTTAGGCCTTTAGTCATCAGACAGAGGAACTCCATGTCTAAAAGGAAGTAATACTTTCTTGGAGTTTTGCATGCTAAACCGTTCTAGAACCTTATCTATATATCCAACTTGTGATAAGCCTAACATCTTATTCTTGCGATCTTGCCAAAGCTTGGTCCCTAAAATAAAGTTAGCCTCACCCAAGTCCTTCATATCAAATTCGCTTGACAACCAAACCTTTACCGATGACATTACCCCTACATCATTCCCAATGAGTAGAATATCATCAACATAAAGCACTAGGAACATTACTACTTTATCTCGATGACTTTTGTTCACACATGGTTCATCAAGATTTTGTTCAAAACTAAATGACTTGATTGCTTGATCAAATTTGATGTTCTAGGACCTAGATGCTTGCTTAAGTCCACAAATTGACCTTTTCAACTTACATACCATATGCTCTTGGTTCTTTGCTATGAAACCTTCGGGTTGCATCATATAGATTTCCTCTTCAAGATTGCCATTGAGAAAATCAGTCTTAACATCCATTTGTCAAATCTCATAATCATAATGAGCATCAATGGATAAGAGAATTCTGATAGATTTAAGCATTGCTATTGGTCAAAAGGTTTTCTCATAATCAATACCTTCTTTTTGTATATACCCTTTCGCCACTAGCCTTGCTTTAAAGGTTTCAACCTTTCCATCTATCCCTTTCTTTCTCTTGTAAACCTATTTGCAACCAACAAGTTTAATGCCTTTAGGTGCCTTTACAAGATCCCAAATATGATTGGAATACATAGAATCCAATTTAGATTTCATAGCTTGGACCCAATGATGTGCACCTATATCATTCATTGCTTCATCATAAATGTAAGGATCTGATTCAGCCTCTTCTAAGATAACTTCATAAGTTTCTCCTAAACCTATATATCTTGTAGGAGGCCGAACAATTCTCCCACTACGTCGAGACACTTGAGTACTAGACATCTCATAAGTAGTATCTTGTGGTGTATCTAATACAACCACATCGTCCCTAGCTTTATCCATTGATTGTTTAACTACAGGTTCTTTAATTTCAGCCAATACAACTCTACTTTTAGGAGTAAAATCATTCATATAGTCAGTTTCCAAGAATTTGGCATTTGTGCTAACAAACACTTTATTATCCTTATGACTATAGAATAAACTTCCAAAAGTTCCTTTTGGATACCCTACAAAATTACCACTTCTGTTTTAGACTGTAACTTGTCATACTTTCCTTTCAACACATGTGTTGGACAACCCCAAATATGGAGATGTCTCATACTAGGCTTACGCCCATTCCACAACTCTACAGGTGTTTTAGGAACAGACTTCGAAGGTACTAAATTCATAAGATATATTGCTGAATCTAAGGCATAACCCCAAAAAGAAATCAGCAAAGTTGAGTAACTCATCATGGACCTAATTATTTCCAAAAAAGTCCTATTCTTTCTCTCCGCTCCACCATTTTGTTGAGGAGTTTTAGATGTAATCAATTGGGATACAATCCCATTCTGAATTAGGTAATCCTTGAAATTCCCAAGAAGGTATTCGCCACCTCGATCAGATCGAATGGCCTTTATGCGTTTACCTAATTGATTCTCAACTTTAGCCCTAAACTCTTTGAACTTTTCCAAGGCTTCAGACTTCCATCTCATTAGGTACACATAACCATATCTTGAGTAATCACCCGTAAAAGTGATGAAATACTCATAGTCTCATACAATAGGATTTAAGGGCACTAATTCTAACAAAAAGGATAACGAGAAAAGTGCTAGAAAGTGGTTTCTATTGGCGATCTTTATTCCGAGACTCATATTCTATTGGTAAGTCATGCAATCATTGTCAAAAAACAGGTAATATATGCCAAAGGAATAAGATGCCACAAACCCCCATACTATTTTGAGAAATGTTTTATGTATAGGGCATCGATTTCATGGGATCGTTCCCTGTATCTTTCAATTGTATTTATATTTTACTTGCTGTTGATTATGTCTCGAAATGGGTGGAAGCTAAAGCTACCAGGACTGATGATTCTAAAGTTGTTACAGATTTATCAAGTCTAACATATTCTCCAGCTTTGGAATTCTAAGAGCTCTAATAAGTGATCGAGGCACTCACTTTTTCAATCAAATTGTGGAGACTTTGCTGTGAAAGTACCATGTGACCCCAAGGTGTCGACTGCCTATCATCCACAAACTAGTGGACAAACGGAAGTGTCAAATCGAGAGATCAAGCCCATCCTTGAAAAGACGGTCAATCCTAGTAGAAAAGATTGGGGTTTGTGCTTGGATGATGCCTTGTGGGCATATAGGACTGCATATAAGACGCCCATTGGTATGTCACCTTATCGGTTGATGTTTGGGAAACCATGCCACCTTCCAGTTGAGTTAGAACACAAGGCTTATTAGGCTATCAAGAGTTTCAACATGAAGATGGATGAAAGTGGAGAACACAGGAAGTTTCAACTACAAGAGTTAGAGGAAATTCGTAATGATGCCCATGAGAGTGCAAGGATTTACAAGGAAAAGATGAAGGCCTTTCACGATAAGATGATCTCTAGGAAGGAGTTTAACGTTGGTCAAAAAGTCTTTCTATACCATTCACGACTTCATTTGTTTCCGAGTAAGTTGCGTTCTCGTTGGATTAGACCTTTTGTTGTTACTAATGTTTTTTCTCATGGTGCAATTGAAATTCAAAGTCGAGCAACTTCCAAAGTGTTCAAGGTGAATGGCTATAGACTTAAGCCTTTCTATGAAGGTTTCCAAGTAGAGAATGTGGCAAAATTGTACCTTGAGAATCCGATCTATACTGATTGAAGAAGGAAGCATTGAGTCGAGCCAATGACAATAAACAAAGGCACTACTTGGAAGGCAACCCAGGGGAGTTTGTTCTTTTTCTTCTTCTTATTTTCGCATATATATTTTTGCCTTTTCTTTGCATTTCACCTTACATTGGGGACAATGTAAGTTTTAAGTGTTGGGGAAGGGATTTAGGTTGTGTTTTAATTTTGTATTTTTGAAAAAAAAAAAAAAAAAAAGAGTTTTGCTTTTTGTTTTTGTGGTTTTCAATGATTTTTGGTTGTGTATGTCGTGAGCAAATTCAATTAAGCTTGAAAAATTCATAACATGATTGAATAAGTAATCTTCTAGCTTAGAATTAATTGGTCTACTTATTTTCCTTGAGAATGGTAGTCACTAAATTGAGTAAAGAAAAGCCGGTGAGATTTTAGGCCTTTAGACTGACACATCTATCTTAGTCTCATTATTCTTTCATGTGAAATATTATTCCATGGATTTTTTTTCTCTAGAACTTGCCTTGATTCTCTTCGAGGTCATGTTGACACATGCATGCATTAACATGATTAAGGTCCTCTTTGTTATAAGCTACATAAGCCAAATAGCCTACCTTGTAATCAATTTTCCCCTTGTTGAACCCCTTTGAGCTTTATTGTTTTTTTTTTTTTCCATTTATTGTGAACCCACGTTACAAGCTTTAAAGCCGAACAACAATGCCTTTACCCAAGCCATAGAGCTAGTGGAGCATTGTTCATCATTATGATATACATGGGTGTGCAAGAAATAAGTGTAGGGGTTTCTGGATTTGTGGTATGACTATGGCGGGTGAAATGGAACATGCTTTTATTCTCAATTCGTGAGTTCTATTGTTGATGTAATTTTGGTATAAAAAATATTTAAAAAAAAAAAAAAAGAAGAAGAAGAAGAAGAAGAAGAAGAAGAACAGAAGTGATGAAGGAAATTGCTTTTAATGTTACAAACTATCCATAATTCCTCCTAAAATTCCAAGAAAGGGGTCTGTTATATACAAAGGTGGAAGCTGCTGAATGGAGTAATTGGTTTTACATGTCTTATATATTCGATGCTTGAGTTGATTCATTTTTGCTCCACTAGTTTCAATGGCTTTTGAGCTACATTCCCAAATATTTCCCACCTTAATCCTAAATCCCATTACAACCCTTGAAAAGTCCTTATGATTTGTGTTATGCATGTGATCCCCGTGGTGGAGAATGAGAAGATTTGCAAGCCTATGGTAAATCATTTCCATTGGAATGAATTTGAGCAAAACATATACCCTTCAAACACATGAGAGTCGAGTGTTTATTTCCATGAGGGTCTACATATTTAGTTTACTCCATCTTTGAATGAAAATACTTACTAAGTAATTGTAAGTTATTTAAGAATTTTTTTTCAAGATATGTTATGAGTTTTGAAAAGCTTGGCTGTTCTTTGCTAATGGCGTTGCAACCTTGGTGTTTTTGGAAAAGTGAATTTAAGTTTTGCCTGAGGATAAGCAAAAGTTAAGCGTGGTGGAATTTGATGAGAATGCAAGATGTCATATTTTTCTTCCTTAATGTTTAGTCTTCTACACTCATTTGGTGCTCAAATGTACTCATTATTCTTATATTTTGATTTAGGATGCAAATGGAGGCGTTCAATGCAAAGTGGAGCTAACTAGGCCATTTTGGATAACTTTGACATTGTTTCGTAATCTGGGCATAACTCTCTCATCCGAGCTTCAATTAAGATGATTCAACATGCTGTGGAACTACAAGAAAAATCTCTACAACTTTCATGTTTTGAGTTTTGAGAGATACTGGTTGCATCAAGGTCGAAATCGGGCTTGAAGTTGCTGCACCTGCACTATTGACATTCTGGAACATTCCTTAGCCTGCAATTCTAATATGTGGATCTGATGTAGTTTATTTTCAAAAATTTCCAGATCTAATGCACGAAAATTCCAGTTGAAAACACCATTTCCTAGTTATTTTAGGACTTTATTTATTTTTTAATATTTTCCTTAGTTAATCAGATTTAGATATTATTATTTAGAATATTTTTAGAAGATTTTGTAGGCTTCTGAAATTGTGAATTAACATGTAAAAAGGGGAGGAAAAATCAAACTTGATACATGCCTCTCTCTCCCCTCTTCTCTAACTTCTCCTTCGAGTTATCATCATGGCCCTGCTTGTCTAAACTTTTATACTTGGTCAAAGGAAATGGAAGCCACAAAATCAATAAAACTGTTAGATCTTATTTGTTTTTATTGTTCAATTTTTGCTTTGAATATCGGATGTTCTTCTATGCCTATTTTCATGATTGTCTCATTTAATTTCTACGAGGCCTACTGGTTTATTCATTGCAATCTGCTGCTAGGATTAGATATCAAATCCGTAATTGTTTGATCTCTTTAATATGTGAAGCAACCAAGATTTAATGATTTTCTGCGCCATAAATTATTAGATCTTAGGAAGAACAGTTGACTAAATTAAATGCAACTGCTTGTGCTTATGTTGTTTAGCTTCATCGATCTCTCTAATTCTTAAGGTGGCTACTAGATTAAAACTTTAGTGCTTGTCTTGGGTTGTTTAGTAGTTAGGGTTAATTAGATAATTTGTTTTCTAATTAACTGTGACTAAGGAGAAATAGGAAAATAGTTCCAACAATGAATATGCAAAGTGTGAATTGATATATACTTGCATTGATGATTAGTTGTAAAATTCCAATGGTGGATGTTGACTTAGACCAAGGTTTGTTCTTTTGATTCATTTTGATACTTTAATTTGAATTGTTCCTTAGTTGTTTTTCTTAAAATTATTTTCGATAGACTCAAGCCCCCTCCCCCCCACCCCCCCCATCCTTGTTCATGTAGCATAAAAGTAGGCTAGGTACTCTCCGTGCTAACGATCCTTACTCACACCACTATGTTAAGGACATAGTTTATGTAATTGGCTAAGCCTTTGACAAGACGCACTTTACTTGTAATTGGATAGATCTAGGATGGGTTTAGTACTTCAAGAAAATTGTTGTTCAAGCCAAGTATTAAAGCCATGAAGAGTGGACCAAGAAACAAGTGAAGAAAAGCTGTTCATTAAAGCTGCACAGATTCTCGACAGCTGTCGACAGATAATATCTGTCGAGAATTAATGAATCTCGACAGATAGCTCGACAGATATATCTATCGAGGTCTTGACAAATAGCTCAACAGCTGTATCTATTGAGAATTACGAAATTCAGATTTCCAGATCTGATTTTCAGCCAATGCTAACATGTATGTGTGTGGTTTCTTTTCTCACAACCTTAGATATGTGTATATATATATATAAGGCTTATTTTAAAGGCTGCCACATATGAGAATACAAGGAGAACACATGCAAAAGGTGACCGATGCCTTATTCTTTCTGAAGGAAGCTACTGCGTCTTTGTGCCTTAGGGTTTTGAAACCAAGTGCTTCTTAATCTTCATTGTTGATGAACTGAAGAATTTTGCAGTCAGCTCCTTCTTCAAGTTGGTGAGTTAGTCACGTACTAGGAGCCGTGCATCATTGGTTAGTCACGTACTGGAATCCGTGCATAAAGGTGGCGTTCATATATTGAAGAGTTCAAAAGTTTTGAAGCGGTAGAAGGTTTCTGCTGTAAGTTCATCTACGAGGATTGTAGAGTCTAGGGACAAAGGTTTTGTACTAGATCTGAAACTTCTCTTTACTAAAGTGAATTGCTTTCCGAGAAGGTTTCCCCCCAGGTTTTTTATTGTGAAAGTAGTCTGTTTCATTGATTTTTCTAGATCATCATATCTTGTCTTATTTACTTTTCCGTTCTGCATGTTTTTTACATGATATTGATGTTTATTTGTTTTAACAAGTTTTATTCATAATAAATCTAATTAACAACTTGGGTTTAAAACTTGTTAATTCTATCAGTTGGGGACTAAATTTCCCAACACACTACATGTATTTTTAGGAGTATAGGTTTTATTTTTGGTTGCCTACGACAGCATACCAAGTTCCTCGGTCCACATACCTTGGGTAAATTAATGCTTTCCTACTATGCTAAGTACTAAATAGAACCTTAGTCATAATTGGTTCCTCGGACCACATACCTTGGGTAAATTAGTGCTTGATCTATCTGTGGATGACTAAAACCCTTGTCGTAATAACCTAATTAAAGAGATGTCCATGTGCATCACTTAAAGCATTTGCAAGTATGTCCATGAGATACTATTAGGTAAATTAACATTTATGTGAAAATTTGTAAGTGTTAAACATAACCTCACCCTTGTTCGACTCTTCGGGTCACAAACTTTGGACTAGTTAACTCTTATGTAAAATTTTCTAAGTGTTAAGTAGAATCATAAGTCTTGCCTATTTCCTTAGATCATAGGTAGTGAGTGGATGGGTCTCCTAGCTTTCTAAATCCAAAGTAAGGTAAGTGTTGCTTGAAATTTCTATTAAGTGACAGAATACTGTTACAAATTGCCCCAAGTGTTAGTCCTATAACTTTTTTCAAGTTTATTCAAGATTGGATGGGACATTGTTAGGAACAGATTAAGAAAAGTACAGGATGGCATGTTTCAAATAATAGTAAAAAAGAGATAGACTCGGATAAAGTAGACTTGGATAAATGGAAAAGTGCAATAAGAATTAAGTATGGTCATTGAAGTTCAAGAGTCGGATTACAATAAAAGAAAGATGGGGCATCAACTAAACTTAGGCTCGATTACAAAATTAGCTAAATAGCTCTTAATCTATAACTAAGTCAGGCCAATGCCTCTTTTCCCTTCTCTTTCTCTTTTTCTTTCTCCTTTTCCTTCTCCTTTTTCTTCCTCTTTAGCTGCCTCACTTTAGCTACCTCCTCTGATTCAACGTCCACAACGGTTTCAAGAGGTGGTTGATCTTGCTCTTTCTTTGTAGCAAGTGTGGCAACTGGAGTGGTGGTAGGCTGGACTGAGGCAAATGCAAAGCTAGGGTCAGCAAAAGATTGAAGAGGAGCAAGGAGTAGAGTTGGGGGATGATATACTTGATTTGGAGATATAAGCTCTGATTCAATACTAACCCCAGCTGTAGTGAGGGCCTAACCCCAAACCTCAAGGCAAAAGGCTTGAGAAACGTCTCAGAGTTGGCTATCAGACTTTTGGCAGTCTTGGTCATGCCCATGTCATAGGTTGCTTGCTCTAACTTAGCCTTCTCAGCATCCTTGGCCTTTAGCTGTTGCTGTTGCTGTTTGACCTTTACCATGGCCAAGGCTAGCTGACTCTCAACCTTTTTATGGGCTGCCAAGGTGTTTGCAGCCTGCTTTTCAAAGCTGGTTAAGGTGGACTCAGCATTCTTCTTGGACTTCTCCACCTCAGCCAAATGGAACAAAGTGTCTAACTCTCTACTCTGCCTCAGCCTGGGCCTTCTCAACTGCTTCCTTTTTGACATTAGAATCACGGGCTATGCCTAAGGTATGGTCCACCCACTCTTCAGCCACAAAGGCTGCTTGAACAGACTAGAACATTGGTAAGTGTAAGTATATGTACAATGAGGACATGAGTTTGCCAAAACAAGAAATTAAGCTCGTACCTTGGCAAGGTCCCTCTTAGGGGACAAGAAGACCTCCCTCTTCCTTAAAGATTGAAGTTCATGCTATTAGGTTTTATGCCTAAAATCCAATTTATTGGAATGTCATAAATAATTAAATTATTTAATTATATAAGACTATTTATAAATGAACTAATGAGACATTATCATAATCCATGAGATGAATTGTATGTGATTTATGTGATTTAGTCACAGAAGATGTAAGTCACAAGTTCCTTGTAAACTTAAAATGTAGTTCGTAGTCGGTGATGAAATTGGGTGTTTCATCTGCGAAGACTATAACACATTAACTAAAATGATTTGTCTTGATCATGGAAGTGGAGACTTCTAATTGATGTGTTGATGTGTCTTTAAAGTTAAGACATATTGAACTGAACCGTTCTGAGATTAATTATTCAATCAACAAGTGTTTCTCGAATAATATCTCACGACTTCTAATTTCATAGCTCTCAATCATAAGAGGGTAGTGGACCTGATCATGAAATGTAGGTTACTTTGATATATCAAGAGTGAGATCTAATATTCACGGTCAAAACCTCAGTATGTTGGATAACCACACGTATTGTTGAGGGAACACATATTCTCAAGATGGAATCCACAATCTTTTTTAGTAGAGACACGAAATATCCCCCTAAGATAAGTTTAATGAGAACTGGTTATTCAGGCCGCCCACTTTAGTAAGAAGTTACTAAAAATTATATTTACTGAAATTGGATTTCAATAAATGTGAATAACTAAAAGATTAAACCAGGTACTCAAGAATAAAATAGTTGTTTACAAAATGATAATTTATTATGACTTTGTTCACTATGGATATTTCATGAAGGGGTCAAATGATATCATTAGAGTCTTGGGATATAGTTTATTATTAAGGCCTAGAGTGTAATTATATTTATATAGTGGTATTAAATATAATTAATAGTAACTTTGGACTTGTCAAGAGTTGACAAAATAGCCCAAGGCCCATTCGAGCTAGAGTCTTATTTGTTCCATTTGGTCCCATTTCAAGCCACAAACTAAAACCCAATAGGCCCAAAAGGCTAACCTAATTAGATAATCATATTTTATTTAATAAGAGTTATTAAATAAAGTGACTACCAAGGTAGTTAGAATGTATGTATGATGGAAAGAAAGAAAACAGTTTTTCTTTACAAGGAGAAGAAGAAGGATTTTTCTTTGAGAATCAACGTACATAAAAGACTGATTGAGAGACCACACATCTTGGGCACCATGTGGAATTGAGATGAAGATTAAAGGTATTCTTAAGTCTTTGTTTTGATTTTCACTGCATCAAGGTACACTTTCTATTCTTTGTTCTAGAATTCAAGGTTACATGTTATCTCTTATGAATGAAGTAGATCCATGATTGTTGCTTCTACTGTGTGTTTGGTATGAGATGCAAAACCAGGTTATCCAACAATTGGTATCAAAGTGGTCTTCAATATCATGCTTGTATAACATGTGATTGAGTTTTAGAATTAAAGAAAACTATTTTCATAGTTGTGAAAATTATGCAGTCATTTTTTTGCATATTTTAGTTTTGAAACTACTGTTTGATTAAAACTGATTTTGATGTTATGATGCTGTTTAAATTTGATTTTAACCATGAAAAATTGAATTTTAGCACTTTAACATCAATGAAATTCAAGTTTTAATCCTATCGAAAAAAAAATTCAAGTTTTAATCTTAATCTCATCGTTTTTTATCATTAAGAATGTGTTTTGTTCATTGGAAACGTCAAAAACGGTTAAAAGAAAAACGACTTTTTCTAGACATTTTCGCGACTGGCGAGTCGTGAGATGAGTCGCAAGAGCTTCTAGATGAACTCACAACTGGGGTTTCGCAACTAGGCGAGTCACCAAAATGAGTAGCCAAAACTTGCTACTCACAAGAGTAGCCAAAAATTCTGACACCTGTTTTTCAACTCAGAATATGTTTAAACAATGAAAAACAAGGTAAGCACTAAACATGAACACAAAGAGTGATAATATATATATATATATGGATTTATCTGCAAATTGTTTATAAGGATTCATCATATTGTTCCTTGCATTATATATTTTTATGATCAAACAATATTTTGATGCTAGAATTAAAGTATTTTTGTTACTGGTTAAAAATCCTATAATGAAATTTATTCTTAATGAGATTAGGATTATGTTTTCAAGGGTTTTTAGCATTATTAGGGTTCTTGATAATAATCTTGAAAACCTTAATGCTTGATCTGTGAATCTTCATTCATAAAATTAAAAAGGAGTTTTTGATGGAAGAATAATGAAGATGTCAACGGTTACCTGAAAATTCTGGAAAAATTCAGTTTTGCGAGTTTCGATCGATCGAGAACTCTTTTCGACCGATCGTAGGCACTGAAGTTTTAATTTTCGGTTGTTTTTGACTAAGTGTTAAAACTTTGATAAAAGGCAAGGCCATGTGATTAATTTTATAATCCTTAAAAGTTAAGGACATACGTTAATAATCTTCTAACTAAAAGACCTAATGAGATCAAAGATGTTAGTTAAATAGAACTCTTAATCCTAAATTGTTTTATGATTAAAAGTCCTTAATTTATTTTAATTAGAGGTTTTTAATGAGATTAAAATTCTAATTAAAAGGTATATAGTTTCTAATGAAATCAGAATCTTTTATTTCGTAAATTAAGGATAGAGTTCTATATAACTAGTTTTTGATCCATTAGAGTTTAAGGAATCCTAAATAGTTTAGGATTTCCATTTAGTTAGTGATTCTAATGAGATTAGAGTCTTCAATAAGTGCAAGGTTATTAGTTGTGATGGGATCACAATTATTTAAGAAAAACCTAAATAACGAGTGGGAGTACTGAAATAACCCTTTTTGTTAAATTTATTGTAATGTGAATAGATACCTTGTCTTGGCCTTGAGCCGTGCATTTCAAGCGGAGGGTATTTACTTCACAGATTACATAATTAAACTTCTTTGTGATTGCGCGAATGTTTGTTACGCTATTGTGACGTGACTTAGTAACATCACATTAAATTTAAACAATTAAACACACTTGATGTGTAGAGTTAAAATTGTGATGAGATTACAATGATTTCAATACAATCCACTTGTTCTAAAATTTCTAGTGGGAGAGAGATATAAGGGTTGGATCTCACAGCCTTCATTATCGGTTCATAGTAGTATGGGTAAGCATCTCATCTTGGCGTATATGCCTTGCGATCCCAAAGGAGGGTGTTTACTTCATAGTACTACAAGATTGAACTTACCCATTTAAAGTAGTGTGAACAAGCACCTCGTCTTGGCGTAAATGCCTTGCAATCCCAAATGAGGGTGTTTTGTTTCATGGTACTACAAGTTTAAACACTATAAGGGAGATGACATGTGGCTACACATGATTCTAGATGATGGTGTACACTAAACTAAGTGTAATGTTAACCTCCTAAAAGAGTTATGTCATTATTACTTAGAGGCTGAAGGAAAAGCGGCAAATTATTTTTGTTTGGTAAGAGTTACCATAATAGCATTAATAATGAGAATATTTCTTGCCTGGTCATAGTGATTAGTATAAACTCGCTATCGAAGAATATTAATTGCAAGATTGGGTTGTCATTGCACCTAATATAATATGGTTTAGGGTTCCATATTATATGGTTATGGTTGCAAAATATAATGTCCTGGTATTTATGTTCATAGTCTTAAATTGAAGTTGCCATAAATTTTTGTTCTCTAACTACTATTTCAATTGAATTACATCAACTAAGAAATAATTTTGGACTTAGTACTTAAAGAAGCTGAAGTACATATTTATGTTTCGATTCAGCATTGTCATAATTTCCTATACATGATGCATTTATGGAAGATAGCTTATGATGTGATCATAGTTTCTATTGAAATGCTAAAATGTTACATTGGCTTCTATCTCAATTGTGCTACAACATGAGATGCAAGAGTTAGTACTAGACTTAGACTTTATATTAAGTCTAAATAAGATGTTTGGTATGAATCATATTGAGTGCTAAGAAAGGCTTAAGGAGTTCCAATTGTATATCATTTTATGAAAATGTTTTATTTTAAATGAATTGGAATTCTTGGATGTAGAGATTAATTTTTAATCTCTTATGGATATGATCCACAAGTCTTTGTTAGAATCATTTGATCAATTCATATTTTTTTGAAAGTAAATATATTCTTTTTATATTATCTGAATTGATAAGTGAGTTCTACACAACGGAAAACATCCTAAAAGCTATGACTAGGATCTATATGATTTAATTTAAATTCTTAGCTTGAACCGATAGGTAAGGGTGGTAAGAAGAGGAATTAAAATACCAAGCAGTTGGACAAGCTAGTTGCCCTAGTAGTTGCCAAAAGGAAATTAGACTCAAAAGTATGACCAAAAGAAAAGTGTTTCTGTTTTGGTAAAGCTAAGCATTGTCCATGGTTCTTTTATAGATGGAAATTTACATGTTTTACTTTTAAAGAGAAAGTTTCATCCTTTGGTAGTGTTGGAATAATCATGGTTTATATCTCATACAAAACATACGCAGCAGAAAATAAACGGATCTACTTCATTCTCAATTAATAACTTGCACGATGTAAATTTCAGAATTTAAGAAGAAGAGAGTGTACCTTGGTGTGGTGAATTTCAAAACAAAGATCGAAAGCACTCGGGAATACTTTTTAATCTTCACTCCAATTCCACTTTACGCCCAAGAAGTGTGGTCTCTTAATCAGTTTCTAAGGGAGAATGATATAGTGTCTCACTCTTACATACATACTATTTTTTACAATAGTGTCTCTTACACACACTTAAAAAATTATGTCCCTTTATAACTAACTAATTATCTAATTGGGCTGGCCTTTTAGACCTTTCCAATTGGGGTTAGGTGTGTAGCTTGGAGTGGGACCAAAAGGGACCAATAAGACACTAGCTCCAATGGGCCTTGGGCTTTTCTGTCAAATCTTGACAAATCCAAAGTTACCATTAACTCTATTTAATACCACTATATAAATATAGTTGCAGTGCACTCTAGGCCTTATTTATGAATTATATCCCAAGACTTTATTATACATGCAACCCCTTCATAAAATATTTGTAGTAATACAAAGTCATGAATATAAACTGCCACTTTGTAAATTACTACATCTTAATTCCTCGAGTACCTGGTTTAATCCTTTAAGTTATTCATCATATATTTATGAAATCTAATTTCATAAATATATATTTTAGTAATTCCTTACCAAAGTGGTTAGGCCCAACACTCTGAATAACCAACCTATTAAACTTATCTCAAGGGAATATTTTATATCTCCATTAAGAGACTATGAATTCCATCTTAAGAATAAATGTTCCATCAACGCTAAATGTGGATGCCCAACATACTGAGGTTTTGACCGTTACTTTAAATCTCACTCCTAATATATCAAAGCAACTTACATTTCATGATCAGGTCCATTATTCTCTCAGGAGTAAGAGTTCATGTAAATAGAAGTCGTGAGATTTATTATTCAATTCACAGTCGTTAGGAGAATAATAAATCTCACAGTGGTCCAGTTCAATATGTTTTAACTCTTAAAACATACCAACACATCAACTAGAAGTCTTCATTTCCATGATCAAGACAAATCATCTTAGTTGATATGTTATAGTCCTCGCAAATGAAATGCCCAATTTCATCACAGACTACAAACCAAATTTTGAGTTTACAAAGAACTTATGATTTATATCTTCAGTGACTTTTCACATAAATCACATACTATGCACCTCATGGACTATATGATAATGTCTCATATTCATGTTACCATTATTTTAGATTATAATAAAACAAATTTATCAATCACAATATTAAGTCGTACATCATGTCATACATAATATTATACATAACATCATACAATAGGATTTAAGGGCACTAATCCTAACAAGTTTTGTATGTTTTGTCCCTTATGTCTAGATCTTATTAATCTAAATGATATTCAATATTGGTGAAAGGTGGGCTTTTAGAACCATTATTTTGTTATGTTCCCAGTCTACGAATTCTATTTAGAGAATAATAAGATCTAGGGCTCCTTTTCGTAAAGGAATAAAGTTTCAATGACTTCTTTAAGTCAATGCATACATAAAGGAGAAATAGGGCTCTTTTAAAGGTAGATTGTTCTAGAAGAAAAATGTCAGAATTTGTTGTAGGACAACTATAAAATACATTTAGAAATGAGATGGTTGTATAAGATATACCACAAGACATTATTCTACAAATAACTATTACACTGATACAATATCGTAATGGGAGGATTACCATATAAATTCATACTTTTGGAATCAACTTTTGAAGTCATTCCACAAGGATATGAATTTGATCCTTAGTCCTACGTAAAGGCAATAGATGATATGAATATGGATTATTGGATCAATGTTATGTGAATAGAATTAAATTCTATTTAAAGTCTAGAACTTGTAGAGGCGTCTAGTGGCATTAAGCTTATTGTTTTCAAATGGGTCTACAAGAAAATGAGATTGATAGATTTGGAGGTGCAAACCTTCAAAGTTAAAACTAGTAGGGAAAAGAGTTATTCAGAAAGAAGTGGTATGACTATGAAAAGATTTTTTAACCAATAGTCAAGTTTGACTCTATCTAGATTCTCTTATTTATTTTATTTCATTTGGATGAAATATTGCAATAGATATCGAGAAAGCTTCTTTTAGTAGCAATCTTAAGGAAGACATTTATATGATGTAACTAGACTTGATCATAACAAAGAACCAGTAGTGTTTAGTATGCAAGTTGCTTAAAGTCCATTTATGGACTAAAGCAAGCATCTAATTCATAAAATATCATCTTTAATCAAGCAATCAAATTGTTTGATTTTGATCAAGTATTTAAAAACCTTATGTGTGTAAAAACGATATAGAATAACAAATTTCTTAATGTATGTTGATGACATTCTAATCATTTAGAATGATGTAGAGTTATTGTCATTAATGGAGTTAATTATTGTCTAGTCCAGTTTGATATAAAAGAACTTAGGATAGACTGGTCACATCCTAAGAATTAAACTTTGTTGAAATTCAGAAATTAGGATGTTAGGTCTATCTCAAACTGCTTAAATAGATTAGATTCTAGCCAAGTATAGCATGTAATACTTCAAGAAATGATTCTTTCCTTTTAAGTTTGAATTTCCTTTATAAAGGACTATATTCCTAAGACATATAAAAGGAAAAGCATATTAAGACGATTCCTTATACCATATCAATAGGAAGTCTTTATGCTATGCCATATACTAGGCTAAATATCTATTTTGCGTTGGGCATGGTAAGCAAATATCAATTGAATCTAAGATCACTTAATTTAGTGGGAGTAAAGCATATACTCAAATATCTTAAGAGAATGAGGGATATATGCTTGTCCACGAAAGTGAGGATTAGATGGTTACTGGTTGTACAAATACTGACTTGTAGTTTAATTGTGATTCATGAAGTTGGACTTCAAGATATGTGATCATCCTAGGTGGTGAAGATACACATTAAGCGTAAGTATTGTCTCATTAGAGAAATATGAGTACGTGATTTATAGTAATAGAAAAGATAATTTATGCAATAAATTTGGCTGAAACTTGTTTCCAAACCTTGCCTTAGAGTGATTATGAATTACTCTAAAAGGACATAAGTATCAGATATATGATAAATTTTCTTTGAGGGCAAGTGGGAGATTGTTTGGTTTTATGCCCTAAAATCCAATTTATTGGCATGTCATAAATAATTAAATTGTTTAATTATATAAGACTATTTATAAATGAACTAATGGAATATTATTATAGTCCATGAGATGCATTGTATGTGATTTATGTCATTTAGTCACAGAAGATGTAAGTCACAAGTTCCTTGTAAACTCAAAATGTAGTTCGTAGTCGGTGATGAAATTGGGCATTTCATCTGTGAAGACTATAACACATTAACTAAGATAATTTGTCTTGATCATGGAAGTGGAGACTTCTAGTTGATGTGTTGATGTGTCTTAAGAATTAATACATATTGAACTAGATCGTTGTGAGATTAATTATTCAATCAACAAGTATTACCCGAATAATTAATCTCACGACTTCTAATTCCATAGATTCTCAATCCTGAGAGGGTAGTGGACCTGATCATGAAATGTAGGTTACTTTGATATATTAGAAGTAAAATATAATATTCACGGTCAAAACTTCAGTATGTTGGGTAACCACACGTAGTGTTGAGGGAACACATATTCTCAAGATGGAATTTATAATCTCTTTTAGTAGAATGTTGGGTAACCACACATAGTGTTGAGGGAACACATATTCTCAAGATGGAATCTATAATCGCTTTTAGTAGAGACACGAAATATCTCCTTGAGATAAGTTTAATGAGAACTAGTTATTCAGGGTGCCACTTTAGTAAGAAGTTACTAAAGCTTATATTTATTGAAATTAGATTTCAATAAATGTGAATAACTAAAAGCTTAAACCGAGTACTCAAAGATAAAATAGTTGTTTACAAAGTGACAATTTATTATAACTTTGTTCTCTATGGATATTTCATGGAGGGGTTAAATGATATCATTAGAGTCTTAAGATATAATTTATTAACAAGGTCTAAAGTGTAATTATATTTATATAGTGGTATTAAATATAATTAATGGTAATTTTGAATTTGTCAAGAGTTGACAGAAAAGCCCAAAGCCTATTTGAGCTAGAGTCTTATTTGTTCCCTTTGATCACATCTCAAGCCATAAACTAAAACCCAATTGGGTAGGTCCAAAAGGCTAACCCAATTAGATAATCATATTTTATTTAATAAGAGTTATTAAATAAAGTGACTACCAAGGTAGTTAGAATGTACATATGATGAAAAGAAAGAAAATAGTTTTTCTCTACAAGGAGAAGAAGAAGGATTTTTCTTTGAGAATCAACGTACATAAAGACTGATTGAAAGACCACACATCTTGGGTACCATGTGGAATTGAGATGAAGATTAAAGGTATTCTCAATTCTTTGTTTTGATTGTCACTGCATCAAGGTAAGCTTTCTATTCTTTGTTCTAGAATTCAAGGTTACATGTTATCTCTCATGAATGAAGTAGATCCGTGATTGTTGCTTCCGCTGTGTGTTTTGTATGTGATGCAAAACTAGATTATCCAACACACGCATATCCTCAGGGAGAAGAAAGCCCTTCTCATGGCATTCAGAGAGAATGCCAGATGTTCGTTGCTGAGTGTCCCTCAAGGTAGCGTCACTCGTGACGGGGTTCCCCAAGCTCAGCACGAATGTTGGTCTCCAAGGTAAGGCCTTTAAAGGTTGTCCCCCCTTTAAACCCTTGGAGGTCCTGGTAGAGGTGCCCTTCTTCTGTTGAGCCCTTGTTGTTTAGGGCTCCTTGCTAGGGGGCTGCTGTGACAAGCACGAAACCTCCCCCTTTTCAGCCCCCTTGGACCCTTTGCCTCCTTGGCCCCCTTTTTCTCTTTTTATCTGTAGCGTCACTAGAGAACTCATGTGTAGGAGCAAAATTTGGTGGTTGGGGCACCACTAGTAACACCAGAATTACTGGGGAAGCATCCCTAGCGCAGGCTTTGAACAATGCCAAGACGGCTGGAGTCTTTTCCTCAAGCACCATTCCTTTCAGGATATTGGCTTCCCTTGGCTAGTGTTGACTTGGGCAGGTAGTAAACGGTGATGAACGGGGCCAAGAGTATCCTCGGGATCTTCTTGCTGGTAAAAGACCTCAAAGTCTTTGTCTGTGACTTCTTGAGTAGGCTCCAGAGTGCGCTCCTCTACTTCGTTGTTTGAAGGAATGGGTTGCTCCTAAGAGTAAAGGAGCCTAGTTACGAGCGGGGTTGGGAGTTGAGTGTCTTGAGTTCCGGGTGGAGGAGGCTCTATTGTCAAGAAGCCGGCAACTGCTACTTCAATCAAAGCTAGCCTGAGGTCCTTAGCTTTGATTACATGCTTGGGACTTTGGAAGCGTTTGGAAATGGGGTTGAACCCTAGGATCACGTGCACCTCCTGAAGTTGATCGTCCTTATGAAGAAAAATCTCTGATTTGAGGATTCAGTTTAGATTGGGAAATGTTCTTATAAGTTATGTATTAGGGAAAGATTCTTATAAAATTTCTTCTTTACATAAATGTGAAAATCCTACGCTCGTGTAGTGTCTGTGGAAACCCTACTTAGTTCCCCTTCTTGGGTGGGACAGTGCAATCCATCATGCCAGTCTCCCAAGACGATGAGAAAATCCTCGTTCATACCCTTATTTGATTCAAGCATACACGAAATTAACCTAAAGACTAGGACCTTACATTTGATGTAGTAGTTAGTCTCCTTCCCTTTTTGCCCTCTTTGACAATTGTATACCCAATTCACATCATGCCACGTGAGATTGGTCCCCATTTTATGGTCTATCATATCTACGCTACTGAGGACCCTAAATACGCTGAGGGTGCATTGTGTGGGAGTCAACCTATAGTTCATAAGGAAGTCCCTAGTGACCCTACCAATGGGGATTTTCATCTCGCCTTCTATAAAGGCGATCATTGGAATTACCATTGAGCTTGGAGCTCTGTTCATAGCCAACCATTCTCCTAACTCACAGTGTTGGAGTACAACACCATTAGGGATCCTATATTTGGCCCTAAAGGCAGCCATGCCTTCGGGAGTATCTACTAGCTTAGCAAATCTACCCATGGATGTTTATGGTGTGGGTAACAAAGAATCTAAGTATAAAAATAAATGAAATTGGACGCACCTACAGGCAATAGAAGAATCTCTCCTTGGACTACTACTTCAATGAAAAATTGCGAAATGGATAAATGAGGCAAAGTTATCTCCAACCCCTCCTTATATAGAGGTGAAAAATGATCGGTAAATATCCCACTCGTAAATTAAAGTGAACAACGACCGTAGGATCATCATCTCACTATAGAACGTCGGCAGACAAGGAGCCACCTGACATAATAAATGACGCATTGTGGATACGAAAGCGTCGGGAGCATGCTAAGGACAGGTGAAGAGATATTACCATATGGGAACGCGTTTGGCATGTATGGACTGTGTTAGTACTTCTAAAACCTTGCTTTTTACCTCAGAGGTAATAGCAAGATTTTAGAGGGCTATTGCGGGGGCCTGAGGACCGAGGAAGGGTACAATGTGTTGTAGTTGTCATTATTGGGGCATCATGAGCCCAAAGAGGGGATCTACCCGAGGATAAGAGGAGAAGAGACAAAAGACTTCTGGAAAGTCCGGATGAGGAGGATGAGGTGTAGAGAGAAAATTGTGGATGGTAAAGGAAGTTTCTAGTGAGATTTGGCCTACTACCTCCGTATTAAATGGCTAATAATAGCTTTATTAACTGCATTGATGAGGAAGTGACCTGAACAAAGAAATTCACAGCTAAGTAGTTCCTTCTACCACCTTCACAGAAGTTTTAGGGGACAAGTATCATAAGGAGAGTCTGGGTAGTTGAAGATGGAGGGCCAAGATGCGATGGTCTGAGAAGTATAAGGGAAGGGAACTTCTAGATAAGGGATCTAGAAAAATCAAGGAGGAAAGATTAAAGCTAGAATAGTAACTAAGAGAAAAAGAGTGAACAGTGTATGTAACAACCCAAGAATATTGTCCTCAGCAAGCATGTAAAAATCCATCTATACATTTAAATCTTAGACTTTTGCCTCCTCCTTCTCTATTTGTGTCCTCAGGCGAAGCCCAACTTGTTCATCTCACTCTCTTTACAAATATCTATTGATTAGGGCCGAGTTTGGGAACATCAGTCTCACTATTCTAGGTGGGCTTGGGATACTAAGATTTCGTGCTCTTAGATAAAGCATAAATCATACAAGAAAAACACCTAGAAACCAACAAGTTTGTAGGTGACATTGTTAACCGAGTTTATGACTAACCATAATAGTATTCATGAAATTAATAGGTCATAAATAATTTTTTATAAAATTTATCAAAATGCACCGCGCATTGCACGGGATATTGGGTAGTATATCAAAATTGAACACATACTCATTGGATTTAGGCGTTTTGAATTAAAGTGTATTTCTATATCTTATATTAATTATTCAAAGAAGTTCACTAAAGTGTTTATCTCTTCGACCATTGTTACGCCCAAAAACAATGAATCATGAACATGAGCTACAGTCCAATTTAGGTTGATTAATTAAGATGAATTTTCCTTTTTTTTTTTGGGGGGGGGGGGGGGGGAACTTTCTCATCATGTTATGTAAAACTCATAAAAATGCTAAATATAGATAATACTGTAGGCTGTAACTAAAAAGAAGGAAAAAGCCGGCTACATCCAATTTTCTATTTTTTACATATAATTATACACAATCATTCGTAGTTTAGGTAAAACCTTTCCCCGTTTTTTGATACAGAATTTTTTTTTAATATGAAATGATGGTTTGATTCAGTGTGTTGAGAAAAAAAAATTATTAAGATGTATTCAAAATGAAGAATAAGATATAAGGTGTATTAATAATTTGGTTATGCAAAATAAAAATAAAAAGTGATTACTTGGTGATAAAAAATGCATATTTTTTTGTAAAACAGGATGAGAAAGCTCCATAATTAGATGACTGTTTTTCGGAGCTCCCTATTTTGGGTAAAAGAAATTTTCAAAACATTTTCTAACATAATGTTTAATAAGAAGATATCAGTGTCCTGTCCACTAGTAGATTCAAAGCTTCTGCAAGTTCCATGTAAGTTCCTGATCAACTCGAATGCTCTCAAAAGTTAAAATAGATAGCTCGGACAACTTTTAAGTAAAGCATTTGTTTTTTTTTATAGGTTGGCATACTTTCAACTTTCAAATCAAGCAGAGATACTCTACTAGCTCTGCACTGTAAACTACTGAACAAGGACAAAGTACAACCACTAATGCTCTAGCAAAATCGTTTTTTTTTTTTTTTTTTTTTTTTTTTTTTTTTTAACGGAAGAATTTTTAGAAGCTTTAAAATAGTACTAATTTGGTTGTTCAAAAATAGTGGTAATATGATGATATCATTATCAAGTTTCTTTTTTCCCCTGACGTTTCCTCCCAAAAATAATAATAATAATAATAATAATAATAATAATAATAATAATAATAATATATTCTCTTTTTTTTGCTGAATATAATAATAATATATTCTAGATTATAGCATGCATTTGGCAAGTATAATTTTTTATTTTTGAGCTTATTTTAGTGGGTTTTATATATAAAAAATTCATATTCTTTTTTAATGAATTTTTAATATATAAACAATAAACAAAGTACATCGAAACAAATTATGACTATTCAATTCCATATTTTAGTTTTGAATAGTGTTAGATGTACAATTTTCTTTACAACTTTTACATGATATGTTATAATTAGAGCAAGGTTAACTTCATTTGGTAACAAAGTTTGGTTACAAATTTTGTTATAGTTAATAACTAAAATCTCACTAAAAAAATTAACATTAGCGTATATTTTAAAAATCTAACTGTTAAATTGTATATCTTTTATGTTCTTAACATACTTATCCAATTTTGTGCCAATAAAATATTATTTATTATTTAATTCATAAACTTATTATTTATATATAATTTATATTACAAAAATTTGAAATTTAAACATTTGATTCATAATACAATTATTGATCTTTAGTTTTTGGCTACAACTACGATTGTAGCAAAATTTTGTCATTCATTTATGCACTAATACCATATTTAAAATTTTATTATACACCAATAATAATAAATCATGATAATAGTAGTAAAAAACAAAAAACAAAAAAACACTGATGAAAAATATCTCTCCATGTTGAGTTTAATCACACATATTTAGTATTTACTAATTTCCCTTAGGATCCTCGACCTAGAGAGGTGGACCCCAAAAAAAAAAAAAAACCTTTTTTTACTTATGAAGTTTCAACTTTCTAGTTTCAACCATTTTATTTCTACTTCTGTTTGCTTCTTAATTCAGTTCTCTCTAGTTTCTGCCTCTTTTCCTTTCTTCTCTTTATAGCTAAGCTCTTCACCCTCTATGGCTATGATAAATCTCCTCAAGCATCAATATTTACGCTAATACCTCTCATAGTCTAATCATTTTGTGATCTGGGTCTTTTTGAAGTTCTCGTTTAGATATAGCCTCCACCACTTTTTGGTCTCCGCTACTTCACATTTGAAACCGTCAACAGAAACTAACCCACTTGTTTTTTTGAGGTTTTAATTGTTTATTGATAGGTAATCAGATTTTGAGAAGTGGGATTTGTCTTTCAGATGCAGAAAATGGATTTTTTATGAGGTCAGCTTCATATCTTTGTGTATACAACATATATTACAGGAAGGGATATATGTTCTCTTTTTAAGTTTGGCTGAAAAGGTTAATTCTTTGTCTCTTTTCTAAGAATAAGCAGGGAGAGAAAACTATTTTTGATTATAGGTTTCTCATTGTCAGAGAATTTAGGAAAGAGTGACCTGTACTTCACTGAGAACCATTGGGTTTAGTTTAGATGAGTATCTCACTTTTTGCAAACCAAAACAACACTAGACATAGGATTTACAGTTTTGTTCTTGGTTTCTTTCACTCAGACTTCACAGCAGCTAAACTGAGGATTATTGATTTTCTTTTCTTCTAGTTAGTGTTCATATGATGTTAGCATGGATTGCTTGTTTTTGTTTTGATCATGAAATGGATTGCTTTTGTTTGTTTGGCTACTGATTTCTTCATGACATAGGATTTACAGCTTTGTTCTTGGTTTCTTTCACTCAGATTTCACAGCAGCTAAACTGAGGATTATTGATTTTCTTTTCTTCTAGTTAGTGTTCTTATGATGTTAGCATGGATTGCTTGTTTTTGTTTTGATCATGAAATGGATTGCTTTTGTTTGTTTGGCTTCTGATTTCTTCATATGGGAGGATGAGTTGAATATGTTTCTATAAAGAGCCTGGTTTGGGTTATTTATCACTTGTTTTTTCTGTTCATGATATATTTGTTGCCAGTGGTGTCCCAGGTTTGCAGTGGACTGGACTCTACTGATGTTTGGCTTAAATTGGCTGCCTTGAAAAGGTTGTAAAATTGGGAAACCAACCAATTAATGAATATATAAAATTATAAATTCTGTTATATAGGAGCTCAGAAACATAACATCCACTGAATGGATTTTATAGAATTCATTGAAGTTTAATTTATTTTCTTTTTCTTTTCTCTTCTTTTTCTTGGCTTTCTCATCAGGCAAATATAGGGTAAAATATAGAGTTTTTATGAGTAAATGTAAATTTCAAAATGAAGAAGAAAAAGAAAAAAAATCTTCTTCCTTTAATTACTTAAACAAATGGGTGAGTGGGTTTCGAACCTTTCATCATGGGAGAACTGGGTAAGGCTTTTGAGGCCACGAGGCTCTTTGTAAAGTTGTTCACCCTTTGTTATTAGTAAGGCTGAGGATATGTCCTCTTCCTGAAAAGGCTGTTGGTTATATGTCAACTAATGCCATTGTTAACTACATCGTTAGCATGACTGGAATTTTGTTTGGCTGTGGAAAATGGAATGTATTAATTTTGTCATCTTTTAAAATTTGCAATTTCAGTTACTAAATTTAAATTCAGGACTCTAAGGGCCGCTTGACTTTGCAGAAGTCCTTTTGAGTTGTTCAAAATTCTCTTTGGGGAGCTTCTTTATTATGGGTAGAGGTAGAGGAAAGGGGAAGAAGCAAAATGCTATTGCCTCTCGGGAGGATCCTGGAAGCGGTGAAGAGGAAAAAATTCCAGCATACAGGAGAAGAGGAAGGCCTCAAAAACCATTAAAGGATGAAATTGAAGAAGAAGAGGAGGAAGGAAACACTGACAAGACAGTAGAAGATGGAGAGGATGCTAAAGTTAATATTTCTAGAAAGGATATGAAAAATCAGAATACCATAGAGAATGGACGGAAGAGGAAGAGGTCTGCTCAGGTCAAAGAAAATATCAGTTCAGTTGGAGGGGAGAATGGCATTGGAAAAAAGTCAAGTCCCGATGATTCAACAAAGTCAGTTGGATTCCGACAAAATGGAAGTAGGAGAAAAAACAAGCCTCGCAGGGCTGCTGAAGCTGGTGTTGAGTGCAAGTGAGCTTGGATTGGCTATTATGATGGTTCTTCACCTACCTTTCCATTGCTGGATAAATCTTTTGTATGGGGCAAGGCATTGTTAACTTACCTATGGTTTCCTGTAATTCCTTGGCTATATGTTTTTTGTTTTGTGTAATATCCGAGTTCTAATTCCTCTTAATGGAAATTTTTTATGGTAATGTTTTGGAACAGATTACTGCCAGAATTTTGCATGCAGCCACCACCTTTGAAAAATATTTGCTAGTTTTGTGCTATATGCCTTCTGTTAAGAGTGACAAGAAAAGCTTCCTTTCCCCCTTGCCAACAAATTTTTTCCTAACTATGTTAATATGAAATTATACAAAATTTGGCCAGATGTGTATAATTAATTAGCACATTTGAGGGAAGTCAACAAATTGGTTATAATATAACAGTGCTTGGGTTTTCACTATATCCTAAATGCTGCAGCAGCAGCAGTAAGTGCTTTGATGCATGTTAGGGCTTGGAGAATAAAACTTAAGGCTTGGAACTGGAAATGAGAGGAGAAATGTTGTGAGTGAACAAGGCAAACTGAAGCATTGATCAAAGATGTGGCTCTTGTAATGGACTGCTGTGACATAATCTTTAATGCTAAACCAAATATGCTACATTAGGCAATGATAATGTCTTACGAAATGTAGACAAATACCTATTCAGGGATGGACTCCTGTTGCTTATTGATGACACGGGATCCTTGAATACTCCCAAGAAGTGGAATGAGGTAATTAATGAGAATTATGCATTTCTTTTTCATGTTAATTTCGGCCTTTTAATACTTTTTCTGCATTACTGTGCTGCCCATTTTGTAAAATAGATGTAATTTGCATTGTGAAATAGTTGAAGTATATCTTCTGAGCATATAATGCCGTAGACATCTCATGTATATAAAAATATGTGTATGATAGTTATCTCATGCATATTAGACAACATATACCAACTTTCCCCAAAAATTGGAGCAAACATGTTGATGATCAAACATGCTTTGGGTAGATTATTGGTTGGTGAATTTGGCTGATTTTAGACATGCTTTCTAGTTTTTAGTTCTTATATCTATATTTTTTTTGGTTTACTTTTGTTTTGAAATACCGAAAATAAGGGAAGTCAATGCCTAGGAAATATGAATATGATAGAATGTGCAACCTTTTGTAGTGTCTATTTAAGGATGGTGACAAACGCATATCTAGGATGCTGGGGAGGTCTCACACTATGTGCAGTACAAATTATTATTAGTTTTCTCTAATACTTTGATAAGTTGTACCAAAAATCTTGTAACTTAACAAATTGGCACCTTAATTTCCAATAAAAACATTCAGAATAAAAATCCCTACCCCCAACTATCGATGTATAAAAAAAATATTTTAATAAATTTCATTGTAAAAAATTGTAATCTTTAGTTATTTTATATATAGACAAAATAGAAATACACTAAGAATAGGATAGTTATTTGATCACAAATTGAAATTTGCATGATATAGTTGCTAATATAGATAGACATGTTTCATGCCTACTAAAAAATGCTTATATCCTTCACTTTTTTCTTTTCTTTTTTTTTTTTTTTTTTTTTAACATTCTTGATTGTGTGTTATTAAAAAAAAAATCCCCTTTTGTTGGAAATGGTTTCAATTGTTGCAAAAACAACTAAATTTGAGTCAAAATGTCATATTTCAAATCAATTGTTTCTCACATAAAAAAAAACCAATTAATTCTCATATAAATCTTAGATAAAATTCCATTATGCTTAAAATAATTAATATAACAAAATAAACATATTGATTATATTAGTAATCTTTCTAACTACATAAAATAAGCACTACAATATTAGTTCTACACACACATACGTGCACACGCATGCACACGCACACACACACACAAAAGGGTTAGGAAATTTAAAGAATTAATATTAATTTTAGTGAATCCACAAATATTTAATTTTTTTTATGACTTTTGCGATAATTTTTGTCAAAGCAACTAAACATGAGTAAGAATGTTATATTTTAAATTTATTATTATTATTGTGCCAACTAAAAATTATTTTCTATAGAGTTTGTAAAAGTAATCATATAAATTCATTTAATATAAATAATTGATGCACAACAACAGATAATTAATACTACCTCCGTCTCAGTTTGTTTGTCCTCTATTCCATTTTTGGATGTTCCAAAATATTGTCCTATTTCTAAAAATAAAAATTATTAGTTTACTAATGTTCCTATTATACCCCTACTTTATTTTCAAAACTATTTGAAAAGAAAACGAATTAATATTTAAAAAAATCAATTTAATTGGGGCACCTTTTTAATTGCCTCATTAAGAATAACTCTTTTTTAAAAAGTTGATAAAATTATTTAAGAGTAATTTTGTAAACTTATATATTTTTATAAGGCAAACAAGATAATAAATGATATTCCCTTAAAAAGTTTGACTTTTTAAACAGGACAAACTAATTCAATGAACTAATACTTTTTTTTTTTTTTATATATACAAGATAGAATTTCTATGTTAGCTTAATCTAAGTATATATGTGTGTGAGTCTTTCTCTTGGAGACTGGAACCTCACCCTTCTCCCCCACACTCCACAAGCATTTATACTTATTAAGTAACCACTGCACCAAGAGTGCTCGGTGGTCTAATACTTTAATATGCTGTCTAGTGCCTTAGATGTTGTTATCAAAAAGAAAATGATACTGGCAACAACAATAATAATAATATAACCTTGAAGAATGTTTTGTGACAAAAAGAGGCATTTGAGGCTTAAATGTGAATGTAACTGTAAAGGTGCTATATGAGGTTGAAGGCATTCACAACAAGCCTACCGTTCAAGGTGCTTCTTTTACACATGAACAATTTTTATTTTTTTGAGAGAGACACATGAACATATTATGTTGAAGGCATTTGCGAAATATTATATATATATATATATATATGTAGAACTGTGCTGCAGAATGTAGTTAGATGGCTTGGTCATGAGCAGTAGAGACTAGAAACATTGCTTATTGTGAAGTCATGGCATTGGAAGGCTGAAGAAGTAAAAATTATTGTCCAAACTTCAAAAGCCGCATAGTATGAGTCTGCTTCAGACGCCAAATTTTTGGCATCAGAGGTTTTATATATATATTATAGCTTAAATGAGGTGAATTCATCAAATATCTTTACAAAGGGTTGGTATCTTTCCTTTTTGTTCAACTGTTAACCAATTACTAAGACTAAGGTAAAAATGTTCAAATACTACTTTTTTATGAAAATATTTTGCAATCTATTACTATTTACACAAAATATTTAGTAATTTATCACTTTTTTAAAACTTGATTTTGTAGAAATTGAGTTCTCCCTGGGTAATCCGAGTTCAATTACATCAAAAATCATAAGGAACTCGAGTACCATAAAAAACTTGATTTTCACAAAATTGAGTTTTAAAAAGATGATAAATTAGTAAATATTTTACAAACAGTGATAGATTTATACATATTTTCTCAACCAATGATATAGAGCCATTTTGGCTTTACTAATAATGTCATTTTAGTATATAACTTGCACAGTGTCATGATTCATTATGCATGCTTTTGGGAAAGATGTGGGCAGTGTTATTTGTGCAGGCGTACATTGTAAATGTTAAGATGTTCCACTGGCTATTCATATTCTCATTAATTGGAGTTTCTTTCAAAAAAATTCGTTTGTTAATGCTGTTATTTATTTTCTTTAGCACATGAAGTTGGGTTTGGTGGGGTATGAGGAAGAATGAACAAGCTAACTGCTGCTACTATTTTTACCATCTGCTCCCACTTCTACCCTTGTTTTGATTATGAGATATGCTAGTGTTGTAAAATTGGAAACCCTTTTTAGACTTTTCCTTTATTCTCTTTTTGACTGGACTCAGGAGCAAGTTAATTTCTATGTTCTTTTGCTACCTTTTTATGGCAAATCCCTTCCTCCAAGTTTTATATATACATAATGGTGAAATTAACAAAGACAGCCATTGATAGGCTCCATCATAGATGCCACCTAAGAAATTACCTATAAATTAATGGAAAAAATAATATTCCCGCAATGAAGGTTGCAGCAAGTAAGTAGCTGTTTGACGACCTAGCAAAAAAAACGTAGCTGTTTGACGAACTAATGGGATAGAAGATCCCATTTCTATGTATCCTAGGTCCATCTTGTCATTACTAGATTCTAGGGGTGTTCACCAAACCGCATAAACCGCACAAACCGCAAAAATCGCACCAAAACCGCCCGCAAAATGACATAACCGCACCGCACCGCAAGTAATTTTACACCGCACCACACCGCATGGTGCAGTGCGGTTTGCGGTTTTATAATAAGAAAACCGCACAAACCGCACCGCACCGCACCGTCTCTATATATTAATATTTTTAAATTATTTTTAATATTAAATATATTATTAATAGTTTAATAACCCTAGTTAAAAAAAGTTTGACAATCTTAGCAAGTGTTGATTAGGAAAGCCAACCCAAAATAAAGAAAAACTAGCTTAATAGTTTAAAACTTGAACTAAAACAAAGGAAAAAATTAGTTTTGGACTAAGTAGAAAAAGCCCAAATTTTGAAAAATATATCAATTTCAAATCATTCAAACTGCATCTTATACACCGCACCGCATATGTGACAACAAAAATGAGGTGCGGTGCGGTTATGGTTTTGGCTAAATTTTAAACCGCACCGCACCGCACCGCACATGTGACCGCAAAAATAAAGTGCGGTGCAGTTATGGTTTTAGCTAAACCGCACCGCAAAGTGCGGTGCTAAAAATAGCCCAAAACCGCACCGCACCGCACCGCGAACACCCCTACTAGATTCTTTTGAAGTTAAGCATTTGACCTAGGTTTTTTTATGGAAAACTTTTCAATTGAGTTCTTTACTTCTTAAGCTAATCTTTTAGGGTCTATTTGGTTGGAGGGGTGAAAAAGTAGGATGATAGAAAATGACGAGAGAATGGAAAAATGGGAAAATGGAAAAGATTTTAATTTCTTTTTTTTTTTTTTGGTAGAGAGCAAAAAAAGTGAAGGGATGAAAAAAGTAAGTTTGTATAATTTACTCATATGCCCTTGTTAAAAAATTGTACCTAATTGAAACAAAAAAGTAACAAACATCCAAAAAAAATCCAATCACCCAAATTTATTAAAAAATAAAAATCATGTCTAGAAAAAAAGTCACGTCTAAAAATTAAACTGGAATGAGAACAAAAGAAACACTTAACAAGGGTACTAAAGCCCAAGAAAGAAAATTTAAAAAAAAAAAGAATGAAAACAAAAATTTAAAGAAAAAAAAAAACTTATTAAAATTGGAATTAAAAAAAAAGTACTAAAGAAGCCCATGTGCAACTTGAACATGGGCATTTTTGTCCTTCACCTATAAGATTTTCCCCCACCAAGTTTTTTCTCCATTTTGGAGAGAACTTTTTGGTGGGCCCCACCATCATTTTCCACTCTCCCTCTCTCAACCAAACACCCTTCAAAAAGTTTTCATTCTTCATTTTGTCCCCTTTTTTTTTTCCATCCTCCCTAAAATCTACTGCACCAAACACAACCTTAGGGTCTTGATTTTCTCTTCAAGTGGGACATTTCATCCTTATAATTTTTAGCCAATTATTGCCTCCATTTAGCCTAATCTCTAATGCTTCCTTCACTAAAAAGTAAAAATTGTCTCTTCATGCTTTAACCCCATTAAGTTATTTAGAGGATAACTAATATGTTTTTTTTTCCTTAGTTCAATACATTTTTTGAAAAGCCTCTTATATAAGTTACTTGAAATTAGACATCACCATTGATGAGGATATTTTTTATCAGCTGACCCAAGGGGCCGACGAGTCCCACTTATCGATTTTGTACCTGTAACCAATCCTAGGGGGGTCACCAATCCTAAGGCTCGTCGAGTTAGGTAGGCTACCGATCCAATCCCCTTGCCGATGATCCAAAGCTCCAAGAATCCACGCATGATTTGCGTGGAGTCCACTCATATGCCTCTATAAGGAAATAACTTGCACACTACAACCAAAAATCCTACCACACAATCATATCTTCCCTGTATGGGAAGAGAAGCTCTAAGATCTTGGGACATTTCTCTTTATAAGGAAACTCCCCCTAAATCAAGGGATTCAAGTCAGCTCTCCGCTACTATATAAACAACAAACCCTAACCTTCTTGAAATACATGAATTCTCCCCAGTTCTTGTATTCTTGGGATTGTGGAGGTTCTTCTATCACTGACTTAACCTTTGGAGGGTTTTTGACTAGCACCCCATTGGTGCTCTATAGGTTCTTTCTCTCCTTTTATTCTTTAAGTACACATATTGGCACGTGTGTGGACAATCAACTCACTGATGATTTGTGTATCATCAGTTGGCGCCGTCTATGGAAACTAGTGATAAGCCATATCACTGTTTCAAGGACAAAGAGTTGCATGGTCTTGACATGATCAATGGCCACCATTAACTAGAAGACCAAGAACCCGCCCAGTGCATTGGAAAGAAATTTGCATAAGTCAATAGAAAATGCATAAGTCAATAGAAAAGACCAAACAGATTGTTAGGATTAGTGCCCTTAAATCCTATTGTATGATGATATATATGTTATAATGTATAACATTATGTATGACTTAATGTTGTGATTAATAAAGCTGTTTTATTATTATCTAAAATAATGGTAACATGAATATTGGAATATTATCATATAGTCCATGAAATGCATGGTATGTGATTTATGTGAAAAGTCACAGAAGATATAAATCACATATTCTTTGTAATCTTAGAATTGTAGTTCGTAGTCGGTGATGAAATTGAGTATTTCATCTGCGAAGACTATAACATATCAACTAAGATGATTTGTTTTGATCATGGAAATAAAGATTTCTAGTTGGTATGTTGATATGTTTTAAGAATTAAGACATATTAAACTGGACCGTTGTGAGATTTATTATTCTCCTAACGACTGTCAAATGAATAATAAACTCATGACTTATATTTACATGAACTCTTAATTCCTGAGAGGATAATGGACTTGATCATAAAGTGTAGGTTGGGCAACCACATTTAGTGTTGATGAAACGTATATTCTCAAGATGGAATTCATAGTCTCTTAAGGGAGATACAAAATATTCCCTTGAGATAAGTTTAATGGGTTTGGTTATTCAGAGAGTTAGACCTACCCACTTTAGTAAGAAGTTACTAAAGTATATATTTATGGAATTGGATTTCATAAATATATGATGAATAACTTAAAGGCTTAGACCGGGTACTTAAGGAACTAAGATGTAGTAATTTACAAAGTGGCAGTCTACATTCATGACTTTGTATTACTACGAATATTTTATGAAAGGGTTGCATGTACAATAAAGTCTTGGGATATAATTTATAAATAAGGCCTAAAGTGCAACTATATTTATATAGTAGTATTAAATATAGTTAATGGTAATTTTGAACTTGTCAAGAGTTGATAGAAAAGCCCAAGGCCCATTGGAGCTACTGTCTTATTGGTCCCTTTTGGTCCCACTCCAAGCCACACACTTAAGCCCAATTGCAAAGACCCAAAAGGCCAGCCTAATTAGATAATCAGTTAAATACAAAGGGAGAAACATACAGAATTTTCTGTAGAGATTTTTACAAGAACACTATTGTGAAATTGTGTGAAAGAAGTGTTAGACACTTTAACATTCTCCCTTTAGAAAACTGATTGAGAGATCGCACATCTTGGACGTTACTGGAATTGGAGTGAAAATTAAAAGTATTCCCAAGTGCTTATGATCTTCGGTTTTGAAATCCATCGCACCAAAGTACACTCTCCTGTTCTTGAATTCTGAAACTTACATAGTATGTATTAACATTTATGAATGAAGTAGATCCGTTATTTTTTTGCTGTGTATGTTTTGTATGCGATACATACATGCATAATTCCATCAAATGGTATCAGAGCGGTTGATGTGCATGAAATATATACAATAAAGTACTCACATATCTACATATTTAGCCTTACTTTTATGTTATTTTGTTATTGATTATATAATATCTTTATGTTGCAGGTAACAAGAGCTTTACATGCAAAGTGGGACTAAGCCAATTAAATTCAAGTCCAAGTGGAGTAAGGAATTAAAGGAAATTTGCACCAAATCCAAGTCCAATTCGGATTAGGAATCCAGCCTGCACATCAGTAGTATTTTTAGCATAACTTTCGGCTCCGATATCCAATTGAGATGATTCAAGTTGGACTGGAAACTTGACTTAAGGGGCTACAACTTTGTAGTTTAACAAAAGTCCAAATTCTGACTTTAAATGGGCCAAATTGTCGGTTAAGTGAAGCCTAAAAATCTGGAATTTTCTCCAAACGGGATAGGACTCCTTGACCTATTTAAAAGGCTTTTCAGAAAAAAAGAAAAAAAAAACCCTAGGGAGGAAAAGGAGGTGCCGCAAAGAAGAACTTGTTTAGGAGTCATTATGAAGAGGAGGATCTAAAAACAAAGGCGAGAGCTTCAAATTGATCAACCAATTCAGATGAAAGACATAAGTTTTATTTGTTTTCTTTTCAACTTTATCATGAACTAAATTTATTTTCTAGAGCGTTGATGTAGTCTAGCAATGAACACACAATTTATTTTCTGAGTTATTTTATTTTAAATGTTTCCATGATTGAGTGTTTAATTCTTATTCTTAATGCTTACTATTTTCTTTACGAATTATAGTTTGATCAATTGAATTACAATGAGACCGAGAGGTGATTTGTTATTTTAGTTCTAGAATTAAACATCATTAGTTGAGCAAAAGTAGAGATGCTTTACCGCGATTAGTGTGATTTTTCGGAAAATTCAAAGTACGTAACGAGTCTCCAATTAATTAAATTCACATAGAGATATGGAATTGTTAGTTGAAGATATTTTTGATATTATTCGAGAGAGGATATTGAATACTTAAGGAATTTTTAATCATCAACGGGAGATTATTAGAATTTAATAATTAGGAAGAATAAATTGTGTGGGATTTGTTAGGTGAAATCAACCGCTCTAGATCCATTCTTATCATATTTTTACACTTTTAGATTTTTGCATTGTGTTAATCTTTTATTCATAGATTTATTTTTATTAAGTAGTTTAATTTAATTCAGATAGTAGAATGTTCCATTTATTTTCAATTTTCCAAATAGTAATTGATTTAGTGAATTTTGGTATTCAATAACATAGTTAATCTTTGTGGGTTTGACATTCGTTTTTCTAAAAACACTTTACTACTTGTTACGATTCTGTGCACTTGTAGATTATTTTACGTGAACAAGTTTTTGACGCCATTGCCGGGGATTAACTATTTGTTATTGATATTGATACTAGCTAGATATTTACTACTTTGGATTTTATTTTATTCATTCCAAAAAAAAAAAAAAAAATTAAATTAGGTGCATCTGAGTTTGTTTTCTTTCTTTTCAGGAATTAGAAGTGCATGACCAGATCTAAACTATTAGAACACACACTCTTTGAACCTGAAATTGAAAAAACCTTACGTCAACTCAAGAAAGAAAAAAAGAAAGAAGCCAACACATCTCTATCTAATATGGCCGATCAAGAGCAAAAGGCGTTAAGAGATTATGCTACACCCTCGATAAATAGAGCTACATTGAGCATAAGGAGGCCAACCATACAAGCCAATAATTTTGAGATCAAGCCGGCCATCCTTCAAATGATACAGCAAACTGTCCAATTCGGGGGGTTGTCACAAGAGGATCCTTATGTCCATATTGCTAATTTCTTGGAAATTTGTGATACTTTTAAGCATAACAGAGTGACAGATGATGCGATTCGACTAAGACTTTTTCCCTTCTCACTTAGGGATAAAGCAAAAGTTTGGTTGAATTCTTTGCCACCTGGCATCATTACTACATGGGAGGAGTTGGCTCACAAATTCTTAGCAAAATATTTCTCTCCCACAAAGACAGCAAAGCTAAGGAATGATATCACCACATTCATACAATTTGAGGGTGAATCATTATATGAAGCATGGGAGAGGTACAAAGATTTATTGCGAAGGTGTCCTCATCATGACCTTCCAACATGGCTTCAAGTGCAAACGTTCTACAATGGTCTAGGAGCTACAAACAGGTCTATGGTTGATGCAGCAGCTGGTGGAGCTTTAATGAGTAAAACTCATGAGGCAGCCTATCAACTTCTGGAAGAATTGGCATCCAACAACTATCAATGGCCTACAGAAAGAGCAATGCCAAGAAAGACAGCTGGAGTTTTAGAACTTGATTCTATTACCTCATTGGCGGCACAAATGGCAACTTTGTCTCAACAACTAGGTAAAATGAATGTTAATGCTATTCAAACTAATGTTGTTTGTAACCATTGTTCAGGAAATCATTCAAGTGCTGACTGCCAAGTGGGAAATCCTTTTGCCCAATCGAGTTATAGACAAGCAAATTACGTGTCAAACTTTCAATGTCAAAATAATCCATACTCGAACACATACAATCCTGGATGGAGGAATCACTCCAACTTTTCATGGAGCAATAACCAAGGGCTAAACCACCTCAGCAATTCCCACAACAAGAGAAGCAGCCGACACTTGAGGACACGTTCATGCAGTACATGCAGAAGACAGATGTGGCGACCCAAAACAACTCAGCTTCAATCCGTAATCTTGAGGTGCAGATCGGTCAGCTCTCAAGCATGCTCACAAAGAGGACTGCAGGAACTTTGCCAAGCAACACTGTCACCAATCCGAAAGAACATGTAAACGCAATATCATTGAGAAGTGGACGAACATATGAGGAGCCAAAAGTAACAAATGCAAAACAAGATGAAGCTGTAGATAATGAGGAGTCAAAGATGAAGGAGACCGAGTCAGAGATGAAAGAAGTGGAGCAAGCTAATAAGACTAAGGAGACTGAAAAAGCTTCAAAATTAAAAAAATCTAGGGAAGTTACTTTTGAGACTTATTCTCCTTCAATTTATGATCCACCAATTCCTTTTCCGCAAAGATTAAGAAAAAACAATGTGGATGATCAGTTTTCTAAATTTCTAAGCATATTTAAGCAATTGCATATTAATATTCCTCTCATTGAAGCTTTGGAACAAATGCCTAAATATGCTAAATTCTTGAAGGATATTATATCAAAGAAGGGGAAATTGGAGGAGCATGAAACAGTAATGTTGACAGAGGAGAGTAGTGCAATCTTACAAAAGAAGCTGCCGCCTAAGCTGAAAGATCAGGGGAGTTTCACTATCCCTTGCACTATAGGAAAATCTTATTTTGATAGAGCGTTATGTGATTTAGGGGCAAGTATTAATCTAATGCCTTTCTTTGTTTTCAGGAAATTAGGTCTTGAAGAAGTAAAGCCAACCACTATCTCTTTACAATTGGCGGATAGATCCATTAAATATCCAAGAGGAGTCATTGAGGATGTATTAGTAAAAGTTGATAAGTTCATCTTCCTGGCTGACTTCATTGTTCTTGATATGGATGAGGACGAGGAGATACCTTTGATATTGGGTCGACCTTTCCTTGCGACGGGGAGGACCTTAATTAATGTCTAGCAAGGAAAATTTGTTTTGAGGGTCGGGGAGGATGATGTCACTTTTGATGTATTTAAGTCTATGGAATTTCCTTCCGAGACACATTCTTGTTTTCAAATAAGTGACCGAGACATGATCATGGCCGATGAGACTTATGCAATTGATTTTCTCAAGTTACCACTTGAGGTATGTCTTACTCGCTCTACACCTGTTAAATTCAATGATGAAAAGGTTAAGGAGTGTGAAAGATATTTGGAGGCTACACCACTCTTTTCTCTTTCAATGCAACCAAAAGTGGAAAACTTGAAATCATGTCAGCCAATATCTCCACCAGAAGAACCACCTAAACTTGAGCTTAAGCTACTTCCATCAAAGTTAAGATACGCTTTCTTAGGTCCAGACTCTACTCTTCCAGTTATTATTAACAATTCTTTGAGTGATGTAGAGGAGGAAAAGTTGCTGAGAGTCTTACGGGAACACAAGATAGCTTTGGGTTGGACCATCTCTGACATCAAAGGAATTAGTCCTTCAATTTGCACACACAAGATTTTAATGGAGGATAAATATAAACCGATTATCCAACCCCAGAGAAGATTGAATCCATCAATGCAAGAAGTGGTGCATAAAGAAGTGCTGAAGCTATTAGATGCTGGAATTATTTATCCTATTTCAGACAGTGCATGGGTAAGTCCAGTACAAGTCGTCCCAAAGAAAGGTGGAATAACCTTGATAAAAAATGATAACGATGAACTTATACCAACAAGGACGGTCACAGGATGGCGAATGTGCATAGATTACAGAAGGCTTAATGATGCAACCCAGAAAGATCATTTTCCTTTACCTTTTATTGATCAAATGCTAGAAAGACTTGCAGGGCATGCTTACTATTGTTTTCTAGATGGATACTCTGGTTATAATCAAATAGCCATCGCGCCTGAAGATCAAGAGAAGACCACTTTTACTTGTCCATATGGAACATTTGCATATAGGCGGATGCCTTTTGGCCTTTGCAATGCGCCAGCCACATTTCAAAGATGCATGATGTCCATTTTCTCTAACATAAGATACGAGGAGACAAATTTAGTATTGAACTGGGAAAAATGCCACTTCATGGTAGAGGAGGGGATAGTGCTGGGACACCGCATTTCCTTTAAGGTAATTGAAGTTGACAGAGCAAAAATAGAAGTGATCGAAAAACTCCCACCACCAGCCAATGTGAAGGGCGTGAGAAGTTTCTTGGGACATGCCGGATTCTACCGACGGTTTATTAAGGATTTTTCCCAGATTACTAAACCTTTGCAATTTGTTGATTAAAGACACTCGATTTGAATTTTCTGATGAATGCTTGCATGCTTTTGAAACACTGAAAAAGAAATTAATTTCAGCACCTATATTTGTGTCACCAGATTGGAATTTACCGTTTGAATTAATGTGTGATGCTAGTGATTATACTATAGGGGTTGTTTTAGGGCAGAGAAAAGATAAAAATTTTCATGTTATTTATTATGCAAGTAGGACCTTAACAGAAGCTCAACTGAATTATGCCACTACTGAAAAAGAATTATTAGCAGTTGTTTTTGCTTTTGACAAATTTCGTTCTTACTTGATAGGTTCGAAGGTGATTGTCTACACCGATCACTCTGCTTTGAAGTACTTGCTTACAAAGAAGGATGCTAAACCAAGATTGCTTCGATGGATTTTGTTTCTACAAGAATTCGATTTGGAGATTAAGGACAAGAAGGGCACTAAAAATTTGGTGGCGGATCACTTGTCTCGGATGGAGTTTCAAGGTGCGGATGATGAACAACGAGTTCAAATAAAAGAAGCATTCTCGGATGAGCATTTGATGGCTATACAAGTTGTTCCATGGTACGCCGACATAGTCAACTACTTGGTGTCACGAATTCTACCTCCCAAGATGACATATCAACAAAAGAAGAAGTTCTTCTCCGACTTGAAATATTATTTTTGGGAAGAACCTTTTTTATACCGGCACTATGCAGACCAGATAATCAGAAGATGTGTGCTCGAGGAGGAGATGGAGAACATGCTTAGACATTGTCATTCATTGGAAGTTGGTGGCCACTTTGGTGGTGCAAAAACAGCGGCGAAAATTCTACAATCAGGGTTTTATTGGCCATCTATTTTTAGAGATGCATTTAAATTTGTTAATTTGTGTGATCATTGTCAAAGAGTTGGAAATATTTCTAGGAAACATGAGATGGCTTTAAACAATATTTTAGTTATTGAATTATTTGATATTTGGGGTATAGATTTCATGGGTCCTTTTCCATCCTCATATTCTAACAAATTTATTTTGGTGGCTGTAGATTATGTCTCCAAATGAGTGGAAGCAGTTGCTTTGCCGACTAATGATGCGAGAGTCGTAGTAAATTTTCTACGAAAGAATATCTTCCCTCGATTCGGCACTCCAAGGGCAATAATCAGTGATGGCGGAAAGCATTTTTGCAATCGCCAATTTGAAGCACTATTGACTAAGTATGGAGTTACACATCACGTGGTGACACCATACCATCCTCAAACGAGCAGACAAGTAGAGGTATCTAATCGAGAGTTGAAACGAATATTGGAGAAGACCGTGAATATCTCTCGTACAGACTAGGCAAGAAAGTTAGATGATGCTTTAAGGGCCTATAGAATAGCATTCAAAACACCAATCGGGATGTCACCATACCGGCTCGTTTATGGAAAAGCATGCCATCTACCGGTGGAACTAGAACATAGAGCCTATTGGGCGACAAGGATACTAAACTTTGATCTACAAGCAGTTGGGAAGAAGAGAATATTGCAAATCAATGAGATGGATGAGTTCCGCAATGATGCTTATGAGAATGCTTGAATTTACAAAGATAAAACTAAGAGATGGCATGATAAGCATATTCTAAGGAGGGAATTCAAAGTCGGGCAAAAAGTTCTATTATTTAACTCAAGACTTCGACTCTTTCTAGGAAAGCTGCGCTCTCGGTGATCAGGACCATTTGTGGTAACCCAAGTTTTTCCCTATGGGGCGATTGAAGTCCATCATGAACAAAAAGGGACATTTAAAGTGAATGGACAGAGATTAAAACCCTATATGGATGGAGATTTTAACTCAAAAAAATGCTCCATCGATCTCATATGTAAAAAAGGATGAAAGGATAATGTCTAACTACAGACGTTAAATAAAGCACTTTTGGGAGGCAACCCAAGTTTTTCATTTTTTGTGTCTGTTTTGATTTTTTTTTTTATTTACTTATTTATTTATTTATTTCTTCCATTTTGTAGGAATGAAGAGACTACAGAAACCTTCACTGGGTACGTGGCTGGACCTCAAGGAAAAATATTCAATTAGAAGTCAGGGAAGCATCTCTTCTCCTTTCTCATTCTTTTGTTTAGTTTTTCTTCCTTTTTCCCATTGAGGACAATGTGAAATTTAGGTTTGGGGGAAGGGAATTTATTTTATTTATTCAAAAAAAAAAAAAAAAACTTTCTTTTGCCTAGCTTGAGGTTTGTGTTTTAAGTTCATTATACTACTCTTGCTTAAAGAATTTCATTGCTTTCATGCTCAATTCATTGCACATGCACGTAGCCACTCAGACACAACTTGTTGTTGAAGGATAAAAATGATTAGAAAATCTTGATGAAAAATATGTGGAGACTGTAACCCTTGTGAGTTTTGAACCAATCATTGTTTTTGGAGGGTTATTTATTTTTTATTTTTTTTTTCTAATTTTACAGTTCATTTGGAAGTGCGTAACATATTTCCCTTGTTGTAGTCTCATTGTTCTTTCTTTTGGCCAATAAAAAAAAATTGATTTTATGCCACACTTGAACCTTTTGAAGTCATTGATGTTGAATGAACGATTCTAGTCTTTAAGAGATGAGATTAGGCCATTTTTGTCTACTTTGAGCCATATATGTGTTTTTCTTTTCTTTTTTATACATTATCGCTAGTCACCCCATTGAGCCTTTTAAGTAGCCTTTCTTTCTTAAAGCCCTTGTTCATAGTGTTTCAAGATGGAATTTGATCAGATTGTTTCAATGTGGTGGGTTGTGCGAGAATTCAAAGAAAAAAAAAAGAAAAAAAAAAGAAAAAGAAAAGAAGACAAAAGCACTTCAAGTTTACTCCAATGTTTTGAGTTGCTTAGTAACTAGGGGTATTCATTACCAATGTTTACTCTTATGTCAAACCGTAACTTGAAATATGAGTATGCAAAAGCACTTCAAGTTTGTGACTTGTTGAGTAACTGGGTGCATCCATCACAAATGCCTGCATTCACATCAACAGATAAGTGACGACTTAAAGTAAGAAAAAGAAGAAGTAAACACAAAGGGTTCTCATCAAATTTTGAGAAGTGAAATGTAAAGGAGTATTGCTTTGAAGAAGAAGAGTTGAAAAAAAAAATGTTGAATGGAAATTCCAAAAAGAGTTGACATTCCAACAAATCTTGAAAACACTTCTTATATTTACCTTTACCCATTTTTATTCCCTTCACTTTTACCCTACATTATGTCCTAATAAAGTCCTTATTTGATCTTGAAGATTGTGTAGTTCAGATATTGATATGACTGAATAAAAAGTGTGGTATAAATTCTTTTTGGCATCTTTTCATGAGACTACTTGTTCTTTCTTGATCAAGCATTTTTCATGTGATTTATATGTGAGATTTGTTTACTTTGCTTACATTATTCCACTCACATATATTTTTGAGAGTGCTACACCCCATTTCAAAGTGACTTCATTTGTTGAGTGATAACACCGAAAATGTTTGAGTTGAAGCATACTTTCAAATAGAAATTCGAGTCAAGTTTATTCTAAAATGAAGAGTATGTTTGGGTTGGCTACCACTTTTCACTCACATTGAGTTTTGATGGCATGAGAAATTTCTTTAGCATTTGTAGTGTTTTTGAACTTGAAGTAATTCTCTTTGCAAAAGGCAATTGAAACTGGAAAAAAAAAAAAAATTATTTTCTTTGTTTTGTTTTACTCTTTATCTGTTTTGCTCGAGGACTAGCAAAAATGTAGGTTTGGGGGTATTTGATGTGCATGAAATATATACAATAAAGTACTCACATATCTACATATTTAGCCTTACTTTTATGTTATTTTGTTATTGATTATATAATATCTTTATGTTGCAGGTAACAAGAGCTTTACATGCATAGTGGGACTAAGCCAATTAAATTCAAGTCTAAGTGGAGCAAGGAATAAAAGGAAATTTGCACCAAATCCAAGTCCAATTCGGATTAGGAATCCAGCCTGCACATCAGTAGTATTTTTAGCATAACTTTCGGGTCAGATATCCAATTGAGATGATTCAAGTTGGGCTAGAAAGTTGACTTAAAGGGCTACAACTTTGTAGTTTAACAAAAGTCCAAATTCTGACGTTAAATGGGCCAAAATCGTTGGTTAAGTGAAGCCTAAAAATCTGGAATTTTCTCCAAATGAGAATAGGACTCCTTGACCTATTTAAAAGGCTTTTTAGGAAAAAAAAAAAAAAAACCCTAGGGAGGAAAAGGAGGTGCCGCAGAGAAGAACTTGTTTTGGGAGTCATTATGAAGAGGAGGATCTAAAGACAAAGGCGAGAGCTTCAAGTTGATCAACCAATTCAGATGAAAGACATAAGTTTTATTTGTTTTCTTTTCAACTTTATCATGAACTAAATTTATTTTCTAGAGCGTTGATGTAGTCTAGCAATGAACACACAATTTATTTTCTGAGTTATTTTATTTTAAATGTTTCCATGATTGAGTGTTTAATTCTTATTCTTAATGCTTACTATTTTCTTTACGAATTATAGTTTGATCAATTGAATTACAATGAGACCGAGAGGTGATTTGTTGTTTTAGTTCTAGAATTAAACATCATTAGTTGAGTGAAAGTAGAGATGGTTTACCGCGATTAGTGTGATTTTTCAGAAAATTCAAAGTACTCAACGAGTCTCCAATTAATTAAATTCACATAGAGATATGGAATTGTTAGTTGAAGATATTTTTGATATTATTCGAGAGAAGATATTGAATACTTAAGGAATTTTTAATCATCAACGAGAGATTATTAGAATTTAATAATTAGGAAGAATAAATTATGTGGGATTTGTTAGGTGAAATCAACCGCTCTAGATCCATTCTTATCATATTTTTACACTTTTAGATTTTTGCATTGTGCTAATCTTTTATTCGTAGATTTATTTTTATTAAGTAGTTTAATTTAATTCAGATAGTAGAACGTTCCATTTATTTTCAATTTTCCAAATAGTAATTGATTTAGTGAATTTTGGTATTCAATAACATAGTTAATCTCTGTGGGTTCGACATTCGTTTTTCTAAAAACACTTTACTACTTGTTAGGATTCTATGCACTTGCAGATTATTTTACGTGAACAGCGGTCTCCACTTTCATATCTGTTTAGCATGTTTTGGTAACAATAGTTTCATGTTGTTAGAAATTAGTTTTCTACATGGTTGTTGAAATTATTGTTTGATAAAAACTGATATTGATGTTGTGATGTTGTTTAATTTTGAGTTTATGTTAAACTGAACTTTAAGGCTATAACATCAATGAAATTCAGTTTTGATATCAATTTCTATCCATTAGTATCATATGATAGTTGTTTTGTTCATGAAAACGTTAAAAAACTGTCTTTAAAAAATCCTGGAAAATTCAAAATTCACGACGCTCGATTGATCGAGCATCTGTCGAGCAAACAGAAGTTTTCTCGATCGATCGAGAATCTGTCGAGCATCAATCGAGCTTCGTGGAATGTTTCTCGATCGATCGAGGATTTGTCAAGGATTGATCGAGCATCCAAAACTTTTCTTGATCGATCGAGGTACATTTTCAATCGATCAAGGACTGGGAATCCAGAATTTTCATAAAGTTTTTTTTACATATATAAAGAGCAAGGTTGTGTGTAATTTGTTTACGCATGTTTTAAACTAAAAACCTTTAAATTAAAACATCTAGTGGGAGAGAGATACAAGAATTGGATCTCACGACCTCCATTGTTGGTTCATAGTAATGTGAAATACATACTTTGTCTTTGCCTCGAGCTTAGCATTCCATGCGGAGAGTATTTATTTCATGGTCCTACAAGATTGAATTTCTTGGTTTATAGTGGTTTGATGAAACACCTTGTCTTAGCCTTGAGCTTTGCATTCCATGCGGAGGGTGTTTTTATCATGGTACTACAAAATAAGCCTGTTAAAGGGATGAAATATGGCTACACATGATTCTAGACAATGGTATACACTAGACTAAGTATTATAGTATCCTCTATGCTGAGTTCTTACTATTATTACTTAGAGTCTAAATGCAAAATGACATATTATTAGTGTTTGATAAGAGTTATCATAATAGCACTAGTAATGAGAATAGTTCTCAATCAATCGTAGTATTTAATGTTCACTCTATGTTGAGGAATATTGGATATGGGATTGGGTTGTTGTTGCATATATTATGTTATGATTTTATTAAGGTTCCATACTATATGTTTATATGCTAAATTGATAATGTTCATTTTACTTATTATATTCATGTTTATTATTTTCAAATTTGAACATGACATCATTTAGCCCACTTGTTTCTATTCTTAATCAAAACAAACTGACTAGATCCAACTATGTTGACTGGAAAAGAAATTTGGACATTGTTTTAACTACTAAAGAGCACAAATATGTGCTTACTCAACCATGCCCTAGCTTTCCTTCATTAGATGCTCCTCTTGAAGAAAAACAGCGATATGATCATTGGCATAAATCTCATGAAATGGCCAAGTGCTATATCCTAGCATCCATCTCAAATGTAGGATGTAGAACTAGCTTCGGCCATTATGCTAAGTTTGAAGGAAATGTTTGGTGAGCAAGGTCATTCTGCAAGACAAGAAACCGTGAGGTAAATTTATAATACCAAAATGGCTGAAGGTAGTTCAGTGAGAGAACATTGTCTTACAATGATCTATAATCTGAATACATTGGAAGTTTTAAGTGCCGACATTAATGGAGAATCTCAAGTGGATATGATACTTCAGTTACTACCAGAATCATTCAAGGAATTCATACTTAATTATAACATGAACAAAAAGATTTATTCTTTTTCTGAATTAATGAATGAGTTGGTGGCGGCGGAAGGCATTCTTGGTACTTCTAGTGTTGAAGCCAATGTGGGTGAAGCTTCTACTTCTCAACCTAAGTCGAAAAGCAAGGGTAAGAAGAAGAAGAAGAAGAAAAAGGACTTCACTAAGCAAGAGGGTAAAGCTGCCAAGAGGAATTGTCCAAAGTTTAAAGCTGCCAAGAACAAGGGTATGAAAAGTTCATTTCTTCTCGAAATATGTTTGGTACAGAATCCCACAGATTTCTGATGTGTGGATTTAGGTTGTACTAATCATATTAGTAATTCTTTGCAGGGGTTTCAGGAGACTGGAAAGCTTAATGAAGGGGAATTGTTTTTTACCTTAGCGAATGGGAGTAGAATTATGGTTGTACCTGTTGGTGTTGTTAATTTGTGCTTTGAGTCTAGGGTTTTAATATTGAAAGACTGTCTTTATGTACCTAATGTTCGTAGGAATTTAATTTCTGCAACTTATTTAAGTAAAGATGGATATTGTGTTATCCTTAAAGACAATGTTGTAATAAAGAAAGGTAAAGTGTTAATCTATTCTGGCAATATTGTTGATAGTCTTTATATTTTAACTCCTGATAAGCATGAACCATACAATTTTGAATTAGATAATAATTCACATGTGAAATCATTAAAGAGAAAGTTACCTTCTATTAGTGAATCATATCTTTGGCACTTGCGTTTGGGTCATATTAATTTAAACAGAATTCAAAGACTTATCAAAGATGGACTCTTAGGGCCCATGGACTTTGATGAATTTCCTGTTTGTGAATCTTGTTTAGAAGGTAAAATGACCAAACGACCTTTTAATGTAAAAGATACAAGATCCCAAGATTTGCTCGAACTAGTACATTCAGATGTATGTGGTCCTATGTCAATCCAAGCAAGAGGTCGCCATGAGTATTTCATTACTTTCACTGATGATTACTTTAAATATGGTTATGAGTACCTAATGAAACTGAAGTCCGAAGTTTTTGAAAAGTTCAAATAGTTTAGGGCTAAAGTTGAAAATCAATTAGGTTAACACATAAAGGCCATTTGATCTAATCGAGGTGGCAAATACCTTCTTAGGGATTTCAAAGATTACTTGACTGAAAAAGGGACTATATCCCAGTTGACTGCACCCAGAACTCCACAACAAAATAGTGTAGCAGAAAGAAGGAATAGGACTTTTTTAGATATGGTTAGATCCATGATGAGTTATTCAACTTTACCAATTTCCTTTTGGGGATATGCCTTACATACTGCAATGTATCTTCTGAATTTGGTACCTTCGAAGTTTGTTCCTAAAACACCTATAGAGTTGTGGAATAGGCGTAAGCCTAGTATGAGATATCTCCACATTTGGAGTTGTCCAGCTAATGTGTTGAAAGAAAAGTCTGACAAGTTACAGTCTAAAACAAAAGTGATTTTTTTGTAGGGTATCCAAAAGGAACTGTTAGAGGTTTATTCTATAGTCATAAGGATAATAAAGTGTTTGTTAGCACAAAAGCCAAATTCTTAGAAAATGACAATATGAATAATTTTACTCTTAGAAGTAGAGTTGTTTAGGCTGAAATGAATGAACCTGTAGTTAAATAACCAATGTATAAAATTAGGGATGATGTGGCTGTATTAGATACACCACAAGATGCTACTCATGAGATGTCTAGTACACAGGTGCCTCGTCGTAGTGGGAGAATTGTTCGGCCTGTTGTGAGATTTATCGGTTTGGGAGAAACTTATGAAGCTATCTCAAAAGAGGTTGAATCAGATCCCTACACTTATAAGGAGGCAATGAATGATATAGATGCACATTATTGGGTCCAAGCTATGAAATCTGAAATAAATTCAATGTATTCCAATCAAATTTGGAATCTTGTAGAGGCGCCTAACAGCATTAAACCTGTTAGTTGCAAATGAGTTTACAAGAGAAAGAAAGGGATAGATGGAAAGGTTGAAACCTTTAAAGCAAGGCTAGTGGCAAAAGGGTATACACAAAAAAAAGGAATTGATTATGATAAAACTTTTTCGCCAGTAGCCATGCTTAAACTTATCAGAATTCTCTTATCCATTGTTACTCATTATAATTATGAGATTTGGCAAATGGATGTCAAGATTGCATTTCTTAATGGCAATCTTAAGGAAGAAATCTATAAGTTGCAACCGGAAGGTTTCATAACAAAGAACTAAGAACATATGGTATGCAAGTTGAAAAGGTCCATTTATGAACTTAAGCAAGCATCTAGGTCATGGAACATTAAATTTGATCAAGCAATCAAATCATTTAGTTTTGAACAAAATCTTGATGAACCATGTGTGAACAAGAGACATAAAGACAAAGTAGTAATGTTCCTAGTGCTTTATGTTGATGATATTCTACTCATTGAAAATGATGTAGGAGTAATGTTAACGGTAAAAGTTTGGTTGTCAAACCAATTTGATATGAAGGACTTGGGCGAAGCTAACTATATTCTAGGGGTCAAGCTTTAGCGAGATCAAAAGAATAGGATGTTAGGTTTGTCACATGCTAGATATATAGATAAGGTTCTAGAACGGTTTAGCAAGCAAAAATTCAAGAAAGGATTACTTCCTTTTAGACATGGAGTTCCTCTGTTTGATGACCAAAGGCCTAAAACTCAAGAGGAAGAAAATATGATGAGACAAGTTCCTTATGCTTCTGCAGTAGAAAGTCTCATGTATGCCATACTTTGTACTAGACTGGATATTTGTTATTTAGTTGGCATGGTTAGCCGATATCAATCAAATCCAAGACCAAAATATTGGCAAGCTGTAAAGCATATTCTCAAGTATCTACGGAGAACAATAAATTATATGCTTATTTACCTGTGTGAGGATTTAATTTCCATTGGCTATACAAATTTAGATTTTCAATCGGATCTAGATTTTAGAAAATCCACGTCGGGTTGTGTTTTCACCTTGGGAGGTGGAGCCATAAGTTGGAGGAGTGTTAAGAAATCTTGTATTGCGGACTCCACCATAGAATCTGAATATATTGCTACTTGTGAAGCAGCAAAGGAGGTTGTTTGGCTTAAAAAATTCCTTTCTGATCTTGGTGTTGTGAGAATTGAGCAAGTTCCTATTACATTGTTTTGCGACAATAGTGGAGCGATTGCACAATCCAAGGATCCAAGGAATCACAAGAAAGGAAAGTACATAGAAAGAAAGTACCACATCATTTGAGACATTGCTGCTCGAGGAGATGTAGTTGCAGTAAAGATTTATGGTGTAAAGAATTCAGTGGATCCCTTTACCAAAACCTTGCCCCAAAGGATTTTCGAGTCACATTTGGAGGATATGGGAGTTAGATTAGTGCACAATAGTCTTTAGGGCAAGTGGGAGATTGTTAGGATTAGTGTCCTTAAATCCTATTGTATGATGTTATATATGTTATTATGTATGACTTCATGTTGTGATTAATAAAGTTGTTTTATTATTATCTAAAATAATAATGGTAACATGAATATTGAGACATTATCATATAGTCCATGAGATGTATAGTATGTGATTTATGTGAAAAGTCACAGAAGATATAAATCACAAGTTCTTTGTAATCTCAAAATTATAATTTGTAGTCGGTGATGAAATTGGGTATTTCATCTGCGAAGATTATAACATATCAACTAAGATGATTTGTCTTGATCATGAAAATGAAAATTTCTAGTTGGTATGTTGATATGTTTTAAGAGTTAAGACATATTGAACTGGACCGTTGTGAGATTTATTATTCTCCTAACGACTGTCAAATAAATAATAAACTCACAACTTATATATACATGAACTCTTAATCCTGAGAGAATAATGGACCTGATCATGAAGTGTAGGTTAATTTGATATATCAGGAGTGAGATCTATAGTTACGGTCAAAATCTCAATATGTTGGGCAACCACATTTAGTGTTGATGGAACATATATTCTCAAGGTGGCATTCATAGTCTCTTAACGGAAATACAAAATATTCCCTTGAAATAAGTTTAATGGGTTTGGTTATTCAGAGAGTTAGGTCTAACCACTTTAGTAAGAAGTTACTAAAGTATATATTTATAGAATTGGATTTCATAAATATATGATGAATAACTTAAAGGATTAAATCGGGTACTCAAGGAACTAAGATGTAGTAATCTACAAAGTGGCAGTCTACATTCGTGACTTTGTGTTACTACGAATATTTTATGAAAGGGTTGTATGTACAATAAAGTCTTGAGATATAATTTACAAATAAGGCCTAGAGTGCAACTATATTTATATAGTGGTATTAAATATAGTTAATGGTAACTTTGGACTTGTCAAGAGTTGACAGAAAAGCCCATGGCCCATTGGAGCTACTGTCTTATTGGTCCCTTTTGGTCCCACTTCAAGCCACACACTTAAGCCCAATTGGAAAGGCCTAAAAGGCTAGCCCAATTAGATAATCAGTTAAATACAAAGGGAGAAATACACAGAATTTTTTGTAGAAATTTTTGCCAGAACACTATTGTGAAATGGTGTGAAAGAAGTGTTAGACACTTTAACATTCTCCCTTTGGAAAACTGATTAAGAGACCACACATATTGAGCGTTAGTGGAATTGGAGTGAAGATTAAAAGTATTCCCAAGTTCTTATGATCTTTGGGTTTGAAATCCATCATACCATGGTACACTCTCCTGTTCTTAAATTCTAAAACTTACATAGTACGTGTTAACATTTATAATGAAGTCGTTCTGTTATTTTTCCGCTGCGTATATTTTGTATGCGATACATGCATGCATATTTCCATCACAGACGACCTATTTTATACTGACGACTCACCTGAATTATTCAAAAAACCCCCCAAGAATGGTCATAAAAAGACCCCACACTATCCCATTCGTCAGGACGACATACCCAATTGACCCCTTGCACAAAAAAGAACGTAGCCTTCCATTGGAGATTAGAATCGAGCGTGTCAGATACCAATCTCAAGGTAGCTAACAGCACACAAAGTTGTAAAAACCCTTGGATTAGGGAATCTTTTGGAGTTTGTAGCAATGAAAAAATTCCTCAAGGGTTAGAGACCAATGGCCTCCACTAAGCTGACCCAATAACACCTCAGCTTCGATAAAGATCCTCCAAGCATTGGAGGCAATTTGACAAATAAACACACCTAAATAGGCTGCTAACCGATGATGTAAGGAGGTCAGAGGCAACCGTAGCCCCGGTATGAAGGTAGGCTCATAAAAACCCACATCCGATGAGCCCTCGGTGTAACACTTCTCTCTTCCATGGCCCTTCCTAATGGGCACGTTGTCAGGAATCTAGAAACATGGTCTTAACCCACTGAACACATCCTTGGTCATCGCAACTGGGAAGTCTCGGACTAACTAGTCATCAAGGAGTACAACCTCTCTAGGACGTCGCCTAGAAGGATTGGCTTCCCTAGGGGGTGGATCGAACGCCGACACTCTCTTGGAAACTGATAAGTCATCTGACATGTACTTGAGTCTAGAATGGCTGGTCTCATTGTCGTCTGAACCCATGCGGACTGACGAAGAACGTTCACTTATCACTTCACTATCTCCAAACATTTCCTTACCTGCAAATGACAAATGAAAACTAAGATTCTACTCAACCTATCTCCAAAGTATAAAACTAACAATAGTGTAAAAGGAAAAGCAAGGATGTGAAACAATATCGACAAGGAACGGATGGCATACCTAGAATTGTCGAAAACAATGAAGTGATGAAAACTGTCAAATAGAGAAAAAAACTGATGAATGCGCTAGATCAGAAATGGAAAAATATTTGAGTAATGGGGACAATAATGGCATTGAACTATTTATAGGATAGTATGACAAGGGAAACGAAGAGTCGCTACGCTTAAGGCCCCAAATCAAAAATCAACGTATGTCCCTCAACAGAGTTCAAAAGACATAATTACCCCTATTTATGATACACGACACCAAGGCAAGGCTTTAATGATGACATACTTCGCGACCCTTTAGCTACCCTAACAACTCACGGAGTAAGGGGCAGCTGATGAGGATATTTTTGATCAGTCAACCCAAAGGGCCGACAAGTCCTACTTACTCATTGGTTTTGTACCTGTAACAAATCCTAAGGGAGTCACCAATATTAGGGCTCGTCGCGCCCGACAATCCAATACTCCAAGACTCCACGTAGGATTTGCATGGAGTCCACCCATATACCTCTACATGGAAATAACATGCACACCACAACCGAAGATCCTACCACACAATCAGATCTTACCTATATGGGAGGAGAAGCTCTAAGATCTTGAGGCCTTTCTCTATGATAAAACGTGATTTCGCCTCGTCAGTATGTTCCTTGTTAGTACGATGGACGAACTTGAAATCCTATATCAAAAAAAGTACTAAGCAGATAATGACACCAGTTTAGGGCCTGCCAAGAACCTTCCGATGCTTAAATTAGCTTAAACTCTTTCGAAATTTGTAATCTTTAGAGCAATTTGTTTGTGTGTGTGTGTTCAATATGAATCTTTACCTGTTCCTTCTGGCTTTATATAGCCTCAGACTCAGTAAATGCTCAGTCTGTTGGCCTATCCAACATTATACCATTGCTAGAGGATTTATGGCTCAATAATGACCACTTAATTCCAGCCTTTTAACATTCGTAACGGCCATATGAATGCACATCATTGGACTGCAGTAACAATTTCGTCCTCATTTATCATTTGGTCATTGAATGCTGTCTGGAATTAAGGCGCTGACACTCATCCATACTTTTTACTCATCCTTAACATGGACAGTTTGCAAACATGGAAGACCATTTGCACACTACTTGTCAGCTGCACCCTTTATTCCTTTGTCATCCTTTGTTTGGACGAGCATAGGAATATGGAAAGTTTTTTTTGGCGGGTCACTTTATTCATGCCCTGAGATTCTCATCGCATCACATTTAATGTGAGATGATATTCCCATCAAATGATTGCCACGCTCTCTCTTCATATTGGTCGCATGTTTGGTAGTTCCTTGTGTTTCCCGTGCATTGATTTTGCTTCCCTTTTTAGAACAAAAACTCGTATTCTTCTTCTTCCTCACCGTGCATTGTATTTGAAGTCTGAAGTTTTTCAAAAAGGAAGTTCCTGCACATTCAGTACGATAAGACTTATTTTCTCAAAAACTCCATTAATGGTTGATTTTACTTCTGTTAGGTAGGAAGCTCCTTCTATTTCATTCTTATTCACTAGATCAGGGGTATTTCTAGAGCTTTTTGGTGGGCATCGTCCTCAAGTAGCTTATTTTTACCTCGAGATTGTGGGGCTTTTAGACCTGTGTTGACCACCTTTAATCCTTTGATTTGCTGTTCTTTGATTGCTCATCACTTAGAAATGACCACCATAAAGTATAGGGATATTGAAGTTCGGTCCAGCAAACTCAAAACTGGCTTGTCTTCAAGTAATGAGTCTGTTGATAAAGATTTTGAGATTGTAGTGTCGAAACCCTCATTGACGTCAAAACCCTCTTCCTCCTCATCTTCAATCCCTTTTCATGCCCTCTCCAATTCTTGTTCTTTGGAGAAGGGACATCTGAAATCTAAAAGGAAAAGATTGTAGTTTCCTAGAGGGGCCGTCATTAGATTACCTCATCCAAATGAGAAAGCTTGGTGAGCTGAGCTTCTATAAGGCCACTTTTTCATGTGGTCTTCATTTCCCTATTCATACTTTTATTATGAAACTTCTTTTTACTCTTAACGTTGTACTTGGGCGGCTCGTTCCTAATGCTTCGAGGACGATCATTGGTTGCATGCCAATCTGGGTGTTTGCCCATGATGGGGATATGATAACTATGAATGAGTTTCTCTATTTATATCATTTGAAGCCTTCTACCCATTATAGGTACTTTGAGGTCTTACCTTGGAGTAGGGAGTCTAGGATCATCCATAGTTTTCCTACATCTTTTTGTGACTGAAAATCACGATACTTTTTTATGTCTGGATCTAGATGGGAAACCATGACTGACAACCTGTGGTTGCTACGGAAATGGAAAATTCCTTCCCTTGGTGCATTCTTCTACCTTTTTGTTAGACCAATTGTTTTAGTTTCTCTTTTTTGTTTTATTCTTTTTTCGATTTGTTTTGCAATCTCTAATCACCCCAAATTGGAAGACTGCTATCAAGGACGAGTTCAAGGTACTCTAGAGTTTGCTCTTACAATCAAAGATTTCGTGGATCCTCATCATTTATACGACTATTGCCTTGGACCTGAACCCTCTGCATTTGTGTTAAAGAAGATTGGCCGTGAAGAAAAGAGTATGCTTAACTTGTCTTTTCTTCATTTTTTTCTATAAAAGCTTGTCCTTCTTTTTGATTTTTTGTTTACAGTAATGACTACTACGTATAGCAAAGACAAGTATACTCACGTGAAGTATTTAAAAAACGAGCCTTTGTCCCAACTTACCCCAAGATCGAAGAAATGTAAGTTAGATGAAGGGAAAGACGAAACTCCTGCCGCCTTGTCTCTCCGGTACTCCATCTTCTCCCACACCTTCTCTTGAGATAATGACCTTCACACCTCCAACCACTCATTCCAAAGGGAAAGGTAAAAGTTAGTAAAAGTGTTTGGAAAGACCCTACCATAGCTCCTTGGATGAGCTCACAACATTATTACTTATGACGAGCTCAGAGGTCTCCCGTCCATTCCTTCTTGTTAGGACATATGTAGTTGTTCAAGCTTGTGAACATATGTCGCTATTTTATGTAATTGGCTTATCCTTAGACAAAACGCACTTTACTTGTAATTGGGTAGAACTAGGATGGGTTAAACACTTCAAGAAACAATGGTTCAAGATTAAGTGTTGAAGCCGTCAAAGTCTGTCCAAAATACAAGCAAGGAAGTGCTGGTTTTTAAATCTCGACACCTACCTCGACAGATACATCTATCGAGATTTAAAGAAGCTGTTTTGCCCGAGCCTCGACAGCTGTCTCGACACCTCTCGACACCTCTATCTGTCGAGAATTAAAGAAAACAGAATTCCAAGTCTGTTTCAAGTCCAATCCGTGTGTGTGTCTTTGGGACTTCTTTTCTCCTAACCCTAGACATATAAAAGGATTATTTTAAGGGCCGTCACAAATGAAAACAAGCAGAAATCACAAGACACAAGTTGCTTCTTCTCTATTCATGCAAATTGTGATTTGTGAGACAAAGTTCGTGCCCTAGTTCATCTCTGATGATTTGAAGAACTTTGCAGCCAACATTCTTTCTTCCTCAAGTTGGTGAGTGAGTCACGTACTTGGATTCGTGCAAAAGGAGTAAGCCGCGTACTGGGATCCGCGCATCACATTGGTTAGTCACATACTGGGAGCCGTGCATTGAAAAGGAGAAATTGTCACTACAGAACAAGTCCAATTGGGTATTGGGGTAAGAGTTCAACTGTAGGTTGGTGAGGTACTGGGATTCCTTACTTGTAACTGCTTGTTGTGATAATAGTGGAGTTTCGGGAGTGGTGACCTTAAATCACCCGGTGGGGTTTTTGCCTTAGGGTTTTCCCCATTCGTGAACAAATCACTGTGTTATTTATTTTCCGCTGCATAACTTAGTTTCGGTGATTTGTTTGTGCTGCCACGTTGTATTGCATGTTAATTTGATTAATTAAAAACTAGGCTAATTAATTAATCTAAATTATCACAAGGGGTCAACGCGTTTGTGGCCTGTCACTTCTCATGAACTGGTCAGTTGTCATATGCACAAGCTTGTGCAGGTATCTCACTTAGTTAATTTTGTTACTCATTAAGTTTTTACACCTGTTAAAAGTTCTGATCCTACTTTCATCTTCAGGTTCTCAGAGAATCCCTGCATTTGTCGACGGATTATCTGAGCAATGAGGAGAAGGTGATGGTCGCCAACTCTAAGGTTGACTCAATTGAGGCTAAGAGCTCAAGGTTGAGGAAGGACTTGATCAAGGTGATGGACCAGGTAACGAAGGCTAAGGAAAAGGTGAAGGAGCTCAAAGACATGTTGAAGGTGGAAAAGAAGCTCGTCATTCAAAAGGATGAAGAGATTCAAGCTGCCCGTCTGAAGATAGATAAGGAGCGTGAAAAAGTGATCACTAAATTTTTGGAGTCTGATCGCTTTTTTGATCTCTAGTTCTTCTAGTACTTCAAGGGTTTTGAGCTTCTTTGTAGGTGGATGATGAAGCACCATAGCCAGGTGGCAGATTTCGTAAACCTTGACTTTGAGACCATTGACAATGAGATCCTTGCTAACGAGACTAAAGAGAAGGAAGGATAAACTATTGCTGATGCTGCTGAGGGAGATGATACTATTGTGGGTGGAACTATGGACGAGGCTCATATGGATGAGGGCCATGTTGAGGAGGTCGTCGCTGCTCCATGAAAGAAGACTTTTAATATCTTTCACTTTTTTCTTTTTTTTTTTTGAAAACTCTGGTTGCCTCCTGTTTTGAGGCTTTAACTCAAAGACAATGAATATTTTGGATGCCTCCTATTTTGAGGCTTTTTATATCCTCATCTTTAAGAACAGCAGGTGCTTCTTGTTTTGAGGATTTTTATATCCCTATTTAGACTTTAAGCTTTATTCATGCTTTTAGCCTTAGTTGTATCTTTCCAATGTAGTTTGCTCAAGGAGTTTCGCTATGACTTAAACCGTAAAGTATTCATCACAACTTTAGACTTTGTCATTTGAGGTTATTTTGGTCATACATGATGTTTCCCTTGGGAATGTATGATGTGGACCTGAAGTTTTCGTCATAAATGACATACTTTTGTGGTTCTTACCATTAATGATTTAAACTCGTTATTAGAGTTTTTACCATGTTTATGGTTTAAACTTGTCGTCTAAGTTTTTACCATTGATGATTTAAACTCATTATTAGAGTTTTTACCATGTTTATGATTTAAAATCATCATCTCAGTTTTTACCACAGATGATTTAAACTCGTTATTAGAGTTTATACCATGTTTATGATTTAAACTCATCATCTGAGTTTGTACCATTGATGATTTAAACTCGTCATTTGAGTTTATACCATGTTTATGATTTAAACTCGTCATCTGAGTTTTTACCATATTTATGATTTACACTTGTCATTTGATTTTTTGCCATTGATGATTTTCGTTATGATTTGAACTCGTCAATGGAGTTTTTACCATTTGCAGATAGGCATCTCCTATTCATGGCTCAATCTCGTCTGTGAATTTAACCTTGAGGCTTTGTTGACTAAATTGAAGATCAAACTTATTGGAAAAGAAATGGCTTATGGAGCCTTATTATTTCATGCACCCTTATTTGTAAGGGGATTACAAGGGAAATAACTGAAAATATCTTGACTAAACTAAAAATTCTTAAAGGAAAAACAAGGAAATCTCGCTTTTCTGATGCATCGTCAGGCGAGGTACTGCTATAGACGGAGTTTATTGATTCAAGTACTTCTTGCTGATAGTACTTCTTAAGGTGCATTACGTTCTAGGGATGAGGCAGTGGATTGCCATCAAGGTCCTCCAGGTAGTAGCCTCCTCTTCTTGAGTAACAGATGACATTATATGGACCTTCCTAAGTAGGGCCTAACTTCCTTGGGTTAGGTCCCTAGTGGCTTGTGAGACTTTGGCAATACCACATCATTAGAGTTGAACCTTCTGAGCTTTACCCTCTGATTGTGGTACTTTGCCATCTTTTGTTGATATCGAGCCATTCTTAGGGCTGCCTCATCTCAAACTTCAAATAAACAATCCAAGTTGAGTCTTAGCTCATCATTGTTTCAACTATCATCATAATGAGCTCACCTAAGGCTAGACAACCCCACTTCAACAGAAATGATTGCTTCTATACCAAAGCTAGCCTGAATAGCGTTTCTCTTGTTGGTGTTCTTGCGGTTGTTCAATAAGCCCATAGTACCCCTGGTAACTCTTCTTGTTATGCACCCTTTGCCTCCTCAAGTTGTGCTTTAATGAGTTTGAGGAAAATATGATTTGGTACCTCTGTCTGCTTGTCTACCTATGGATGGCCAGGTGACAAATAGTGGTTTTTTATTCCTAGCTCTGCACAAAATTCCTTGAATCTCTGGCTATCAAATTGCCGACCATTGTCAGAGATGATCGTCATTAGAATTCCAAACCTACAAACAATGTTCTTCCAGACGAAGTTTTGTATCTTGATTTCAGTGATCATTGCTAATGGATCTGCTTCAACCTATTTGGTTAAATAATCAATAGCAATGATTAAGAACTTAACTTGTTTCTTCCCTGTAGGAGTGGACCAACAATGTCAATCCCCCAGGTCGAGAATGGCCATGGTGAGGAAATGTTCATCATTAGTTCTCTAGGAATGTGATGTACATTTCTAGACCGTTGACCCTTATCACATTTTTTGATGAGTTCAACTACATCTTTTTGCATAATCAGCCAATAGTATCCTGTTTTGATTATCTTTCCCACCAAAGATCAAGGTCCTGAGTGATTACCATATACGCCTTCATGGATTTCTTGCAACACATTCATTTCTTCTTCAGGATTTAGGCATTTTAGGTAGGACAACGAAAATCCTCTCTTGTAAAGTTCATCGTTGACGATAGTGAATCTGGTTGCTTTGATTTAACCTTCTTTGCATTGGACAGGTCAAATGGGAGTTGGCCACCTTTGATGTAAGAATTGATTGGATCCATCTAGGTGCTTGGTTGCTAGACTAAGAGGTTTTTCAATCCATCTATGCTAGAGCTTGTCTGGACTTCCATGAATAGCCCTGGCTTCGCTAAGGCATCTTCATGTGACGCTAATTTAGCATCCTCGTCAGCAACTGAATTGTTTTCCCGTGGGATTTGTTTAAACGTGACATCATCAAAATCATCAATGAGTTGGCTCATTAGTTTGAGGTACCTCTTCATTCTTTCTTCTTTTGATTTATACTTGTAGGTTATTTGCCCAACAATCAACTTAGAATCGATTCTCAACTTTAAATTCTTGACCCCCAGAGCTTTTACAATCCTCAGGCTGGTAAGAATCACTCTTGTTGACACCCCATTTCGCAACCCGCATTTAACCTCACATGGAGGGTAAAAGGATAATTTCGCTTTGGAAATATGCATCTTGATTCTGGTCATTAGATCTTTAATCTTATTTCACCAAAATGATCTTAATGTCATAACGATCAAATTGACTAGTCATAAGCCCTGATTGGACGATCAAATTAACTAGTCATAAGCCTTGATTGGACCATCAAATTGAAAGTTATCATCAAATGAAGTTTTAACGGTCGAGATTCACTATCACAAATTAAGTCCGACTATATGTCATTGCGAACAATTGATTCCAATTGGTTAAAATTATAATCAATTTGAGATTAATGATGTGTCATAATTTGATTGGTTAGGACTACATTTTATGGTAAGGTTGTGCACGCCTAATTAATTAGATAGTTAAACATTAATTATTTAATGAGTAATTTGTGCAATTATCTTTTAATTAGGGTAAATTTGGAACTAATTAAGTCTTAAATGAGAGTGATTGGAGCCTATTAATGTTAATTGGAAACTAATTTGGGACCTATTAATGTTAATTATGCTGAAATTGTTTTCAAACAAATGACCTCTGCTCACTATTTCGTTGATATCTCTCAGAATATTTTGAATCTATGAATGAAGTTAATTGTTTCAGAAACTAGACATCCGGGGCTACAATTTGAGCATAAGAACGAGACAATTTCGATCAGAATTGAGTAAGATATGATTTTTTGAATCTGGCTCTATAGGCTATTACAGTAGCTACAGGAAAACCAAATTTTGCTTGCTCCTCACTCCCACCAATCTCTACATTTAATGCACAAGATTTCCCCAAAGGCTAAAATAAGGTCTACGTTCATGATTCTTTGTCAACCTATATTAAATGACCTTCCGTTCATATTTTCTTCACCACTACTATATAAACCCCCCCTCCTCCATTCTAAAGCACACAAAAACCCCATCTTTTCTCCTCCCTTGAGTTCTAGTGAAGTAGAGCAGTCTTGTCATATCTTGGTCTTCTTAAGACTCAAGGTATTAAGTGAGACTCACTTTTCCTCTCTTAAGTCTTCTTTTTCTCCACCCTTAGGACCTCCAACAAGAGTCCCCTCCTCCACCATCTGGATCTTGCATGAAGGTATAATCCATTTCCCTAACTTGTTTTTTATGTTACCATGATGAGAATTTAAGATTAAAGTATGATAGGAATTATTTAAATTCTCTTGAATATGTTTAAATGCTCTAAAATGTTCTTATGTGTTCTTCACATATTCTTGGTTGTTCATCACATGTTTATGCAAAACACTAGTTTTGGTCCAATCTTAGATCCTCATCCTCATCCTCATCATTATCTTCATCTTCAGAGTCCTCAATCTCTTCCTCTGTACCCTTAAGAGCCAAATTTTTACTCTTTTCACCTTTTCCTATTGAGCCTAATCCCATCTCATAGGTTTGAAGGTTTCCTACAAGCTCAGTCAAAGGAATTTGATCAATGTCCTTTGCTTCTTCAATGACAGTAATTTTAGCATGGAATCTTTCAGGTAAGGACCTAAGGATTTTCCTAACAATTTTAAATTCTACTATATAGTCTCTAAGGTTGAAGGTGGAATTCACAATATCCATGAGTTTAGCATAGAACTCATCAAATGTCTCATCCTCTTCCATCTTTATTTCTTCAAAGCTACTAGTGAGTCTTTGAAGCTTCACAGTCTTCACTGCCTTGGTACCTTCATATGTGGTCTTAAGAATGGTCCATGCTTCCTTGGCAACTTCCGTGGATAATATTTTCTTGAATTCCTCATTGGTCACCCCACAAAACAAAGCATTCAAGGCTCTATTGTTGAAATTTATTGCTGTGATTGTTGCATCATCCCAATCCACTGGCACTTTCTTTGGCTTAATCCAGACAGCTTCAACAGCTTGCTATACCTGTTCACCTAGAGCTTGCAAAAATACTTTCATACGAACTTTCCAGTACTCATAATTAGTGCCATCAAATAAAGGAGGAATCAAAAGAGATTGTCTACGATCCATGACAATGGGAGTCAAGGATCACACTTAGGAAATTAATTCAATAAGAGTGTACCCGCTCTAATACCACTTGTTGGCAAATTTAGACCCCAGTTGAAAGAATTAACAAGTTTTTAACCTAAGTTATTAATTAGGTTCATTATGAATAAAACTTGTCAAGACAAAAAAAACATCAATATCATGTTAAAACTAAGTGCAACGAAAAAGTAAATAAGACAAGATATGATGACCTAAGAAAACCAATGAAACCAACTAGTTTCACAGAAAAAAAAAAACCTGGGGGGAAACCTTCCCGAAAAGCAATCCACTATAGTAAAGAGAAGTTTCAGATCTAGTACAAAATATTTGTCCCTAGACTCTACAATCCCCGTAGATGAACTCATAGCAGAAACCTTCTACCGCTTCAGAACCTCTGAACTCTTCAATATATGAACGCCATCCTTTGATGCATGGATCCCAGTACGTGACTCACTCCTTTGCACGAATCCTAGTACGTGACTAACCAATTGCGCGGATCCCAGTACGTGACTTCAATCACCAACTAGAGAAGAAGATGTTGGCTATAAAGTTCTTCACTTCATCAACAATAAAGATCAAAAAGCTTGGTTACAAAACCCTAAGGCGCAAAGAAGCAGTAGCTTCTTTCAGAGAGAATAAGGCTTCGGTCACCTTTTTCATGTGTTCTCCTTTTATTCTTTTATATGACGACCTTTAAAATAAATCTTATATATGTCTAGGGTTATGAGAAAAGAAACCCTACACAAATACATAAACATGGGCCAAAAATCAGATCTGGAAATCTGAATTCCCGTAACCTTGATAGATACCTCGATCGATTTAGCAGCTGTCGAGCTTCATTAAACCTCGATAGATAGAGGTATCGAGAAGCTGTCAAGTAGCTATTTGCAAGTGTCCACAGGTGTCCAGCTATCTGTCCGCAGGTGTCCAACTATCTGTCCAGCTTTAGTAAACACCTTTTCTTCACTTATTTCTTGGTCCAATCTTCATGGCTTTACTACTAGACTTGAACAACATGTTCTTTAAAGTATTAAACACATCCTAGATCTACCCAAATACAAGTAAAGTGCGTTTTGTCAAAGGATTAACCAACTACATAAAATATGTCCTTAACACAATCTCAAACTGGCTTAGTTCAACAACCTACTAGATCATGCGTCTTGTCGCATCTGGTTTGCTCATGGCTTTTTGGATTGGCTGGTCCGTCATTATCATTATGATGTGAGCTTGGAAGTATGGACAAGGTTTTCGTGAAGCGACGATTAATGAGAAGGCCATCTTCTCTATCCATAGGTACTTCGCTTCGACACCCTGAAAAGATTGACTTATGTAGTACACAGGTTGTTGCACCTTGGATTCGTCATAAATCAAAGTTGAGTGTTAGGCTGTCTATGATACAGCCAGATACAAGAATAGATATTCTCCTTCTACCAACGGGCTCTAAAGTGGAGGCTTGGCTAGATACTCTTTGAGGTTCTAAAAGGCTGCTTCACACTCATCCGTCCATTGGAAAGCCTGCTTTAGAGTTTTAAAGAATGGGAGGCACTTATCAATGGCCTTAAAGATGAACTTGTTCAATTCTATGACTCGTCCTGTTAACCTTTGCACCTCCTTAATCGTTCTAGGAGAAGTCATGTCAAGTATGGCTCTGACCTTCTCTGGATTTGCCTTAATCCCTCACTGAGATACCATGAAATTGAGGAATTTTTTTGACGAGACTCCAAAAACACACTTCACCGGGTTGAGATTCATTCTAAACCTTCTCAAAGTATTTAACGTCTCTTGGAGGTCTTCAAAGTGGGTTTTTGCCTCCTTGCTTTTTATGAGCATGCCATCCACATAGACCTCCATATTTCTGCCTATCTGCTTGTTAAACATTTGGTTTACCAGTATCTGGTAGGTGGCACTTGCGTTCTTCAGTCCAAATGGCATGACTTTGTAGCAATCTAGGCCCTGGCTAGTGACAAATGCAATTTTCTCTAGGTCTTTCTCTCTCATGAGGATCTGGTTGTAACCAGAAAAGCATCCATGAAGGTTAGCAGTTCATGGCCAGCTGTTGAATCAACAAGCTAGTCAATTATAGGGAGGGAAAAACTATCTTTAGGGCATGCATTATTTAATTCTATGAAGTCGACACACCTTCTCCACTTTCCATTGAACTTTTTTACCATGACAACATTGGTAAGCCATTTGGGGTAGTAAACTTCTCGGATATATCCTGCAGTCAAGAGTTTTTCTACCTCTTCCATAATTGCTTTGTTTTGCTCTAGGGCAAATACTCATCTCTTCTGTTAGACGGGCTTCTTTATTGGGTCGACATTAAGACAATGCTCTATCACATGTCCGTCAATTCCCGGCATATCTTCATGGTTCCATGCAAAGACACCCAAGTTCTTTTTCAGAAACTTCACCAGTTCATCCTTTAAGGACTGTTGGAGTTCCTTTCCTACCTTGATAGTCATGGAAGGGTCTCCTTCCACTAGCTCTATATTCTCCACCTCTTCAATGGGCTTGGGCAGCTCTTCCTCCACCATCTAGGTGTGATTATCCTTGGATGCCAAGAACACCTGGCAACATTCCCTTGCTAAGAGTTGGTCTTCATAGATTTCTCCAACCCCATTGGGGGTTGAAATTTTCACTTTTAAGCAGTATGTGGAAGTTATTGTCTTGAGGCGATTGAGCATTAATCGCCCTAGAATCACATTGTAAGATGAAGGGAAGTCAATGATTAGAAAGTCTACCTCTCTTGTTACCTAAGCTGGGTAAGTCCCTGCTGTAATCTATAAGAAAATGATGCCTTTGGGATACGTGGTCCCCGCTAAAGGTAACCAAGGGAGACCCGAAAGGTCTGAGGCATTTTGGATCCAACTTCATCTGTTGGAACGCTGTCATGTACATCACATCTGTCGAGCTTCCGTTATCCACTAAAACTCTTTGGGTGTTGTATTATTCCTACGATCTGTTTGGGATTATCCTGATCTTCTTCCTTGTGATCGTCAGTAGACTTCTTCCATATAGTGGCTAGTCTAATAGTCTTTTTTGTCAAATTTTTGGACTTTTCCCCTCTAGATCAACTCCTCTATTTATTCTTTCAAATCCTGACATTCTTCAGTATAATGACCATGATCCTTATTAAAACGATAGTATTTCTTTGAATCTCTCCACTTTGAGGACGAACTCAATGGTTTGGGCCATTTTAGTGCAAGGTCGTCTTTTATCTACATGAGGATTTCATCTACAGGCATCAGCAAAGGAGTGAAGTTCAGTTTTTTATTTGATGACACCTTTGGACCACTTTTGTTGGCCTTGGCTTCTGAGAGATTATCTTTGCGATCTCTCTTCTTGCCTAGGAGTCGGCGCTCTTTTCCTTTTTCGCTTGCCCGTCAATCCCTTTGCTGTTAGTGTATCTTCTCCATTCATATACTTCTGTGCTTTGAACAACAAATCTATCATTAAGGTTGGATAGGCCTTCCCTAAGGAGAAGATGAGGTCAAGATTATTCAACCCTACTTGGAAGGTCGTCATTATCACCTGATCATCTGCTTCGTCAATTCCCAGCACTGCTTTGTTAAAGCATTTCACATACTCTCTCAGGGTTTCCCTTCCTGTTTCTTCATAGTTAGTAGATAGGAGTTGTGTTAGGATGTGTGCTCTTAAATTCTATTGTATGATGCTATGTATGACTTAATATTGTGATTAATAAAGTTGTTTTATTATTATCTAAAAATAATGGTAACATGAATATTGGGACATTATCATATAGTCCATGAGATGCACAGTATGTGATTTATGTGATTTAGTTACAGAAGATATAAATCACAAGTTCTTTGTAAACTCAGAATTTTAGGTCGTAACCGGTGATGAAATTGGGCATTTCATCTACGAAGATTATAACATATTAACTAAGATGATTTGTCTTGATCATGGAAATGGAGATTTCTAGTTAGTATGTTGATATGTTTTAAGATTTAAAATATATTGAACTGGACCACTGTGAGATTTATTATTCTCCTAACGACTATCAATTGAATAATAAATCTCACAACTTCTATTTACATGAATTCTTAATCCTGAGAGGATAATGAACCTGATCATGAAGTATAGGTTGCTTTGATATATCAAGAGTGAGATCTTAAATTTTGATCAAAACCTTAGTATGTTGGGCAACCACATTTAGTGTTGATGGAACATATATTCTCAAGATGGAATTTATAATCTCTTAACAGAGATACAAAATATTCCCTTGAGATAAGTTTAATGAGTTTGGTTATTCAGAGTGTTAGGCCTAATCACTTTAATAAGGAGTTACTAAAGTATATATTTATGGAATTGGATTTCATAAATATATGATAAATAACTTGAAGGATTAAACCGAGTACTCAAAAAATTAAGATGATGTAATCTACAAAGTAGCAATCTATATTCATAACTTTGTATTACTACGAATATTTTATGAAAGGGTTGCATGTACAATAAAGTCTTGGGATATAATTTATAAATAAGGCCTAGAGTGCAACTATATTTATATAGTGGTATTAAATATAGTTAATGGTAACTTTGGACTGTTGGAAAAAATCTGGTTTTATATCTCATACAAAACACACAGCAGAAGTAACAAACATGGATCTATTTCATTCATGATTGATAATATGCACTATGCAAATTTTAGAATTTAAGAACAAGATAGCGTACCTTGGTGTGAAAAAATTCAAAACAAAGATTAGAAGTACTTGGGAACACTTTAAATCTTCACTCCAATTCCACTTTACGCCCAAAAAGTGTGGTCTCTAAATCAATTTTCAAGCGAGAATAAAAGAGTGTCTTACTCTCTCTCTTTTTTCTTTTTCTCTACACTTCTTAAAAAAAAAAATTCTGTATGTTTCTCTCTTTATAACTAACTGATTATATAATTGGGCTGACCTATTGGGCCTTTCCAATTGGGTTTTAGTATGTGGCTTGGAGTGGGACCAAAAGGGACCAATAAGACACTAGCTCCAATGGGCCTTGGGCTTTTCCGTCAACTCTTGACAAGTCCAAAATTCCCATTAATTATATTTAATATCACTATATAAATATAATTGCACTCTAGGCCTTATTAATAAATTATATCCTAAAGACTTTATTATACACGCAACCCCTTCGTAAAATATTCGTAGTAATACAAAGTCATGATAGACTGCCACTTTGAAAATTACTACATCTTATCCTTGAGTACCCGATTTAATCCTTTAA